>JAWZYV010017251.1:0-33744 GCA_038373885.1 Cheiracanthium punctorium
CAGTGGATTCAGCAACCTAGTTGTACAGCTATCTAAACTAGGCAACCAGTGGTCCGTTTTTAACTAAAAAAACCTCAGTGGATTCAGCAGCCTAGTTGTACAGCTATGTAAACTACACAACCAGTGGACCGTTTTTAACTAAAAAAACAACAGTGAATTAAGCAACCTAGTTGTACAGTTAATGTAAACTGGGCAAACACCGGCCCGTTTTCAACTCAAAAAAACATCGGTGGATTAAACAACCTAGTTGTACACCTCTTATAAAGTCAGTATGATTAGAATAGCACGTAAATAGCACTTACGAAAACATAAAACACATCGAATATCAATTTAAAATTCACATTAAAAACCTTAAACATTGCAAAGATTCGTTAAAAAAGAGCACTTACCTTTTTTTTTTTTTTTTAAATAACCGCTCAAAAATGTCCCCAACACCCACCGGCTTATAACATAACACCAGCATGCTTTCTTTTACTTAGCTCTATATTCACACCATATTTCTATCAAACACACACAAAAGAACGCTCCTTTTCCTTTCAAAACATAAAAAAAACACCATATTCCACACATAAATACTGAAGACGAAATTCTCCAATACGCTTACTAACCTACGATAAACAATACTAACCTATGATAAAACAGAATCAAAACCACAAGGAAAATCAAACATTAACTTAATCCACTCTATCACCAGCCACAAACAAACAACTATCGTCATTCAATTAGCACTGAATGAAAATCCCATACTTCAAAACACCCAGTGTTTCTCTTTGGTTACTAGTCTAAACAATCACCGGCAGGGTACTTCACTCCAGCTGAGCATCGCCCATGACGGCGCCAGAGCCAACGCCAAATCAATTTGTAAACAAAACATCAAAATGTAAACAGCACCGTATACGGAATATAGTCCCATTTATTAAATAAATTATATTATGTGTCATTTTTCCATTAAATTTGGTCGTCTTGGTAGGATGCTGTCATCCCACCACAATTTGATACTTTTTGCTGGTTCAAAAGTTTGTAAAGTAAGGCCTGAACACTTTGTGTAAAGCCTATTTTCAATAGTTTTCTGCTCCATTGATAGGGATTTCTCTCCTAAAATATTCTTTAACGCAGAAAAGACACGTTCTACATGAGCATTTGATGGAGGGACTGTTAATAAAATTGTCACAACATCCCTAAGAACGTTAAAATTTTTTATTTGGGAATACCTTATTCCCCCGTACACGATATATATTTCGGTTACACACATAACCATCATCAGTCGTTTCTGGATCTCACACTAATGGCGGCTTCCTTTTTCATCTCTTCGTTCTTCTTCCGGAAATTTCGATGAATGACGTCATCCCATGATTGGTCGATTGTATGAAGCGCATCGTTGATGCTGCCATCTGTCGTCACTATTTCTAAGCTCTCACAAATGTAGGCATATATACTATTTTTAAAGTTGGCTATTTTTTTAATATTTTTAAAATCAATGGTAATGGGCTCTTCCAAAGCAAAACGGGCCAGAGCGGTACTTTGTTTCATTTTAAAAATATTTAAAAAATAGCCAACTTTAAAAATAGTATATATGCCTACATTCGTGAGAGCTTAGAAATAGTGACGACAGATGGCAGCATCAACGATGCGCTTCATACAATCGACCAATCATGGGATGATGTCATTCATCGAAATTTCCGGAAGAAGAACGAAGAGATAAAAAAGGAAGCCGCCATTAGTGTGAGATCCAGAAACGACTGATGATGGTTATGTGTGTAACCGAAATATATATCGTGTACGGGGGAATAAGGTATTCCCAAATAAAAAAATTTTAACTAATTAATCCGCCGTATTAAATAATGTTTTATCTGTTTTTATTATCCCTAAGAACATTGAAGCAGGTTAAGTTTGGAGATAACTTAAACTTCATAAGCACTTCGGTTAAAGTTGAAGATCCTGACTGGTTCTTAAGGATGTGTTTAGCAAGTCTCCATTCCTCAAGTGCACATGCAGCATCTAATCCAAATATATTGTGACCCTCATAATACAAGTTTAGTTCATCATTTTCTTCAACTTCCTTCGGTAAAAATATCTCTTCCCCCCCCCCCCCCCCATTCCCATATGTTTTAAAGTATTTACTGCTATTTTACGAAGCTTACAATTTCCATTTTCAAATAATCAGTGTCCGATTTCATGTAAAACACCAGTTTTTATATACACAAAGGTGAATTTATAGAAATAAATAAATAACTTATAAAAAACTTCTTGCATTCGCTAAAAGTTCAGACAGTATAACACATGGCTGTTAAAACAAAACAGCCAGCCGGCTCCAGTCAAAAGTAAACAATTTTTTTTTTCTTTCTCGCGGATGTTGTGTGATAACTCTTCAAGTTTATATTCATTATTACTTTTGATGTTGGGGTTTATTTTAAAAGCACTCAGCGTTTCCTGAGCTAGAAGACAATAACTTACTATCGCATGTTTAGAATGCTGTAGAAAGTTTTTTTTTTTTTTTAAATATTGGATTTTTAAAATCTGCTTTCACTATTTTCCAGTTCGCTAATTTCGATTTAAAGTGCGTGATCAGGCAAACATGGGATTATTTCTCTATTTTTATTTTCATATGTATTTTACATTTACAAGTAGTTCAGCAATTCAATTTTTTCTTCCATTAAAAAGCAGTGGCGAATCTAAGGGTCGTTTCACACTTGAACCAAAATCTGCCGAGTTGTTAAGGAGTTTAATCTACACCAATAGACCATTGAACCTAGGAACCTATTGAAACCATTGAACCTAGGTTTAACCTGTTCGGAGAAGCAGAACCTGTTCTAGACCGTTGGCCGTCCACATGAAAATAAAAAATTTGGTGCCTCTTTTTACAAACATTATGATTTAATTTTTCCCCGCCGCCCTTAAACATGTCCGCCCGCGTGCTGTGCACCATCCTGCTCACGCTGGGATCGGTCCTGCGGAGAAGACTCCCTTTCTAGCATCGCTTTGTTTTCTACCTAAAAATAAATATCTCCCCTCTAGTGTTCATCTATGAAGAGTCAAGAGAGAAAAGAAGACAGTTATGACTATTTTTCGGTTTTATTGGGAAGTTTGAAAGCGATTTCACACATAAGAAAATACCGCAAAAACCTTATTATAGCTTCCTCCTTACTTCAACTTAAAATCGGTTATTTTGAGGGGGGGGGTTATAATTGGGATTAATAAAAAATTGTTTTTCTTTTGCTATTAATGCTTTGTGTTTATGCAAATTTTTGCTTAATTTACGCTAATTCTGTTGAATCTCATGCAAAAAAATACGCACATAGTAGTTTTATATATGCAAAAAAGCTGATTTTTTAAAAAATCACTGCATTATTGCAACAGTATAAACGCCACCGGAACAAAATAGAAGGTTCTACAAAGAATCCTCTTTTTATTTCATTCATTTGTTTTGACAGCGGCCAGCGAGGAAGTGTTGTCGCCGCATGACAGAAAGTCTGGCGCGCTGAAGGCAGAGTTCCGAATTCCTCCTGTTCAAGGCCTCAGGGTGGGGGATATTTGCCGCACCGCTTGGATTTGTTGGCGCATCAGAGAACTCATTCCAGTGGTTGTCTGAGAAACACACTTTATTTGCTTCTGCGAGGAGGGGGGTATTTTTGACAGCGAAAATCAAGATCATTCAACGTTGAGGAGGGGAGCGCGTATTTTATGGTAATAAAAAAAAAAAATTCTTAACGGGGCAACGGTAAATCCCGGTAAATCATTATCTATGACTTGGTACCTGGATGTGAATTAACTGGTGGCCAAACAAAATAATTTAGTCGCCAGCTGGCGACTGGCGACCAGGAATCTTCAGCTCTACGGTTTAGCCACAATCGATTGCCGAAAGTGGGCAATTTTTGCCAACTTGGCAGAAAAGGGAGTTTAACGCCTGTAATTCAAAAACGGCCAGCTCAAATGAATTTATCAGGGTGGCCACACGTCCTTGAAAATCTGGAATGTCCTTGAATTTACAAAAATAAAGTTCAAGGCCTGGAATGTGCTTAAAATTTGAATGGATGTCTGGAATGTCCTTGAATTTTGAAAGGAAATATGGAATATCCTTAAATTTTACCATCCAATTCCTGAATTTTTTTTTTTTTTGTGTTATCGGTTATTCCCAGCCCCTGCGATAATGAAACCATGTACCCTGGAGGAAAAGAAAAATCACAATTGTTGAATAATTGCAGTTGAAATTTTTATTATCCTGAAATTTGTAAATAGTTTTCTTGTTTTGAGTTTGTTGATTATATTTTATTACATTAAAATTAATGGAATACATATTTCCATGAGAGTATTTAAAGGCATGTGTTTCCTTCCCCTCCCCTTTTTCAATTTAAATTTTATAGGAATTCTTTTTTCGTCAAGAAAAGAGAATTAAAGTCATGTCCAAAAAAATTTAAGTCATGTCCATCTAAAATGCATGAGTTTTGTTCCTACTTATGAAAGCTGGTATTTTGGAATTGAAGGAGAAATATCATTTTTACATAAACATGCAAATTCCCTTTCACTTATACTTTCCTCCTCATTTAAAATTTATATTAAATCAAATAATACATACAAAAATGTGTTAAGTAATATCTGGTATCAAAATATGGTGTCTGCCAAAATCAAAATATTTGCTTAAAACAGTACTTGCTCCAATTTACATTGTCTCTCAACAATTATGGAATATTATTAAGTGTACATATTTTTAGAAAGACTTTCTAAAAATATGTATAACTTCCACGGCGTAACAGAGTTGTCGCGAATTAATTGTTTCATCTGTTCCTTCTGTGGTTTGCAGAAGAAGATGATAAATGCCAATGGTTCTAATGCGAGAAATTTCATCTGGAAATCATCCCAGAGTAGCTCAGTGATAGAGCACCCACACGTCTCAAAAATATGTATGCTCTAATCTCAAAAATATGTATGCTCATTGTGCGTTTTAGGATATCCTTGAAAGTCCTTAAATGTCCTTGAATTTTTTCTCTGAGAAAGAGTGGCCACCCTGATTTATGTAGCGCTACCACACTGGTCTAGTTATTTGAATTTACATCATTATATATATATGTGCATAAGTTACTTATGATGTCTTCCGTCATTTTGGCAAAAATGTCCCATCGGCATTAAAGTCTTCTTCATCATCTTCATCAGGGAAGGGATTCTCCTCCTCTTTTTCCTCTCAAAAATCACAATCGTATGGCGCGTCTTCTATGACCGCTTCTTCGGTGAGAGAATTTTGACATGTATGACCTTTGCAGTGCATACATATATTAGAGCATTTTATTCCCGCTTTCCTGCAAGAACAGGCGGCTTGACATCCTTTTGTTCAGTGGCAGGAAATTGTATTAAGTAGTTCCTGGGGTGCTGGGGGTTGGTCCGTCGGTACCGGAATCGGACTGTTTCGGGTGGTCGTCCATCCCCACTGCTTTGCCAAGCCTGCACCTGTAAGTAGAACCTCAGGGAGTGCTGCCGAGCAACCGCTTCTGTGGGAGGCAAACAAGCCAAATTGAATGCACTTTTTGGCAAGGATTTTTGAAATAATTGTAGCCTTAGCAAATATAGTGATGTTTCGCTGCTGCCCGTGTATACATACATACATACGCAATAAACTTAACTCCTGCTTCCCCAACCTGTTCAGGTCTTGCATCGGGATCTGAAACAATGGCTTGCATTTTGAAGGCTAAAGTTATTTTGTAATTTCTTTACAAATTTAATTTTGCCCTGTCGAAAGAAAGGGGATGAACTGTCGCACCCACTGAAGGCATGCAGAAACAATAAATTTTTTTTTGTCATCTGAAAGTTTCTACTGCCTGGGATCTTAAATCATGGCATCCTGATTCCCTTTACCAGGTTTTAAGAGATAGATGTTGCACAAAGGGGACATTGCAGATGAGAGAGCTGCATAGGCTGCCTGCAGGACCAATAAATCTATCTCCTCTCTGACAATGAACATATTTGTTTCAAGTGTACATGTTTCTAATGTAGTTTTTACAATCAAGCAATTTGCTTCCTCAATGGCCTGCTTGACCCGAAAACCTTCACTAGTCAGTTTATCCATAATCATGGGATATCAGGCGTTTCTTATTACTTTCGTTTGATAAGAAACGTTCTTTCAGCATTGTTGCATTCATAGTTTCATCAAACAAAACAGATGCTGATGACATAGCATCCGGGCTCTTTGGATACGTTCAGCTGATTTTATGCATTTTTCCCCTACCATTTTCAGGGTATCCATCAAGCATTATGGTGCAATTGGACAAATAGTGTTTTTTTAACACAGTTGACATATTTTTCAGTGATAATGAAAATTTTTTCATTAATATTCCACATAACTCGTTGTTACAAGAACTCACCATCAACAACAAAGATCGCATTGCTTGTATTAGCATCGATTGGACTGAAGAGCTTATAGAGATCAGATTTTCTAGTCTCCCGCATTGCACCGTCATCTAAAAGAGATAATGGATAGGGGGATAATTCAAATCCGAAGTATGACTCGAGCTCCTTTGGTGATTTCATGTGAAAAGGGATTCTGCAGAAAATTGTATCAGGGCTGACAGGGACCGCTTCACCGTTAATCTTCACTATGCAATTCACTGCTCGTAGTGGCAGTACTGTTTTTTCTCTGGAATTTCATGCCCTTAAAGTTTTTGCCATCAATGCTGCCCAGGCTAATTTGCCCAATTTCATACGATTGCGTTTTTTGGAGAGGAAGAAGAGGAGGAGAATCTCTTTCTTTATGAAGATGATGAAGAAGACTTTAATGCCGATGGGATATTTTTGCCAAAACGACGAAAGACATCATAAGTAACTTATGCACATATATATAATGATGTGAATTCAAATAACTAGACCAGTTTGGTAGTGCTACGTAAATGTATTTGGGCTGGCAGTTTTTAAATTACAGGCGTTAAACCCCTTTTTCCGCTAAGTTGGCGAAAATTGCCCATTTTCTACAATCGATTGTGGCTAAACCGCTGAACCGATTTTAACTTTTAAAGATTCATTAGGCACGGAATTTTATGCTCTTTAATTTTGTAAAAAATCACTTTTCGCTACGGTGAACCGTTTTTAAGGTACATACGAAAAACTGAAAAAAGTGTCAAAATTTCACAGTTTTTTGGCTCCTAAAAGTTAAGCCTATCTAAATTTACTTCTCAAAACCTGCCCAGCACTTACTTGGGATGCCGACGGTGGATTAAAATCATCTCCAGCTCTGCCTTATTTTTCGGGCCGCACGGTCTTATTTTGGTTTTATTTGCCTGGGCTAACAATCATGTAATTGACAATCATGTTCCATTATGATTGTCATTAAAATAATGTTTTAATGTTTTAACTCGCTAGAACGCTAAATCAATCCGAACCCTGAATTTTATAACTGGAATTTTAATTCATAATCTTGAAATATTTAATAAACAATCTAATTTAAATAGTTATAACATTATTGCAAATGTATAAATTATCACAAATGCATAGGAAATACACAGCAATAAATAAAATGGAAACAATTTAACATTCCTTGGATTATTTGATTCATAGACTGGTACCAGTCTATAGCCAGACAGTTGGAGACCACAACTGTATGTAATGGAAAATAGACAAAAACCAAAATTAACATTTGCAAGTATGATACTATATTGTAGGGGGAGAGGCAGCGATAAAGAATTGTAAATGAAATAGCCAAAAAAAAATGAAATATAGCAATTTAGTTTTCTCATAATAGCAGTAAATTAAAATTCCCTTGATTTATTTTTAATTTTGTAAAGTTTAATTTATAGCAAAGTATTCCATAAAATTGCAAATTCCACTAAGTCATTAGTCATATGTTTGTGGACCTATCAAGTTAGGATTATTACTGGATTAGCAGTAGACAGCTGAAGTGTGAAAATCCAGTGTTCGGGCCTACCACACAGATGTCAGTCTAGCGGTTTGTAGTTTTGGTCAGTTTTCTCCAGATGTAATGTAAAGACATCCAACCTAGCATGGCGCGTAGCCAGGGGGCAGCTGCCCCCCCTAAAATAAGCTAGTCATAGTGTCTGATTATGACAAACAGGGGGAGGAGCAGTTAAACTCCATGGTCTAATTGTCCTGCCCCCCCCCCCCAATGAAAATTCTGGCTATGCCCTTGCAACCTAGACACCCCACTCTCTTGGATATATGCCCTCCTGTAGGCTTGCTGAAACAATTTTTAAAATTGAAAGCTGTTAGTTATAAGTACCTTAGAGTGGATATTAATAGAAAGCTATTTTTATGCAACTGTTATTTTAAAGGCTACTGTGCAATGCATCAAATAAATAGATTTATGTTATTTTTACTAACATTAATACCTCAATGCTCTAGTAATAGAAAAGCATCAGACAAATAAATAATCGTTGCTTTAAAAATAATAATAATTTAGTATATACAATAATTACTTGAATGTCAGATTTTTTTAATATTTATAAGAATGTTTTAAGCACGAATCCGAAATTTTCCCTTCGACATATATATATATATATATATATATCAATTTTTTAAAAAATGGATAAAATCCCTTTTCAGGTGTCTTATCTCTTTCATTTCTGGATGGTAGAATCCTGACCTCCCATTGATTATGCCATTGCTTGGGTATAAATCGTTTGTGCCTTCATAGGGCGTAATGCTGGCCACTCACTGGGTTCCTCCATAATACGGCAAGTAATTCAGGCCCTAGTAGTGGTGAATGCGTGATTAGGAGCTAAAGCATAATAAAATCAGAACATCTGTTTCAGCTGTATTTTTAATAATGTAAAGCCTATTGGACACCTTGCGAATTTGCCACCCATGGCGAATTTTCATTATTTGACGACTTGCGTACATGTAAAGTTAATAAAAGCTACGGAACAGATAGGATAGCTTGCCACCCTTGCTTGCCATTTTCATTATTTGGCGATTGACACATGCCTATTCTACAGCTTACGAAATATTGTAACAATAGATTAAAGCTGTTGTGAACTAATAGTATTTAAATATATGTAAAGCATATTCTATAGCTTATGAAATATTGTAACAATAGATTAAACTGTTGTGAACTAATAGTATTTAAATTTATGTAAAATTATGTGGCATATTTTTATGTCGCATTTTTGGGACACGTTTTTCATACAATTTTCAATAAAGGGGGTGAGAGATAAAATGACATAGTCATTAATAGATGGAGAAAAGCTGCACAATTCCAACTGAATGAAAATTTCAAAAACTTATTCTCAGGTATATCCAGCAGACGATAAATTGCGCCAAGCATTAGAATCATCTCCTCAAAATCGCACAAAACCGTTTAATTTTTCGCCAAATTAAAATGTCGCACATTTTAGTCTCAGAAAATTTCTAAATGTTTCTTTCGAGTATAAAACATTTCATTCCTGCTCTGATTTCCCATGCACACGATATTTTAATTTAAAAACAGCCTTACAAATAATCTAGACGACAAAAAAAAAAAAAAAAATCGTTATTCTTTTATTTTTACTTCAAGATTCTGAATCATTTAATAAACTTGTCGAATGTGGCAACCTAGATAAGCTAAAACATCGCTTTTTCCACTGTGCGGTTACAATTACGAAATGGTGGAAAGCAAAAATTAGCCTTTTGCGATACGTTTTTTATCGATATCTCGTAAAATATTTCGAATTTTGAAAAAATCGCTTCGAGGTGGGTCGGGAACTGTCATGAAAAATTTCCTTACAAAATTTGGTAGGTCTACGATCACCTGTCTGCGAGCTATGCGAGACACATTCAAACAAACTAACTAACAGTTTACACATTGTTTTATTAATATAGAAGAAAGATAGTTTTTATTTTGGTGTGAAATGGGCGTAATTCTAACTCATGTTTGTAAATTTCACGCGATTCTAGATACTTGGAAACGCTTTGTTGCAAAGGAATGAATGATTTTATGCCAAATCTGGCAACCATTATGTTTATTTTTTCAGTTTTTTATTAATATCTTCTAAAATAATTCGATTTTCAAAATTTAAGTCAGCTTAGCAGGTTCCTCGGAATTTTTCGAATCTGTGGGCTCCTTAGTCGAAACTCAAATCCCCACTGTTTAGGAGGAGATAGGCCAACAAGCTTTGACAGCGCCAGCTGCAGCGGCCTTTACTTTTTTTTAGAACAGAGAGATTATTCAAAATTAATGTTTATTGTAAGTATGCTAAAGGCTAGCATAGCCACTGTCGGATACAAAAAATTGTGGCAGGACTAATTAAAAACAAGTAATATATATATATATATAATTAAGTCAATTCCTACGTAGATCAACAAAGAAAAAATTTATTAGTTAAAATTTTTTATTTGGGAATACCTTATTCCCCCATACACGATATATATTTCGGTTACACACATAACCATCTTCAGTCGTTTCTGGATCTCTCACTAATGGCGGCTTCTTTTTATATCTTCTTCGTTCTTCTTCTTGAAAGTTCGATGCATGACGTCATCCCATGATTGGTCGATTGTATGAAGCGTATCGTTGATGCTGCCCTCTGTCGTCAATATTTCTTAGCTCTCACGAATGTAGGCATATATACTATTTTTAAAGTTGGCTATTTTTTTAATATTTTTAAAATCAATGGTAATGGGCTCTTTCAAAGCAAGACGGGCTAGAGCGGTACTTTGTTTCTGGAGGTCAATGTCTTTAAAATGTTCGTTTTTTCGTTCTTTAATTTTCCTTTTTGTAACGCCGATGTAGCAATTTTCTTTATTAGTATCATTTGACATAAAATTAATTTTATAGATCCCTGCGGTTTCGATGGGGTTGATTGGGTCTTTTTCCGATCTAATGCGCTGAAAGATTGTTTTATTAGGTTTAATTGGAATACGGAAGTTCTTTTTACTGGCGATATTAGAAAGTTTATTGGCTATCCCTCGGCTAAAGGGGATAGCGGTAGTAAAACGTGGTTTATCTTTTTGACGGTTGTCTATAACATTTAATTTACGTTGCCTAGCTTTGAAAACTTTGTCGAAAATTTCTCGAGGGTAGTGGGCGTCTTGACATTGTTTCTTTATGAAAGCAATTTCTTTTTGAAGGAGGTCGTTGTTAGAACACACTTTGAAAACGCGGTCGATATAGGAACGAATAGCAGCAATTTTATAGTTGAAAGGGGTTTTAGATTTAAAATTTACTATATTAGTATTACAAGTAGGTTTTCGAAAAATGGTGGTCTCAATGAGATTATTGTTTCTGGTTATGTTCACATCTAAGTAATTGAGGTTATTATTGATTTCTTTTTCGTAGGTAAATTTAATGTTCGGGTCTATGGCATTAAGTTGATTGGTCAAATTATTTTCTTCATTTTTGTGGGTGGTAAGGATAGCGAAGATATCTTCGACATAGCGAAGCCAAAGTTTGATTGTACTATTGTGTGTCTGTTTAATCTGTTCTTCAAGGATTCTCATTTTCCAGTCGGCAATTATTCCGGATATGGGGGAGCCCATGGGGACTCCTTTTATTTGTTGGTAGAAGTGATTATTATATTGAAAATATGAATTATTTAAAATTAGATTTATTGCACTAGTTAGGGTGTTAATTATGTCTATATCTTTAAAACTACTTTGAATTTGTTTGTTAATAATTTGGTTCATTTCCTTAATATCTATTGACGGGTATAGATTTACAACATCGAAACTTACCATAATATCGTTTTCATCAAGTTTATAATCGCGGATGTTTTTAATGAAATCGTCGGTGGAAGTTAGAGTGCTGTTAGATGGGGGTATAATTTCTTGCAGAATATCTTTCATATATTTTTCAAGAGTGTAGGTGGGGCCTTCACATTGTTATAGTTCGGACCTTTCTGATCCGGCCAGGTACCATTTTTTATTAAAGTTTTTAGTTTATTATTGATTTTCGTGGTGGGGTCTTTGGGAAGATGTAAAACGTTTAGACTATTGATGGTTTGTTCCATTTTTTCATGGTAATCTTTTTTATCTAGGATAACAATCTTTCCTGTCTTGTCAGAGCTTAAGCAAACGATCGTGTTATTTTTCTTTAGGTCGCTGAGGCATTTACGGTCTTCATAATCTTTAACAGTAGTTTAAAGTTTTTTATCCATTTCTTGTTGTGCATGCATACGGATAGCTTGTTTATCTGAGGGGGGTAATGAGATAATGGCGGCCTCAATGCTCGCAATGGTATCATTGATATCTATTTTGTCATCAAGAATGAATTTGGGACCTAGGTTTAGAGTGGCTTTTTGCTGTTGAGTAAGAGTTAAGGAGGATAGATGAATGAATTGATCTTCTTTTTTAGTTTGACTTTGTTTATAGCATTTATTATTTCTCATCCAAAAGTTAAGTTTTTTATAGTGGTTATTGTGGTAAATCTCTTTTTCTTTCTTGCAAAAATTGTTTATTTTATTGACTTTTAAACGGTAATCATCCGGAGAGCACATGGTTTGAAGTTTGTGGTTGTAATTTTTTTTTTTTTTTCTTCTTTCGTTAATTTAGCTATATATTTAAATTTGTTCCTAATGTATTTTTTAAGTAAGCATAGCTCAAAATTCTTTATATCATAAAAGAATTCATTAAGAAGGAAACTATTTTTAATTTTCATGAATTTAGGGGTAATTTTAAAATGTACACAGTCTTTTAAAAAATTGATATGCTGAAATTCTCTAATTTTTAATAAAATCGTCGGTGGAAGTTAGAGTGCTGTTAGATGGGGGTATAATTTCTTGCAGAATATCTTTCATATATTTTTCAAGAGTGTAGGTGGGGCCTTCACATTGCTGTTAGATGGGGGTATAATTTCTTGCAGAATATCTTTCGTATATTTTTCAAGAGTGTAGGTGGGGCCTTCACATTGCTGTTAGATGGGGTATAATTTCTTGCAGAATATCTTTCATATATTTTTCAAGAGTGTAGGTGGGGCCTTCACATTGCTGTTAGATGGGGGTATAATTTCTTGCAGAATATCTTTCATATATTTTTCAAGAGTGTAGGTGGGGCCTTCACATTGCTGTTAGATGGGGTATAATTTCTTGCAGGATATCTTTCATATATTTTTCAAGAGTGTAGGTGGGGCCTTCACATTGCTGTTAGATGGGGGTATAATTTCTTGCAGAATATCTTTCATATATTTTTCAAGAGTGTAGGTGGGGCCTTCACATCGCTGTTAGATGGGGTATAATTTTCTTGCAGAATATCTTTCATATATTTTTCAAGAGTGTAGGTGGGGCCTTCACATCTGTTAGATGGGGGTATAATTTCTTGCAGAATATCTTTCATATATTTTTCAAGAGTGTAGGTGGGGCCTTCACATTGCTGTTAGATGGGGGTATAATTTCTTGCAGAATATCTTTCATATATTTTTCAAGAGTGTAGGTGGGGCCTTCACATTGCTGTTAGATGGGGGTATAATTTCTTGCAGAATATCTTTCATATATTTTTCAAGAGTGTAGGTGGGGCCTTCACATTCCCACCATTCAGGTGGGGCCTTCAAATTCCCACCTTTCCATTCAGGTGGGGCCACCATGATGTGAAGGCCCCACCTACACTCTTGAAAAATATATGAAAGATATTCTGCAAGAAATTATACCCCCATCTAACAGCAATGTGAAGGCCCCACCTACACTCTTGAAAAATATATGAAAGATATTCTGCAAGAAATTATACCCCCATCTAACAGCAATGTGAAGGCCCCACCTACACTCTTGAAAAATATATGAAAGATATTCTGCAAGAAATTATACCCCCATCTAACAGCCCCCGTAGCAGAAACACCGCGACACGGCGACAATGTCGCGGACACAGAAATCTGCTTGCGGACAGTTTTTGTCGGCATATTAAAAAAAATATTTAACTGTCCGCAACTTTCGGGAACATTTTGCCGCGGCCGCGGCTCGTTACGCTGTCTCCGCTCTGCGATGACGTCACTAACGTGAAAAACGCGCGAAAAGGAACGGCCGAATCTAGCTTTTACACACCTCTGAATCCTCCTTGTTTCCCATTTTTATTATTTGCCAACGATCATCATTAACATTTTCTATTTCCCCTGCACCATTTTGGATTCGTTTTGCGGCCCATCGCAAAAATGCATTTATTTAAAATGTCCCCCTTCAGATAAATACGATTAAATACAATAAGCCCATCGTAAAAATATGAATGACTGATTGAAAACGGCCCTTGTACAAAATTACCTTCTAAATTGGACCTTTCTCACAGATATTGCTCATTAAAATGTCTTTTACAAATGTTCTATTTTTTTTTTCAGATCGAAATATTATTGTTATTGCTTTTTTCATCTTATGTTTTCATTTGCACGAGCTGATTACCCTGAAAGTGCCCCTACTGCAATGTTTTGTTTTTTGCTGACTCATGCGAGAACTCGATCGACAGAACTACTTGCGTATTTCGCTTAGGAATTGAGGGAAGAGGGAAGAAAATATAGTTGAAAAATACAAAATTGTTTTAAGTCATCTAAGAATTTAATTTCCTCAAATATCGGTACTTACGTTTGATAAATACGTAGTTACGAATTATTAACAATTATTATTCGAGAGTTCGTCGCCAGTTGTTTAGTTATTCCTCTTCGATGTTTTAATTGTTTTGCACACTTGCAATCTTTCTCGCTCTTTTTTTTTTTTTTTTTTTTCCCTGAACGATTTACTCTATTTAACCGGCTTTCTTATTACGCATTATTCATGATTATTACAGATATTTACTAACCATAAATAACTACGAATGATATAAAAAGTGTCTTAGCAAAACTACATTTTGCGATTCTGAAATTAAGTGGGGCTTCCAGAAATTGATCTGAAAATAGAGCGATTTGAGACATTTTGCGAATACAGCGCTTGAAATGTATTATGTTTTGCCAAAATTAAGCATAGGTGTAGCTGGGGTTATTTGCGCCCGGTGCAGTCCTTTCGTTTTGTGCCACATTTTACTAAAGGCCTGAGCAGACTTCAGTGCTTTCCGTAAGCTAGAATGGCTACTCAATGTATTTTTCCGTATCTTCAAGACAGATTGTGGAGAAAAGTGACCGCATTGTATGTTTGACGTGGTTTTGTGGTTTCACGGGTTATCCTTTGTTTTCGAATCCCGACTGGTCATTAAAAGCCTATAAATTTTTCGACCCTGCACTGTTTCCCCCCTTTTACAAAGCGTGCACGTGCAAATTGACCTTTAAAAAATTCCCCTCATATCGTGTAGCGTACGGCGATCGCACGCGAGTCTGCGCTCGCCTTAATTGTCAAAATTCTCCGGTCGCTTATCTTTGTTTTAATCTTGCCGCCTTCGCGGACCGCCAACCCCCCTCCCTCCACCCCTCTTATTACACCACTCTTTTGCTTATAAAAAAAAGTGGAGTAATTTCAGAATTAGGTAATTCAGACTATTGATAAGATTTGGTATTCTAAATTTACAAATCATATACATCTGAAATTTTGAAAAATTTCAACATTTTACTAAATGAAGAAAAAGAAAAATTAAAGCAAAGGTAAAGTAATTCTGGAAAAGTAAGTCTTTAGAAAACAAATAATTGTCATATTCTAACAGTTAGGTTATTCTTAGAATGAACTATTACCAATTTAAGCTTATTTTGCTCTCAAAAACTAAAAAAACAAAACAATTTTTTAATAAATAATTCCGGAAGTTTTTTTCCTTATGAAATTGTTTAAATACTTTCTGAAACAGAATGTTATTTACTTTAATCAGCCAGTTACGAAACTTGTTGCTTAAAATAAAATTTGTAATTCATTTACAAATATTTTAATAGACTTTAATATTTTAATATAAAGATTTTAATATACTTTTTTTTTTACATTACGAAATTGAAGTTTAAGAAAGAAGATTTATTGCTTTTAAGGGATCAATTTTCTTTCTGCTTGCTAAATTATAAAAATTTTGACACCTTATTTTTAATCATATGCCAATAATATCACGAGATACTGCAACTTTTTTTCATACACTCAGCGCAATTTCATTGGCAAACAAACTCTTTAGATGGCTTTTTCTCCATGTTCATATTTTCTTTAATTACATGTTTTTAACATGCTATGGATTTTTTTTTTTCTTTTGGTATTTGAGATAAAGATTTAATTTTTTTTTTTTTTTTTTTTTTTTTTTTTTTTTTTGTACATGTTCTTCATTACTGTTCTTATCTGATAAATCTGTGCATGGAATTAGCCTTGTTTTTTTGTTTTGTATTTTACAGAAATCATATGAAGATATGTTACATTTTATTGTTTTACACTGTATCGTATATTAGTAGAAAAACTTTTAGATGCAATATTAGATGTATCTGAAAATCCATGCACAGCCTTGTGTAATATATATTCGAAAATCTTTTATTATTATTATTTTTTTTTTTAATTAGACAAAATTTTTTATTTTTTTAAGTAGTAGATTTTTTCTTAAATCAGTTTTTAAACTTTTTTAATAATTTTACTTAAATGTGCAGTTTAAAGAGATTTATTTTTCAAAATGTACTATTAGTTGAACATTGAAAGGCATCCACTTCATCATTTGTACTATAGTTTTAAAAAATCTGGAGTGACTCCACTCGACTTTCCGAACACTTATGATTAAGTTCATTACCAAGCATTTAAATAAATTTTAATCGATGAATAATTCAAACATATATACCAAATTGAAGCTCGATCGAATGTACCGTTTAAATGCTAGCGCACTTTCAAGAATTTCTCCCCATAGGCCATAATGTAAAAGAAATCTTTGTCGTAGCCCTGTAGGAAAACTGTAAGTCCTATACACATCAAAATCAATACCGGTCTTGCGAAGGTGGTTTATAACATGTATACCCAATTTGAGCTCAATAGAACGTACCGTTTAAACGCTAGCGCACTTTCCAAAATTTTCCTCCATAGGCCATAATGTAAAAGAAATCTTTGTCGTAGCCCTGTAGAAAAACTGTAAGTCCTATACACACCGAAATCAATACCGGTCTTGCGACGGTGGTTTATAACATATATACCCAATTTGAGCTCAATCGCATGCCCTGTTCAGGAGCTATCGTGTTCACTCACAAACACACATACACACACACACACATATATCTCGTAAAAATAGCATAAATGAATTCAGAAGACCTCAAAACGTGTAAATACACCAAAATCTCGAATTCGAATTTTTTCATGATTACAATACTTTCCTTACATGATACATGTTCGGAAAGTAAAAATGCTGAAATGGTAAACTATTTCCTTAAAGGGACTTAGTTAGCATGCCACAAAAAAAATAAAATTATTTAAAATATTTTTAACATTATTTCTTACATATCTTATTTATAATGATAATTTTTATTGATATATTTTAAGAATAAAAGAATAGTGCTTTTTTAAAAACTTATATTCACATTTCATGAATGAGCAAGCATCAAATTAGAAGAGTGTGTGTAAGAGGAAGAACAAATACATTTCAGTAACTTGATTTTAAATGGTGCTGTGCATCCAACAGTTGGATGCAATACAAAATTTGTATATGACTCTGAAAAAGGGGGGGGGGAAAGGAACTAACTATGCACTGTAAGTCAAAACACACATTACAACCCTACAAGTTTTGTGGATAAGCCCTAGTCTTTTTCAGATTTTTCGAACCAGTTTTCTGTAATATGCTATCTAACTATACTTTATCATGGAACTCAAGTACCCTTTTTGAAAACAGGCTGTCCTTTTTTAATCTTTTCCGGCGGCCTTTTTTTTTTTTTTTTTTCTCTAGAGTCAACACTATTTAACAGCAGTGGTTAAAAATTGTTGGTTTTATGTATGAATTACCCTCTAAAATTACACGCAAAATTTTGCAGACTGATTATGAAACTCTGAAAGTTTGTCGCAGACAGCTACAAAACTTTCTGCCACTGGGCTAACAGCAATGTGAAGGCCCCACCTACACTCTTGAAAAATATATGAAAGATATTCTGCAAGAAATTATACCCCCATCTAACAGCAATGTGAAGGCCCCACCTACACTCTTGAAAAATATATGAAAGATATTCTGCAAGAAATTATACCCCCATCTAACAGCGATGTGAAGGCCCCACCTACACTCTTGAAAAATATATGAAAGATATTCTGCAAGAAATTATACCCCCATCTAACAGCAATGTGAAGGCCCCACCTACACTCTTGAAAAATATATGAAAGATATTCTGCAAGAAATTATACCCCCATCTAACAGCAGATGTGAAGGCCCCACCTACACTCTTGAAAAATATATGAAAGATATTCTGCAAGTAATTATACCCCCATCTAACAGCACTCTAACTTCCACCGACGATTTCATTAAAAACATCCGCGATTATAAACTTGATGAAAACGATATTATGGTAAGTTTCGATGTTGTAAATCTATACCCGTCAATAGATATTAAGGAAATGAACCAAATTATTAACAAACAAATTCAAAGTAGTTTTAAAGATATAGACATAATTAACACCCTAACTAGTGCAATAAATCTAATTTTAAATAACTCATATTTTCAATATAATAATCACTTCTACCAACAAATAAAAGGAGTCCCCATGGGCTCCCCCATATCCGGAATAATTGCCGACTGGAAAATGAGAATCCTTGAAGAACAGATTAAACAGACACACAATAATACCATTAAACTTTGGCTTCGCTATGTCGACGATATCTTCGCTATCCTTACCACCCACAATAATGAAGAAAATAATTTGATCAATCAACTTAATGCCATAGACCCGAACATTAAATTTACCTACGAAAAAGAAATCAATAATAACCTCAATTACTTAGATGTGAACATAACCAGAAACAATAATCTCATTGAGACCACCATTTTTCGAAAACCTACTTGTAATACTAATATAATAAATTTTAAATCTAAAACCCCTTTCAACTATAAAATTGCTGCTATTCGTTCCTATATCGACCGCGCTTTCAAAGTGTGTTCTAACAACGGCCTCCTTCAAAAAGAAATTGCTTTCATAAAGAAACAATGTCAAGACGCCCACTACCCTCGAGAAATTTTCGACAAAGTTTTCAAAGCTAGGCAACGTAAATTAAATGTTATAGACAACCGAACAGAAATGCAAATGATTCAAATTTGGTGTCCAATGAATGAGTAGTTTGATCTCTAGCGCATCGGAACTGCGCATCCAGCAGACGTATATAAGGAGCAGTTCTTCAACGGTTGTTAAAACTTTCGGTTTGATTGCGATTCAGATGACCTTTAAACAACTTAAAAAATGCCTCGCTGCAGGATTCGTGCTCATTACGAGCAACTGTCAGAGTTTGACAGAGGTCGTATCATTGGATTGAAAGAGGCCGGTTGGACTAATTGGAGAATCGCTCGTCATTTGAGTCGAAGCGATGCGACGATTCGAAGATGCTGGCAAGGATGGGTGGAAAATGGCAGAGTGCAGCGTCAGGGTGGTAACGGTCGACCTAGGGCTACAACAGATCGTGAGGACAGAGTGATGGTCCCATCAGCTGCCACAGTGCCTTCTTCATCTCTATCAACCATCAGATGTTCAACCCAAACACCAGTGTCCATCATGACCATTCACAGGCGGTTGAGAGCGAAATCTACGCTCGTGCCGACGGTTACGCCACCTGCCAATCACGCCTGCAACTTCCGAACCAGATTACAGTGGTGCAGGGCTCGATCAGGTTGGAATGATGCCGACTGGGGACGTGTAGTCTTTAGCGATGAATCCCGCTTCCAACTGTGTCCTGGCGATCATCGAAGACGTGTTTGGAGACGCACAGGGCAGAGGGGGGATCCTGCTTTCACTATTGCACGCCACACCGGCCCTCAACAAGGCATTATGGTCTGGGGTGCCATTTCCTTTGACAGCCGGACCCCTTTGGTCATCATTAGAGGTACACTTACTGCACAGCGGTACGTGGACGACATCCTAAGACCTGTTTTGCTACCGTTCCTTTTGCAGTGCCCTGGGCTGGTTTTTCAGCAGGACAATGCCAGACCACATACGGCTCATGTTGCTCTAAACTGTCTGCAAGCTTGTCAAACTCTTCCTTGGCCTGCCAGATCGCCAGATCTCTCTCCCATCGAGCATGTCTGGGATATGATGGGAAGACGATTGCATCTGGCACGAACTGTTGATGACCTCTTTCGACAATTGGAGCGAATTTGGCAAGAAATACCGCAGGAGACCATCCGGGAGCTTTATCGGTCTATGCCACGCCGTGTGGCAGCTTGTATCCAGGCTAGCGGCGGGTCAACACCTTACTGAACTTGTTACTGTAACTCTGAAATAAATTATTCAATTGTTCTGAAATTTTAGTCATTTACTATTCTGTACATTGTCTTCCTATTCACCAATTTTCATCTCAATCGGACACCTCCTTCTTGATGCGTCGATTTATTTGTTATAGAGTGTATATTGATGTCCATAGACATTAATGTATTGAAATTCTTTTGGATGGCCCTGTAAATAAACTCTCCAGTAGATTGGAACCGAAAATCGAGATGTACAACTAGATGTTACAGCAATCGTATATATGAAATTTTAACATTCTGCGACTAATAGTTTTGAGATTTAAGAGTTAAATGCATACACGCATACTCCAAAAGTCGCCAAGCTTGACGACTTTTGGCGTAATTCTTGAGGTAGGCACGTGACCGAGGTCGGACCATTACCTAAATATATGGTAGGGCAGTATTGTGCTTGAAATGGATGAAAGTTCCCTAAAACTGCCATTGACCATAGTGTGTTGGAAATCTTTTGAGTGTTCCTGTAGCAGAACTATAAATGATAAAGACACTTCTTTCGATGGAAAAATGTATTTTGTAACCCTTAAATAACATCTATCACTTCTGAGTCGATTGAACTAGCACAATACCTCTACAATGCGCTTTAAGGAATTTCTGCCCATAGAGCGTAATGTATTTAAAATCTTTTGGGCGGCCCTGCAGATGAACTATCCAGTCGAATGGCACCTAAAGGGGGGGGGGGGGGGGTTGCACAACTAGAAGTTACAACAGTCCTGAATATAAAGTTTCAGCATTCTACGTCTAATAGTTTTTGATATATCTGAGTTTAATGAATTTCTGCCCATAGAGTATAATGCATTTAGAATCTTTTGGGCGATCCTGTAGGTAAATTATCCAGTCGATTGGGACCAAAACTGTATTAACATCCAGTGTCATCCACTACAAATTAAAAAAAAAAATGTATTTGAACTTGAATGGATGAATAAAAAAGTATTTTATTAACGATTGAAAATTCGAACAAGATACATATAGATACATATAGAGAATGTGAACTAATTGTAGGAATTGAAAAACAAGCTTATTTGACGTAAACAAAATCTTCTATATAATAAAACAAAGTGTAAACTGTCCGTTAGTTTGTCTGCACCTCGCGTAGCTCCGAAACGGGTGATCTTAGACCTACCAAATTTTGTATAGAACTTCTCCAGGACGGGTCCCGACATACCTCGAAGCGATTTTTTCGAAAATCGAATTATTTTAGGAGATATCGATAAAAAACGTGATGCAAAAGGATCATTTTTGCTCTCGCCATTTCGCAATTGTAACCCCGCAGTGGAAAGAGCGAGGTTTGAGCATATCTAGGTTGCCATATATGGCAAGTTTATTAGATGATTGAGACTCTTGAAGTAAAAAAAAAAAGAATAACGATCTTTTTTAGATTATTTGTAAGGTTGTTTTTTAATTAAAATATCGTGTGCATGTGAAATCAGAGCAAGAATGAAATATTTTATACTCAAAAGAAAAATAGGATTTGGAAATTTTCAGGGACTAAAATGTACAACTTTTTAATTTGGCAAAAAATAAAATGGTTGATGTGCGATTTTGAGATGATCGTCTGCTACTTCGATTATGAATACAAGTTTTTGAGAAAATTTCACTCAGTTCTAATTGTGCATTTTTCTGCGCAGCTTTTTCTCATATATTTATTTCTAATGTATTACATCCAGAAAAAGGATGTTAGAAATATCAATTTTAATTTTGTTTAATCACACTCATGAATAATGATATATTTTCCAACTTAATGGAATAAAGAAAATAGGGAAGACCCATGGATTATAATACGCTTTCAATACATAGCACTTTAGTGCGTATTTAAAATCTGAGAGTTTCAGATTTTCTTTCCATTTTTGATAAAGGCCAATATATCCAGAAGCTCTTCAGAATTAATATAGGATGAAAATAATTTGTTCCTTTTTGTAAGTTTTTATCATTTAGTGATCTTATTTTTTTAACTTGGGGCCTCCCGACACAGTAAGCATCGTATCTGGGCACCGGCTTCGAAGGGGCTTCATTTCGAACTCAAAAACTAAGTAGAGCATAAAAGGGGGCGTCTTTTTTTATATTATCAGGGGGCGACACTTCTCATATAGCCGCTCCTGTTTGTAACCATCTTGATTTTAAATTCCATTCAGAATCTGAGCGATATCAGTGCCAAGGAAGCCGGTGAGGAACAGAATTCTCTACGAACAAGATTTATTAAGATAGTGAACCAACTGGTCGCAGAAGAATATAACGAAATTTTAAAAAACTTTTCATAATTCCTCATGGTCAACAGTTTGAAAAAGATAATGCAGGTCGTGGAGATACATTCTGAATGCTTTTGAGTCAGTAACTCTAGGGGGATGGATATCGGGATGTTCTCCCCGCTGTGCCGAAATTTTCGGATGTCAGCATAAGTTTTTTCTTGCGGAATTAGCATTTATATTCATGATTTTTATCCCCTCCCCCCTTTGAAAAATTTTCCTGTGTGGGCGGCTGACTGACCTGTCAGATTATTTTCAAATATTCGTACCCCCTCTCCCCCTAAGAAAGCAGCATTAACAGAATGTGAAATTAATACCCCGCATTTCTGTTGTATCGATTGCCAACATTATTAGCCACCCGCCAGTAATCATGGGCTTCCGCGAAAAGAGCCCATCCATTAGATTGCGTACTCTTGTTGCGGCGATTCCATTCCACCTTACAATATCAATCTCTCAGCGGTTATTGGATTTCGTAAGTGTGGGTGTGCTATCTGACAAAAAATGTTATCCGGACGACTTGGAACAGCTTCTGCGGGCAGGATTCGGAATTGGAACCAAAACAAAATTGCTGTGCCGTGTAGCATTTTTTCTCTAACGTAGGATTACGTTTCTCCATAAAGACCCTGTATAATTTTTTTTTAAATTTTTTTTAACGTCGTTCCATTACTACGTTGTAGTTACAATATTACTTCCTTAGAAAACTAACTCAAAATTTTCGTCATACATGAAAAGAAATTCGCAAATTGTGCGATTTTAAATAGCTCTTCTAGATCACACAGTTTGACATATTTCAAGAGATTAAAATATATATAAATAATTTTTTCTTATTAAACCATATTTTATTTAAATCCTCCATGCTTATCAGAATGTTATTTATAATAACATAGATTAATGTAAAATAAACTATGTTAAATATATCACGTATATTAAATCAAATGTAATAAATATATTCATCATCTTTTTAACAGGTACCTTACAACTGACTAAACATATATCTCAGCAGTTTCAACAAAAAGACTTCACTGAATGCCCCCCCCCCTCTTTTGATGCGTGTGAGTGGGAGGGGAGATGCAGTTTTATTTTAAAAAAATTGAATTCTGTCTCAAATTTGTCAAGTTGTACTATGAGCTGTTACTAACAATGAAACTCTAGGGGGGGGGGGGGGAATGGTAAACCTGGAATTTTGCAATGGTATCCTAGGCATCTCATTTTTGAAGACTTAAGAACTTTTTTCTAGAAATTGCATGAGACATACAGGTTGACTGTTAATATTAGTAAATATTGCAGTTAATGAAGAAGCATTATTTTTTAAAGTATTTAGCATCATTAGTTTGTTTTAAAAGCTGTTCAGAAGTCTTGTGATGCCTAATAGCTTTTCAAAAGAAACAACAGTTAAATACATGATGTGTTCACTAATAATGCGTTAGTTCTTGGGACTCACTTTTGAGGGCCTGAGAAGCTGAAATTTTAAGTTAATAAATTTCTGTCTGCTTTTATTGTTTTACAGTTTCATGCAGATTAATTCTTGATACTTAAGTAAAGTTGCTCTTGACTCATTCAGCAGTCCATATCAGTGACTGAAATCAACGTAGGCTGAAAGATTTTCAAAATTTAAATTTTAATGCACTAGCTGAGTTTTAAAAACTGATCTGTTTTTATATTTTTTAAACTCTTGCATGTATTGTAGGTGCTGTCATTAATAAAGATCTTCTTTACAGTCATTAACATGTAACAGTACTCAAAAATATTCATTTTCTTAGTACAAATAAGTCTATTTTGATAAATAGGTTATATTTGAAACTTTTTGGAGGGGAAGGGGTATCTTATCCATTTTATACATGAATATTTTCCCTTTCCTTTGGAAGATGCTCTAGGGATTTGCTTTGTTTACCAAACTCAAAAGATATGTTAAGGTGGAAAAAGTGGTTTAGAATTAAAAAAAAAAAAAAAATTTTTTTTAAACTTGTTACGTCTGCCAACCTGTAGCTTTTAAAAAGTTGGGGAATCTTATGTTGCTGTTGGAGAAATTATGGATATTATCAATAAATCTGGGGACATTTTAAAAGAATTACAACAGTTGACTTGGGTAGAAAATAGTACATAAGATATTTAGAATGAGAATGTGTAAAATCCAACATCACATCCTACAGAAAGAATTAATGAAGAAATTTAAATTCAAAAACACATATAGGCAACCACCGGTCCACGGGCTGGGTGTAGCCCGCCACAACTTTTGATCCAGCCTGCGAAACATATCAAAACCTGGTATAAAGCCCATATAAACCATTCAAAATCCCAATTAAATGGCCCACGACTTCGCTAGCATCCTGAAGTTTGGCCTGCAACTTTTCAAAGGTTGCCCATACCTGATCTAAAACATCATACTTTGAGGCAGACATAATTAATCTTAATAACTTTAGTGATGACCTGTTAAACCTAAATTTTATTTATAATCTAAAGAACTTTCTTTGTTTATTTTGCACTAAAAGTTTTAATTGTCAGCTAATTTTTAGAATAATAAAGTATTAGTTAACAATTAAAATCTGGGAGTTCTGATATTAAATTCTGATATTGCATGAGTAATTGTAATAAGCCTGACAATAATATTTGTATATTCAGATTGCACATACAAAGTATGTTCACTATAAATTATAGGGATAAGATTCTTCAGCTTTTTAGCTGATTTCAGCTTTTTGTGAATAAAGAGAAAAACACTTTTTTGTCTTTTTTCTCTGAAAATTCTGTTATTCCTGATTGTAGTTATTAGTTAACTGTGTGATATTTTTATCTTCTAGCATGTTCCTATGTTTTTCTTCTCTTAAAACTTCTTTCACATTAATTAGATATAAATATCACATGTACAAATTTTTTCTCTCCTGTGATTTCAGCTTTTTTGCTCTTTTGCCAATCTCATCCCTGAAATTAGTTTTATAAGTTTTTGTTGTGTATGCAATTTGCGATTTTCCTAAATTGTCCCTTTTTAAAGCCCTAAGTATATTAAACACTACTTTCGAGAAGAAGTTTGATGTTTAAAAAGAAGGAAGCATTTAAGAACAGAATTTATATTTATGATTTTTCTTAAAATTAAAATTTAGTAACCCTCATTTCTTTTTTGCCAGCAAGCAATTCAGCATTAACTTTAGATAACTAAACATTAGTCTAATAGACTACGAACCCCTGCTAGTTTTGCAAATTCGAGATGCTCTCATTTCGCTTATACCGCCTCACTCACACTACGTTTATAACAAGTACAATGAGTTACTTGATGATGATAAACACGGCTATACACTTGTTAATTTTGGAGATTTGTTGCAAGCCTCGTCTGACATTCGAATGTTTAGCTAAAACATCCAGAAGTTTCAGTACCATAATAGGTCACTGTGAGTATTTTCCAGTGAACAAATGCAAAATTTGTACTTTCTGTCCATCTAAGAAACACAGAATGACAAAATACATGTGCAACTTCTGTGACAAGGTTATTTATGGAAAGCACACTTTTAACATCTGCCAAGAGTGCAAGCGATAAATTTTATCACTTTTAAATCTTTTAATTGAAATATTCTAATTTTTTTAAGCTACGCTAATTTGTTTGAAATAAAGGAAATATAAAAATATACTTGTTTTTAATTTGTAGTCTAGGAGTCGAATGTTTAGTTACGAAGTAACACATTTGATTTATGTTTAATTACTTAGTTGCATATTAAATAATCATAATTTAATGTGTATAAAAAATGATATGATTGATTTTGTCAATATTTTGGCATCATATTAAAAAATATCCATATAAAAGTTAGTACACCCCGATTTAAAACCTTAGAGCCCACTGCTTGGTTTTTCACAAAATAACACTGATGCTTGATTTCATAACTTTATTTTCAATGAATCAACTCTCTTTAAGTCTTTCTCACATCTTAGTATTTTTCCATGAGAATTTTTGCTTGTGATGCTTTTGACAAAAAATTAATTCCTCTTAACTCTACTTAAAATGATCATTACAGTAATAATAATGTAAACATATGCAGATGCTGTAGCAGAGAAAGTGTCCTCTATTGCCAGGTTCATGCAGAACATTGTAAAACTATCATGATCGATAGCCATTAATTTTAATTAATGACTGTGCTTTAGGTTTAGGGGTATTGACAAGAAAAAAATTATGTGTGGGAAGTCAGGTGTTAATTTTAAGTTTTAGTATAGTAGTTTAACACTTCTATAAATACTAATTTATGTGCCTGACAATTTCATAGGCCTGAGACAACGGGATTGACACTCAACCCCCCCCCCTGGCTGCAGCCTTGCTTTGTTATCAATTTAATTGTACTTTATATTTTCTATATTTTGTATTTTCATTTAGATCTAGGCAGTATTATATCACAGAATTTCAAATCAGGATTATTTATAATTTTGTTATAATTGTTTTGCAGGCTGAAAGTGAGGTAGCTGCATTGAATAGGAGGATTCAGTTGCTGGAAGAAGATCTAGAAAGATTAAAAATCGCTTCTCAAAAGTTAGAGGAAGCTTCACAAGCTGCAGATGAAAGTGAACGGTATATCTGTTTTAAATCTATGTGAAATATAAGTTAATATTCCAAATTCAGTTCTTAAAAGCAAAAGCATGTGGTATCTCCCTAATACAGAGTTGTCATGAGCATTTCAAAAGAAAAGCCCACAAATTTCAAAATTGATTTAAGGGCCCTTAAATTTTCCAAAAAAATAATAATAAGTACAACCCAGTTTCTTTTAACAACCCTTAAAAAAATTTCTTCTCTGATAAAATAGTTTCAATAATGATACACAGAGCTGAGTTATCACATGACAAAATATTTTCATTTTAATAGTTTTTGTTACTCATTTAAAGAACAGAAATTAGAACTGAATGGAATTGATGCAAAAGTAATGGAATGCTCAATTATTTAGTAAAATAAATTCTGCAGCTTTTTATGGTTTGTATTGTAAAACAGGGCTTCTGCAGGATCAACCACCTTTTTAAGGGGGGGGGGTGCTTTGTTTGGACGACTTTTTAAAGAGTTCTAACTTGTATTGACGTTACATTTGATGAAACCGACAAAAACTCCAGACCAACAGTCGCGCGGCCGCACTTCAACACTTCCGGCGTCTACTATGTTTAGTGGCTTTATCCACTCAAATCGATCTAAAAAACGTGCGATTTGCGACATTTTGCGAATAAAGCAATTGAAAGACATTATACTTTTGCCGAAAAAGGAGCATAATAATGATCTTTTGCTTTAGCAGTGTAGCGCTAGGGTTATTGGCGCCCAGTGCGGTCCTTCAGTTTGCCGCCCCATTCATTCTAAGTTTCAGCATTATGCCCCCATTTTGGTCCTTTAGTTTTCCACCATATTATTTTTAAGTGTCCTGCCGGCCACCATTTTTTTTTTTTTTTTTTTTTTTTCTTTTTTTTATCTTGCCACCCGGGCGCCCTTATTATGCCACAGTTTTAATTATATAAAATTAGAGTAACTGCAGAATTTAGTAAATCACACTATTGACAAGATTTGGTATTCTAAATATTCATATTATATATTTTCTGTTTTTTTTTTTTTTTTTTTTTTTATTCTCAACATTTTAATGAATGAAGAAAAAATATTATAAGCAAAAGATAACTAATTCTGGGAAAGGATGTCTTAAGAAAGCAAACTGTGTCATAAGTTAACAGCTAGGTTATTCATAAAACAAACTGTCGTCAATTTAAGCTTATTTTCAGTTTAAAAAAAAATTGAAATAATTCTGGAAGGTATTTTAATATATGAGTACTTCTGGCAAAAGGATGTTAATTATTTTTATTATTTTAAGCTGATTAGAAACATTTGATAGTTAAAATAAGTTATTAATGCTTTTTTCATTTTCAAAAGATTAAAGCAAGGTTTAAGAAAGAAAATTTGTAAAGAGACCTTTTTAAGTATGTTACAAAAAATTAAAAATAAAGCTTTATGGTTGGTTGGTTGGTTAGTTGGTGTTTAATGGTACAAGGTCCAGAAAGGACATACTGCGCCAGACTATGTGTATATATAGTAAAATAAAGTTTTCAAGTAAAAAGGTGTCGCATAAAACAGGTAGAGCTAAAGTCCATGAGTTCTAAAACAATAAAAGCAAATGTAGAAAGGTAAAAAGTAGATAAAAATAGGCTATATGAATAGATAAAAGCTTTATGAAAAATAAATTGTTTAAAATATGTTAAACTGTATTCCATACCTATGGACAATTCTGTGAGTTAAAAAATTATTTATTTTATACCTGCTAAAAAACTTACATGTGGTAATTATTTTTATTTATTTTAAAGAATAGTGCTTTTTAAAAATCTTATATTCACTTTTCATGAATGAGAAAACATTAAATTAGAAGTGAAAGATTAAGAACAAATATATTTCAGTGATTTGATATGGTGTTGTACATTCCAACCATTGGATGTAATACAAAATTTGCATGACTATGTCATTTATTCTAGCAATCTTCTGTGTTCTGAATTCAATTTTCCCAATTTCTATAGTTATCAATTGATGGATGAGTTGAATTGTTTGATGCAATTCCAAATAATGTCTAATAGTAATAAAGGTATATATTCAGTAACTTTAAAAATCTTTACTTGGTAATCATTCAATAATTATTGCGAACAAAAGAATTTAAATAAAATTATGATTTATATTATTAAATTTTATACATCCTGCACTGCAGAAATTTTATTATTTTTATTATATGCTAAACACATCTATCCTAATCCACTTACACTGACAGTCCTTTTCTGTTTAAAAGTTTGTACCAATATAGGTGAAATATCATATATGAAATGTGATCCAGTAATTGAGGTCCAGTAGTGACAGTGTGATAAAATTGAGGAACAAAAATTAACAGTCCCTCTGCCTTCCCCTACTGCCTAACAAATCATTTCTGGCTAAAAATTTCTGAAACCTTCTTACATAAATGTACTATTCTTATAAATAATAAACATCTACATCACGTAATTTTGAGAAAAAAAATTAAGCAGAAAATTTAAAAAAAAATTTTTTTTACTTAGATTAAAACTTCTTTTTCCTTAATCGAAATCTTCTAGTTATGTACAGATTTAATTCACATATTTATGTCATGTTTAGAGCAAAATATTATCAACAAATCATTTTTCCTACTTCGCTTAGACTTACTTCTACAAGATATTTTCTCCAAAAGAAGGGAGGGGGACTAAAGACAAACTGGAAAAAATCTAACTATGCATTGTAAGTCAGAACAAATATTACAACTGTACATGTTAAATTTTCGGGGATCAGATAGTTTCAAACCAGTTTCTAGATATGTTATCTACCTGTACATTCTCGTGGAACCCCAAAGTGCCCTTTTTGAAATTTCCCCCCAGGCGGCCCTTTTTTCTAGAGTCAACACAGCCAATTTTATGCTCCAAAATCATGTTAATTCTGATCCCAAATCTTAGTCTTCCTCGCAGAAGCTAAATTTTTTGTGCTCCCAAGGTGCTCCCAAATGGAATTTTTCTGCTCCCGAGGTGCTCCCAAATGAAATTTTTTCTGATCCCGGGGTGCTCCCAAATCGAATGTTGCAGTTAACATCCCTGCATTAGTCATAACTAGAGTTGCCAACCGACCCGCGAGGGCCATCACATCCTGTTTCTAGGGCTTTAGAGTAGTGATGCAACGGATATCAGTTTGGCCAGAAATCGAATATCCGTTCAAACTTCTACTTTTTTCTTTAAATTTTCTTGTTTCAAATCATTTAATTAAAAAAAACAGAAATATTTTTTGGGATTGTTTCCATGAAATTAGCACCAGTTTTTCTGCAATTAAAGCTGATATACAAATAACAATGCCATTGATATTCTCCTTCAAGAGTTGGATAAATATCTTTAAAAATCAGTTCCTGAACGAAAAACATCTCCTTTCAACTACTGGAAAATTGTCACTTTGAAAAATAATCAATGACATTTTCTCACCAACCAGCAGTACCACAGCAAGTACACTGATTCTCATAAGCAGGGTCAATTTGTTGGGGGTGTTGGGGAGGTAACCGAATTCTTTCAAAGATTGATAAACCATGTTTTTGCACAATAATTTCCTCCAATCTTAAAAAAAAAGATAGAAGTTTTTTTCTTATTTTCTATATATTCTAAAAGTATTCAAACAAAATATTTTCGCAAAACTTTGTTTCTTTATTATTTTTATTGAGTTTTTAGAATTTATTCATTTATTTTGTTATGTTATCTCTGTATTTAATGTTGGGCCGAATGTACTGCCAGATATTTGTTATATCCGGCTTTTGCCAATTGTCCGGCATATTGACTGGATATCCATTGACGCGTCCCACAAAAGTTGTGTGCATGATGCCAAATGTCTCGCTTTTCGTACTTAAAAAAAAAAAAAAAAAAAATAGAATAAGGAATTTAATAAATTAAAATGATCTCAGAAGAGATTTTAGACTTTAAGTTTCTTTCCTAAAAAATATGATTTCAGCAGAAGTGATTATATAGCTTCTTTTCTAAACAAGTAATTCTATGATTTTAGCGAAAGTAGTTTTTAATGTATCCTTTTCCGAAATAAATAATTATTATAGTCGTAGTTGAAGATGTGATTTAAGACTACAAGTTTCTCTCATAAAGTCATGTTATCAATACCTATTATGCATTGTTTTAATTATTTTTAAAATGCCAAAGGAAAAGACTATTTTTGTTTGTGAAAGAAAATAAAATGTTTATTTAATTAAATTGCAAATAACAGTACTATTTGTTTTGATTGCAAAGAAGACAGAAGATCATTAGTTTTCCTGATTGTTTTAACTGTCAGCTATGTTCTAGATGTATAATTATTGCCAAATCAGTTGACAGTATAATATAGGGATGCAACGGATAAACAGCAAATATACTGCATGCCGGCCAATATGCCGGATAATTGGCAGTAGCCAGATATTAAAAATAATCTAGAAAATTAAAATTGCACATAAATTCCACTAACAAAAGCATTAAAACAAAATACACTGTCCAATATTTAACATAAAAAAGTCTGCAAATTCAGTAACCTGTAATATAAAATGAGCAAACAGTGGACTGTTTTTAAACTAAAAAAAAACTACAGTGAATTAAGCAACCTAGATTGTGCAACTAATGTAAACTGGACAAACACCTGGCCCGTTTTCAACCCAAAAAAAAACATGTGGATTAAACAACCTAGTTGTACACCTCATATGAAGTCAGTATATGATTAGAATAGCACAACAAAAACATCAATATATGAATTTAAAATTCACTTTAAAAATCTGCAAAAATTTGTTAAAAAAGCACTTACCTTTAGTTTTTTTAATTAACCGCTCAGAAATGTCCCTCTAGCCTCCCCCCCCCCCCCCCTCGGCTTATAACATAAAATCAGCATGCTTTCTTTTATTTAGTTTTATACCTTATTTCTAACAAACATGCACACACACACACTTTCTTTTCATACTATAATATATTTCTTTCCTTTCCATCCATACCATGAAACAATTTCAAATTCACTATACATGTTTTTGTATGGTTGCCTGTCAAAACTACCACTGGCAGGGCACTTCACTCCCGCTGTGCATCGCCCACGATTGGCACCAGAACCATCACCAAATGAAACATGTAAGCATAAACATTGATATGTAAACAGCACCGATATGGAATATAGTCCGAAGTTCAGTATCCACCTCCCCCCCACCCCCCCCCCCCATAAATTGACCCTGCTTATGAGAAAAGTCTACTTGCTGTAAAACTGGTAGTTGGTAAAAAAAAAAAAAAAAAAAAAATTCCACTACCACCACCACCTAATTTTGATAAAGTAGGGAAATTAGTTTGATTGTTTCCAACAGTTGAATGAAGATGTTTTTCTTTCAATGGGTGACTGATTTTGTAGATATCTATCTAATACTCTTGAAGGAGAGCTGATTCCAATGACATTGTTATTTGTATCAACTTTTGCAATAGAAATTGGTACTAATTTTATGGAAAACAATGCCAAAAAGATTTCTGATTTTTGAATTAAATGATTTAAAATTAATGAAAAATATTATATGGGTGGAATATTAGGAAAAGTGCCAAATTGAATATGGGAAATTTCAATTTTTAAAAGATTTTTTAATAATAAAATTAATAGTGTACTTTAATTACACATTAGTAACAATTTTTAAAAAAAAAAATTTAGGGGCAAGGGTTAATGAGAACATTTACCCTCATTTCTGAGGGGTTATTTTTCTGGAGACTGTTACAGACCTGCTGTGAATGTTACAGACTCTGACAAATGTTGCAGATTTCAAGTTTCGACTTCTTTATAATGCTAATATTTATATAGGTAATATAATATAATAAAATATCTGTGGGATAATTATATATGAATTATAATTATATTAATTAGTAAGTAAAACATTTTATTAATATTAAAAAAGAAAAACTTGTATAGGAAATTTCCAATTTTAAAGATTTAACGTGAATGAAATGAGTACAAAATTCAATTTACAATTAAAGTGACCCAGGTTTTCCTTAAAACACATATTGTTTACTTCTGTTTAAAGATGGCTTAGATAATACTTCCAACCAATATCACATGCAACCAACTTCTGCAATGTCATGTCTTTTCAGGGAAAGTCAATTTTGTCTTTCCCACATTTTTTCTCATAAATTTCACAGTGTATTCATCAAATGCGTCGTCCTGTGAAATTATTGACCAACATAAAACCTCACACATCAGGGTTGGCATGGTTTAAAATACCGACTTGGTTTAAATCCACGGTTATAAACATGGTTTAAACCAAATGGTTTTTTTCTCAAAAAAAACCAATTGGTTTTTTTAAAAAAGAATAATTTAAAATTTACAAATACTACAGATAGAATACGTTCTAATATATTTTTTAAAATTATCCATCATAAGTATCAAGAATAAGTTTATTATATCACTCTAGATACCTTATGTTTCAAACAAATTATTAATTAAACTTAAAATTATCAGGCTGCATTTTTTTACTTGAATAATGCTTGATACTTGAACTTTTTCCAAAATAGAGGTTTGTGTTTTGAACAACTTATATCTAAACCTTGAAAATATTATTTTGAACTTAAATATCAACCAATTATTAACTGATGAATCTAACGAGCAAGTATTCTCATGTAAAAATGTCGGTTAAAATCGCGTTAACACAATTGTACTGTATGCCTATTAATTATATATACCAAGCTGCAGAGGTGGCAGCCCTATCCTCCCCCCCACCCACCCATTAATCTTACACATCATTTACGCCAGTCAGTTTTG
>JAWZYV010017252.1:0-453100 GCA_038373885.1 Cheiracanthium punctorium
TTTTTTCGTGCATATTTTCTAAAGATGTGTCTTACCTTAAATTATATATTTTAATGAAATATATCGTCTTATAGACCTGGTGTAGGGGCCTAAATGGAGTTACACGACTTGTCATATACACAAAAGTGAAGTATATCAGTATCAAATTAGATGTTTTAAGTGTGTTAGTTTCAGTCTACTAACCCGCTTTAATATCAGTTATCATCAATATTGTCAGCATCGTCTGATGTCTGATGAGCGCGAGAGTAAGGGTTATGGATTGGTGGATGAAAGGCAACAAGTCTTCCAAAACCTTCATTTTTCTTTGTTAACAGAACTTGGTCGTCTGTACAGCTTTTCTGAGTTATGCTAGCTAGAGATACTGGGCGACCTCTTCAAACTGATTGTCTAAAGTCCAATTAGTGAAAGTGGCATTTCGTGGGATAGAATTTCTTTGAAAAATATTGTTAACAGTTCATTGTTTTGATATCGAATCCATCGAATCATCATCCATGATACTGGGAATTTTTCTGTATCGGTCTTCCTTTTGGTGATTTGTTTCAAAATATCTTCTGAAGGCAAGTCGTCATTTGCCATTACAGTAGCATGAAATGCTTTTTTTCCACTTGATTTTGCAATAATATTGTACGAATAAATTTGGCCCAATATCCCAGGGTCCCCAGACCTTACTTATTTTCTCATACACAAAATGTATACGATAGAGTAGGGTCAGTACTTACTGTTGTAAACGTATGCATGTTTGCTAGCTTGGGCTGGCGGCCAATTCTCAGATAGCACTTGCTACAGGTACGTAAAAATATTACTCACTTCACTTAAAGTCTCACAGCTGATTTTTACGTATGTTGTACAGAACATTGTTACAAATTCTGAATCAATTCTACCAGACACTTTCTGTGGACGGTAATTATCGGCAGATTCTTTAAATATCGGAAGAAAAAAAATCTGATGTGGCCACCACATGACTTCCTTGTACGTCTCTTAAATCATAAATATTTTCGGTGAACTTCTCTAAACGTAAGTCTCAACATTCTACAGTAAACAGTTTTAGAGTTATACGAAATATGTAATTATTTTTGAAGGCGAATTTGGTGATATTTCAGCAAAACTCGCCAAGGTCGAGGACAAATGGCGAGATTTTGGACATGGACCAAACAATGACTGACTACAGGCGTAATACATTGAAAATGTCCATAGACATTAATGTATTGAATTTCTTTTGGTTGGTCCTGTAAATAAAATTCCCTGTAGATTAGAACCAAAAATCGGATTGCACAACTATATGTTACAAAATTCTTATGCATAAAATTTCAACAATTTACGAGTAATTATTTTTGAGATATGCGAGTTACATTCCTACGTATGTACACCAAAAGTCGCCAAACTTCTCTTCCGTAAGCGATACTACGAGTAAATTTACATCCAAAGTATTACAAAAAACCCATTTTAATAATTCTGCCATAATATTTTTTAAAACACTGCAAATACTTTTAATTTACTCTTTGAAATCGAAACGACAGCTGCTTGGAATAGACCCAACAAAATACTAAATACCATACGCACACACACAGTATATTAGAGTAGGCCGTAAGTATAGGAGGGAGAGATACACCCTCCGAAAAAATTCTGTTTTTTCTTCCGATTGTTAAAGCGTCTGGCAATAATTACCGGCCACAGAAAATCAGTATTGATTCAAATTTTTAACAATATTTTGTACAACATACGTAAAAATCAGCAGTGAAACTTTAAGTAAAGTGAGTAATATTTTTACATACCTGTTGCATGTGGTAGAGAATTGGCAGTTGGCGCAAGCTAGCATGTACGCATGCATAATAACACTATTCTATCGTATACATTTTGTGCATGAGAAAATAAGTAAGGTCTGGGGGCCCTGGGATCTTGCTCTATTTGGGCAAAAAACTTGCTGAGTCCTCCTGAAATTCTCTACGGAGGCACGGTAATTATCCAACTAGGAGTGTCCACTTTTCATGAATTTTTGATCAATCATCTGAATAGTGCTTGCGTCACTCAGCACTAGTTTCATCATTGACGTGGCAACTTTCCAATTTCTGTTTTGCCCAGTACACATATCACTGAACATCATAACGTGCTTTGCTCAAACTGCCCTCGTTTCTACGTGCTTGATCAAACAAGCGCTGATTTCTTGCAAACGTCGGGATCCAGTCGCTTCATCCCTACAATACATAAATCCTTATTTTGGTTTTAGCTCATGACAACCCAAATTATAATCAAATAAATTACGTTTGCAATACGCAACTTGAGGTATGTATATAAAAAAGTTTCGGGAAAAGATAGACTTTTTTAAATCAAATTAAAAGGTGTTAGTAGCTGTCATATGCAGCTGACTCTTCTGTATCAATTTTCATGTTCTCCCGAGCTTTCTCTGCTTGGCGTAGATGCCTTTCATGATCTTATTTAAGTTTGTGTTTTCTAGTAGAGCATATCCGTAGAATGCTTGGGCTCACTAATATTTCCTTCATCATTGTGAATAATACAGAGCACTAGTTCACAAACTAAAATGGTGAATTTGATTCAGTTAATAGTCAGAAGATTGGACATCGTTCTACAAAAGAAGGAACATCGTGATGACAGTTGCAGGCAAAGTGGTGTAACTCCAGCTACACCACTTGGGCTTTCAGCTGGTAGATGGCTCTGCTGACTGCGTGAACTAATGCTGCAACCTACCCACTTGCTACGGGAGTTCCAGAGTTACAGGAGTTATATATATATATATATATAATTTAATTTATATTATACTGTGTCAGCATTTGGACCAACAGACAGGCATAAAGTGCTTTTGCCATCACCATCAGGAACAAATGAGATAAAATGGAAATAAAAGTAAAAAGCAAAATTTCAAAAATTGCATGAATGGAATGATTAACATCATTCACACGATGATTCTTATGTCCTTATGTGATTCTTATATCCAGTGTCCGAAATTCAAATTAAGGAAGCAATGAATATAAGACCCAGTCAAATCTGATCAACTTCGAAACTAGAGGGGAAATATGAATATGCCGAACAATAAACTAAATAAAAACGAAGAACTAAAATCAACCAATCAAGAAATATAAATAAAAGTAGAAATACACAGATAACGAACATTTAGTACCATCCAGGATGCGGACAAAGTTGATACATAAATATAAGAAGACGAATTTCAATCATTGCTTATATATACATAGATGTAACATCCGGATGACATTATTTAAAGAAAAAATAATCACTCTACCGCTGGAATTGTACGTCATAAAGGAACTACTGTTATCTTTCGACATATAATTCTTTTTGCAAAATGGATATTACTTCCAGGAGCTTTATGGAATTAAGACAAATACACATCAAACGGATAACTTTAATGTAATTTATTTATCTAACACCCCGCTCAATAAAAACACAAGATCGTAAATTGCATTTATATTACAACATAGAAAGATAATCCGAATTTCTAGCTTTAAATATATATTTTCGGATAATATTGTTCAGAGATTAAAAAAGAAAGTTTCCGTGAGCACGCATACATAAAAAAGTACAGAAAAGGAGAACTGATGCAGTTCTCTTTTCTTACAATGGGTAAGTATCGACCTCGAAATACATTCATGTCTACTGGAAGGATTTGAGCTTATTTCAGATTAAGGAATTTTTTGTTATGCTTTTTCTATGAATCCTCTCTAAGTGACATCTTGCGGTTGAATTCTTGCCACGTGTCTATTTTACTTATCATATGGTATTTTTTCTGTTTCTTTTGTTTGCTTTTTTTTAACAAAGCGGTTCTTTTTTTTTTTTTCGTTTGGACCAGCGAACCACTTCAGCTAAGGAATCAGAAAATAATCTAACCAATGTAAAACATATTTTTTGAAATGTTAAAGAATTTCTCTTAGTATAATTGGGAGAAAATGAGTAGTTTAGATTGATTGAATGCTACTTAAAAAGTAGTTCTTTTTTTTGTCAGTTATTGAGTATACAAAGTGTCCGAACATACTGACCTACGATTTTATTCCTTAAGTATTGATCATAAACATATATAATAAATTAGAAAGTTTTTTGAAAAAAAACGTACAAAATTTTATGGTGTCGATTAAACTTTTCAGGAGATGAAATCTAAATTAATACGAAATTTAAAATTTTATACGGTCCCTGTACAAAAAGCCCTTGTTAGTGAAACATGTCAAATGCATGAATGCGGTGATGGACAAAGTGTCAGCCTTTCCGGATAAAAAGGCTGAGAGATATGTTTAAACAAAGTTAGTGAGATTAATACAAATAACAACAAAAGTATTATGTAATTATGTAATCATTGTTTTCTTTCGTAATTTGTTTATTATCCCTTAAATGCGATCCTCCGACATGGTTGTTTTCTTTTCTAGAAGCATGTAAGAGTGGTTTAAGTTAGCATATATTCATTTTCATACCTCTTTCATATTTTAGGATAAAATGCTCAAATTTTGTATGCCATCTCATTCATGAATGAGGTACATTTTACTAACTGGGAATTTTTTGTACGGTGATCGTTTAGAAGCTTAAATTTTTTATTTATTTAAGTTTAATCTCTTCAAAACTTCAATCGATGCCATAAAATTCTGCACCTTTTTTAACGTAATTTTGTAATTTGATGTTTATGTCTATGATCAATATGTAAGGAGTAAAAGCCTAGGTGAATGTTTTTGGGACACCCTGTATATCTGTAAAGTAGTCAGTCCTAAATACTTCTGTTTTTGGTTCACTTGTAATAGCATTTGTATTTATATTTGTTAAGTATTTAATCTAATGCTTATGCGAGATTACGAATTCACAAAATCAACTGGTTGTTTTGAGTCATATATCTTGCAATGTGTTTTCTTGATGGCATCGTTAACTCCAAAATCTCATTACAGATTTCTAGAAAATCATTTTCAATTTCAAAGCAATTTACAATTATTTAATGAAAAGAAAAAGTGTTCCCTCAGGATCTTAATGTATATTTTTGACTTAGCAGCAATTAAAACTAGAAACACTGAAGTAATCATCAAATTAATTATTAGTTAGAGGAAAATTAAATTACTGCGTAATCTTTTTGAGTGCTTTAATGATTTACAGAATATATTACAGTTTAAGGTTTTGTGTTTTTGACCGTTTTAGAAATTGTTTACTGTAATTTATAATAACTTTCTCTTTCTGTACTATGCAGTTTTCTAACTATTTTCTCTATTGCACTTCTCTTTATCTGAATGTGTGTATGCACATAACACCGCTGGCGCAAATTCATTAATAGTGTAGATTTTATCCTATTTCAAAAACACCCGTTTTTTGGTTCCTTTTTACTAGACTAAATATAATTAAATTCAAATTATCCTAACAGATAAATTGAATTTGTATGCAATTACTCTTCCTATGTTTTGCATTTTAGGAAATGCTGCTCCTTTTGATAATTTTATGTTTGCTTTCTTAGAAAGGGGTATTCTGTAGCACACATGTTCAGGGTTTTTTAACTTGCATTCCTCAATTTCTTCTTCAGTCTTCTACTGTTGAAGTTAGAACACATTTTTAAGCAGCTCTTTCTTATATGTTTGGGAAGCTAAAGCTTGGAAACTATATCTTATCAACATTACAATTATGTTTCAAAAATTTACTGAAAATTTTTAAATCAATATAAAAATTTAGCAGAAGCTAGAAATGTACCGTTTGCTTCGTTCTACTTCAAAAACCAAAGAGTTACCCCAACCCAACCCCTCACTCACATACACACACAACTTTTACGAAGATCACCAATAGTGAAAAGCACTGTCGATACCATCCAAAAAATTAGATAAACATCCTGTAAATGACTTTTTCAAAAACTAGAACACAATGTTTTCAGCATAACCATAATTTTCAGCCACCACATCTGGTGTGTAATCAGAGAACAAATTTCCTGGAACCCGTGAAAACTTTTGAGTCAGATTGTACTCGGATGAATCAAAGATGTACTACTCCAGCTCCTGAAATGTTTGTTCATTTTGGGTATACGCCTTGTCTTTCTGCACCTTAAAGGAATACTCACACGGCTTCAGGCATGTACCTGCAATACCATGTACGGATTAAATCAAAAAGGGTAAATAAGTAAACGGAAGTGGAGCAGTACATGATTCCTGCTTGCGAGAATAAAGACTTTAATTGTCAGAGAATTTAGCAAATTTTGTTCTCAGAATGTACAGTGCTGTTGCTAGAAATGGCGATTTTGTTAAAAACATTTTCTATAGTTTTTTGCGTTGAAGAGTTCGTTTAGTTGAAATAATGTGGACTAGAATGTTGTTTATATAATTTTTGAAAATTAAAATTTCATAAAATTTGCAGCGAACGTGGATGAAATAAGAAATAAGAAATGCTATATGCTCAGAAATCTGCAGAAATTTATTTAATAAGTTTAAAACGCTAAAATGCAATATTTTAAATGTAAGTTTTCATATCTAATAATAGTTAGTACATATTTAAAACCTTATATACAGTTTAAAAAGTAAATTTCAAATATAAATACAACATAAATAGAATATTTAAATACAGGAGGTTGTAATATTTTGCCACCACATATGATTATGAAAATTTTACTTCATATATATTACTGTACTAAAATCGACAAGCTAGATGAAAACACTTTAGCTTTGAATGAATGTTCTTTAGGCGAATTATTCTGGGGAGATAAAAGAATGAAATATTTCCACAGGCACGTATACAAAAAAAAAAAAAGATCTAAAGGAAATTCGAAATCACACGCGTTCTTACAAAAGGTAGTATTGACCTCAGAGGAAATTTAGTTCTATCAGGACGAAACGCTTTACTTTTTTTACAGCTGCTGAATTCTTATTTTGGTGATAGCTCAGTCAATGAGTTATGAATAACGTGGAGCGGTTGCAACTCCGCTCTTCACGTCTAACGTTTCTCCTTATCGTTTCTCAACGTTTTCCCCCCAAATCTTTATCTCTTATGCACCTCATTTCTTCACACGTACACAGGGGTGACATCTCACTTTTGGTCTTCTGTAAAAGATGTAGCCCAAGTGTATCGTGGTTTATAGTCTTTCAGGAGAAACATTCTGTAAGTGTTATTTTACGTGGTTTAAAAAATATAATTTTTTTTCTTTCTTTTTGCCTTAGGCTTGTACATTGGAAGGCTTCAATTTTTTATTTGTTTTCTCATCGAAAGTCGAATAATTCATTCAAACACGTGCTTAAAAAAACTTGAGTAGTTGTGCGAATTTGATGTACAATTTTGCAAAACTAAATCAGCAGATATCACCTTGAAAATAAATTTCATAGAATGAAATTCAATTTATTTATAAAACTAAGTAATGTATCGCATAGTACGTAAATTCAACATTGGATTTTCAAACATTGATTCTTTTTCAATGGCAAATATACTGATGATGAATTTGACCATATTAATTCTTAAAACATAAATCAATACACTGTAAAAAAATGTCCATATATTACATAATAATTTAAGTTACCCTAGAAATTGTTCAAAATTTTCGTTTGTGTCAGATCACTCACTAGGCGTGCAACGAAAACATTTTATCATATGAACTTACAAAATGGGGTAAGGGAGCAAAAATTTAAATTTTCCATGGGATTTTCTCAAGTTGAAAAATGTTTCCTTTTTTTTCATGAAAAATTACCAACTCATGGAGAAAACAGGCATTTCCCTGAAAAACCCTGGCAAAAATATCCTTAATTTTCAGGTTATTTTTAATTGTGTAGATAAATCAGATCGACAAGATAATAAATTAAGTACCGAATCAACGCGCTTACAGAAATAATGGAAAGAAAGAGATTAACATTTGTTGAGTGCTTATAATGCCGGCTATGGATTTTCATGAGAAATAAAATCTTATGTTTATTCTGTACTGCAAAAAAATGAGTTATTTTTTCCCCGCAAACTACTGCACAAGGTGTCAAAAGTAACGCAATTTTTTTTCCAATGGGACTTGTATGTAAAGCAATCTCGATATAAATTGTCTTAAGCATGCTTTATGCCCACGCTTCGTTTTTATTTCCTTCATATATTCTATTATTTAGATCTTTTAACATTTTTATTAATAGGCATGATATATATTTTAGGTTCTTGCTTTTGGCATCGCAATACTGTCAAAGAAAGGCATAACACACTGACCGAATTGCTATGTAACAGTTCACGGTGCACAGGGATATATGTCAGACTCTAAAATCAATAGATCCACAAATTAAATTTTTAAAGATAATTGAAGCGTTATAGACGACGACACATCTCAAATTCATTATAAAATATCTACCTGTGATGATTTTTTTCTTGTTATTGTGGATCGAGTCAATTGTGAAATGTGTATCGATCAACAGATTGTGTCTCAAACCAAGTAAGAAATGTTACTTATTTATTGTAGAAAGGCTTCCAAAACTATAGCGTAAATTACCGATGCTCAATTCGGACTTTCGAATTTTCAAACATCAACCGCATTTCGGAGTAAAATATTCACAGCGGGAAGAAAATCTTTATCTCAGACATTCTGCACATGCGCTTTTAAATCATTTTGCGCTTTAGAAAGCGGTATTTTCTTTTCCTTTCTTACACATGCTAAAATTTAAATTTGTAGGAGAAAAAAAGTTGGTTCATTATATCATCTAGGGTTTCAATGAGGGAACCATTAAAATTTGTGTGTCGTATTCAACATTTCAGCAAACTGTGCCAAACTTTTTTCCGTATCGTGGATTGCGCACATTCAACTCCCATCAAAGGGCTTTCAGTTCGGAACCAACAAATTCTATGTGAATTATTTATTGTGAGTGTTAAAATAGTTCTGTTACCTCCACCTGTGATGAAGATCACATATCTAATTTAATAATCATTTACTTTGGCTTTCTTTAATGTAATCTATCCAAAATTCAAGAATTCTAAATCACTTCTGTTCTCATTTTTCTGCCATTTCGGCTTTTAAATCTGTATATTTACTTTTCCCTGTATGCACTATTCTTTTTGTTCTTCGTCTCTTCAGACCGGTGTGCTAAAAATAGATTATATTACGTCCATTTGCAAAATCAACGTATTTTTGATTTCCCTTCCTTTGGCTTGGAGTTGGCGTTTTTTATTTCTTGTTGCCATGTCTTGTCTTTAAAATTACTTGCTCCCGATTACGTCATTTTTTATTTTATTGGATTAACTTTTAGGGTTGCACTGGAATTGGCGTTATTGATATTAGCCAAGTGTTTGTTCTCGCCAACATGTAATTCTGTGCTGGCGTAATTTTTAAATCATTCCACCTTAATTTCACTGTCCATATAGGACGTCATTTTATTTTCGCTGAGCCACCACCGCCAGTTATAATAATGTTTCAATAGCATATGTTTAATAAAATAGTTTGAAGTATTCAACATCTTTTTATTTTATTGCAACTATAAGTGTATTCGAACCTGGATTATCATGTATCACAACGCAGTCTTTAAATTTAAATCAGCCCAACCAAATAACTTCTTTACACCACCAAGGTGTCAATAAAAATTAATTTAGAAATAAAATACCGAAATACGGAGAAATCAAAAACTGACTGGGCGTTATTTTTACGGCAACATTTTTTACAGTGAGGAATGTTTCTGAACATCTTTCCGAAATATGTGGAAACGTTTTTGAATACTTTTACCACTAGATGCGGAAACTTTCCAGAAATATACAGAAATGTTTCTGAATTCTTTTCCTCCAGGTACGGAAAAGTATTCTGCGGGAAAACGTTCCTGAATATTTTCCCCCAGCTTGCGGAAACGTTCCTGCAATATTAAACAATCTTCATTAATACCCCGTTGTTTTAAGTAATGTCTCCATTTTTTTTACGGTTTTCACAAACGAGGGTGCTGTGTCTGCAGTTCTTCAAACAACACAGCTATAATCAAGGTTTATGTTTTAAAGGTTTGTGTTTCGAGAGTAAAATCTTTCAAACATACGTAAGAAATTTTTAATCGTGAATCTCTCCTCTGACAAAAGACATTATTTCCTCTTTTCGAACACTTCAAATACAAGATGGAATTGTTTGAAATATAGAAACCTTGTGTGAACTGGTAAATTAGAACCTAAGAATTTGATGCAACCTCCTTGAAGCTAAATATTTACTTTGAAGCTAAATATTTCAAAGCCAACAAAAATTAATGCGTGCGCAGTCCCAGATGTGATAATGTTGGACTCAGACAATTACTGGAGCAGACAATGACACCTATGTGTGCGACTTTTAGTTATAAACTTCCTGTATTCCATTTTGTACTCCTTCTCTCTCAAAAAAATATTGTTTTGATGATCATTATGCTATATTGACTTTCAATAGTAAAAAATAAATAAAAATAAAAGTCTTAAAGGCTCCACATGCTACCATTACCTCCGCTCCTAGGGGGTACCATTTTGTAAATCTAATACTAAGAGTTAGCAGTTACCATAGATGGCAATGCATTTTTTAAAGTTTAACTTTGGTGAATCAATAACCAAATAAGATTCCACTATTTTCTTTAATTCCTCTGATAACAGCACTAACAACATACACACATACACATGAAGCCTTAGGCATTTATTATAATTTTGAGTTCCTACCACGATATTTTGTTATTCAATTTTTCTTGGTGAAATAAAAAAACGAAAAAATTATACTTAGGTTGAAAAACACTAATGCCTTAAGAAAATAATTACTGCTATATTTATGGTATTATCCAAGCTCTTAAAAAGTATTCGTATCATTTGCACTAGTTTGAAATTTTGTGCAGTACATATAATTTCGTGCATTTATTTTTTCTATTATAACACTTCTTTTAAATAAAGTGTTTGCAATTTTCTAATGTTAAAATTATTTTTAATTAAAAAATATATTATGATATTTTGAAAAGCATAACTTCACTGATTTTGAGTATCTTCTTAGCCAGACGTTCTAGTCCTCCTGTAATTGTATAAATATTTTCTAGAGTATATGTGTATAAGTGTAATATAGCATTTAACTGAATTACACAGGCAATGAGCATTTAAAAATCATCTATAGTAACTTCATGCAGTTTTCAAAAGAATATTCAAAATCCGATAAGATTTACACTTAAAGACACTTTTCACACGCTCAATTTTTTATACAATACGTATCAGCTTATTAATAGACGAACAATTTTTTAAACTAACCATAAAAATAAAATTAAAGTTAACAGAAAATAGTAACACATTATATATATACAAAATGATGAATAAATGAACAAAAAACGAAAGTCCTTTCTTTAACGCTATCAATAATTAATACTAAGATCAAAACTGGCTAGCGTAGCAAAAGTTAAAACTACTTTTACGCTGAATGAATAATTCTTTGTAACATTCTTCAAATACACAGAAACAGAAATCTCTGGAATCATATATAAAAAAGGGGTACAGACTTCTGGGCCATCCGCTGCTTAACAATAGGACGTATCGACCCTTGGAGAAATTCAACTTTATCGCGACAATAGAGCGCCAGCTTTTTAAAAATACCGAGTTCTTTGTCCTGTTATATTGCATTTTATGTGTGATGAGTAAAATCCAGGCACTGCATTAGGAAAGACTCCTGATATCGTATGTTGCGTAATCTATCACTTATGTAAATACTTCTCATCTATTTCAAAAAGTATTTACTCATGTCCATGGAAGTTTCTCGTCTAGATAAAAGAGAAAACTTTCGCTATCATATACTGAACTTGTGAAAGATTTGAATAGAAAATATTCCCATATAGTTTGCTGCAGTGCCTTCTTTATTCAAAGTTTGATTATAAAAAAAGGCGTACAGACTATCTTATTTGGATCATAGTCACAAAGCAGTCACGCAGTGGAGTCACTTAGCGACCGGTCACACAATAGTCATAAGGTGACTTAACAGTAACGTCAACTGGTTACTGGTCACAAATAAAATCGAACATACGGGATGGCATCCCCTCGCAAGTCACTATGTAACTGGTTTGTGACATTCTTGTGACAACTGTGACCCTCTGTGACGTCACAGCGACACTTTTGTGGCCATCTGTGGTATAATGTTGGAGAGATTTTGACCATAACCTCAAAAAAAAAACTGTAATCATTAATGCAGTTTTGCAAGATCTTGTAAAAGAACTTTAATGATATTTCCGCTCTTCAAATGCCAAGTTGTTATTACGGTGTATTCTTTTTGCATTGTGCTTGAAATGGATAAATAAAAGTGATGATGATTTTTTTTTTAAAATTGTCATAAACCGTAATGTATTCGAATTATTTTGAGTGTTCCTGTAAACGAAGTATAATTCTACACGCACTATTTTCAATGGGGATCATTATTTTGTAATCCTTAACAACATATATCAATCTTGTTTTTTTTTAAATACATGAATCTTCCTGAAATACGCTTTAAATAATGACTGCCTATTGAACCTAATGACATAGAATTTTTTTCGGAGCTCCTGAAAAAGAACTATAAATGCTGCGTACACCATTTTCAATAGGATGTATGGTATAGTACACAAGAATAACATATATATATTTTGTTGTACTCGAAGCATATTTACGAAAGTTAGAGCACGGACGAACAGACAGAAAAATCGTAATTATAAACATTTTTCGATTTTGTTGAAAAATTTTAAAAATGAAAACTATGAAAACATTCAAATTTTCGGAAACATATTTATTTCGCATTAATTTTTATTAAAATCGGGTCTAACATATAGGGTTTTGGCAAGTGCAATTGTTTTCAATCAGTTCATAATGCGCCCTTCTACACAAAAAATAGTAAATAGTCATCCTTAAGATATCAAACAATTAAAATTTCAACAGAGTAAGATCAGAATTTATAACTTCATATAAAAATGGGTATTTTCTCTAAGCCAACTAATTTGTTTTAAGGGATATTGAATGCTTTGACTCAGTGATATTTCATTCCTTGACTGACTATTTTCGTTTGAAAGTGCAAGTTTAACGGTGTGATTCGAAAAAAAAATCATGCGATTTTGATACATAAATACGAATAAACTAACTATTCAGCGCACTTCAAAATTTTCAGAATGTCTCTTTACAAGATGTATTATACACTTTAATAAACGATCAAACCGTATCATTTTTAAACTTTCAGAAAAAATTCTTAAAAAGGGTAAAAATTAAGCAGTATGTGTCACTCTTCAAAGGTTTTTCCTGTAGAATTTCATGTTGAAGAATTGTTTCAGAAAATTTTATAAAAGGCACCATTGTTTCATTTACTATGGTGGGTAATACAGCTTATAAAGAATCGTCCTGAATTTTTTTCGAGTCCCCGAGGCAATTAGTTTATTTTAATTTGGTTACCAATATAGTGAGGGAGATTTTGTTTCTTCGAATTACAACCTTGAACTTCCGCATTTGTCTTGACAGCTGTTAAAATCGCGTAAAATGATTTCTAGTTTTACAATAAAAACACTCACAAGCCATAAGCATTGTTTAAGAAATAACAATAAAGTTAATTATTAATACTTAATTACTTTGAATGCGCTTACTGCATTATAAACTGATTAACTTTTTTAGGTAAACCACATCAACTGAAAATTGGATTCATGAAATAAAAAGACGCCAATTACATTTTTCATTTTACTACCCTTTAAACACATAACAAAAATCATTTTTTGAAACTCAATCTCTAGACTACCGTAAGCAAAATTTTCTACGAGAAGAAAGGCTTGAAAAAATGCTTATTGATTATTTGTGTGGAAGTAATCGATAATCGTGCGCTCTTCTAAATATCGATTGTAGATGCTTTAAGATACATAGATTTTGAATACTAAATGGTTTAAAAAATGTTAGACAAAAGTTCAGCTCAGACTCAATTACAAGCGATCTTGTCCGGAAAATTGTCGACAAAAATTTCTAAACTTTATTAATCTGCGAAATTAATCGCTGTTTTCATTGAGAGTGGACTTAGTCAGATTGTCCCCTTTCAATTATAATCTTAATTAAAGGGGAAATGTTTCTTTGCTAAGTAAATAAAAAAACCTTCTTTATTTTTTTTCTGTAATGCCATGTTAATTAGAAGAGGTGAAGGATCGTGACTAGAGTATACCACTGGTTACATAGGTCCCTTGAGCAGTTAGGTAAGGAAAAAAAAACATCAGTGCATCTGCTGAATCACCCCATAGTTTATTTATAGTACTTTACCGTTTGCTTTATATAGTTATAAACTATAATAGGACATGGGCAAATTAACCAAGTCATACAATGAAAATGTCCTTATAATATTTAAAAAACATTAAAGGTTTAATTTTAACTTAACTATGTTTTGTGTATTTGTATAAATGTAGGTATTATGAGAACAATATTCGGTATAGGTAACTTTGGTTAAAGTGTCGCTGTTATAGATAAATTGAAACTACCGTGTTTTTTTTTTCATTCCCCATAAAAAATAACTTGCATTGTAAAATAACTTTAGCACAAGAAAAATGTATTTTAATCAGAGGAAGTCAAAAAACATTTCTTTCACCAAACTCGACTACTGGCATAATGCATCTTTTAATTATATTAATTATTTTCAATGAACTGTTCCAAACGTCGCATTTGAAGAATGACAGAAATTGAAATAGTTCCAACTGTTACGTATTTTGATTACCTAATTACATTTTTAGATGCCGCGACTGTTATAACCATACTTTTTATACATTTTGCCCTGATTCCAGATGCACGTTGCAGCATTTTCTTTTCCTATAATCATCTCAGCATTTCCTGCGCTTCCCAGCAAGAATGAAAAGTGTTTTACGTGCGTGTGCTGTCATGCAGTGCAAATCACGCGAAGGGTAGCTACCTTGGGATAGAATATAATTAATTACATCGCATAAAAACTGAAGCAATAAAAATGTAGGGCATCCAGTTCAGTCTCAGTGAGAGTGGATTCATACGACATGGTTCTTTAATTACTAGTAACTACAGCGCAATTATTGTGTATAACATATCTTTTTACTATAAGCCAAAAGAGCTATGTCTTTACAAGACTAAAAAAGTCATTTAATCCTACAGCCTCACACTGAAGCTCTAACACACCTTGTTTTCATAGTTGCTATCAAAATTTACGTAGGCATACTATTCGACACTTTCTGTCTTGATCAAAAGATGAAGGAAATCTTTACTACAAGTACCCTTCATGGATAGCACACCTGCTAAAAGGAAACTTTTATACTTCATTAAATAAGCATGCGATAAACATTATTCAGGCATCACGTGTTCACGTGAAATACCGAGATAACATTTTCACGTGTTTGCCTCGTTATTCATAAAACCAGATTGATTTCTCGTTCTTTTTCCAAAATATTTTTTAAATTTTGCTTGATGACAGTAAACTTGATTCCAAATAATTTTCATGAATGCCTTGTTAATTTTAAATTAAAAATACATGCTTCATTCATCTATCTGCGAAGTCTTTTTAAATCTGAGGGGTAAATGCATGTTCAATCGGTTTACAGGAATGTGTTGTGAATTTTGAATTTAAAATACATTTGTTAGGCATTTCTCGGTGAAAGAGTTTTAATCGGAAAAGTAAATTTCATGTGCTATCAGTTTCCAGGAATGTTGTTTATTTTGAATTTAAAATACGTTTGTTAGACATCTGTCGATGAAAATTTTAATCGAAAGGTAAATTTAATGCAAAATCAGTGTTCAGAGATATTTTAGTGATTTTGAGTTTAAAATTCATTCTTTATGCATTTGTCAACGAAAGAGTTTTGAACGGAAAAGTTAATGTAATATATCATCAGTTTTCAGGAATATTTTGTTAATTTTAAATTTAACACACCTTTATTAGACATCTACCTACGAAAGAGGTTTAATTGGAATGGTCAATTTAATGTAGCATCAGCTTTCAGGAATGTCTTGTTAATTTTGAATTAGTAATACACTACAAATACTAAATGTCTGTGAAAGAGTTACAAACGGCCAATATAGTAAACATTGAGTGTGAAATTTCTTCTCAGAAGGAAAATTAATCACAGATATGTTATTCATACGAATAAAAATATCGTAATAGGAAAAAATATGCTTCAAAAGTTGGATTCTCTATGATGATCTACAAAGAGTTTGTTTTAAAAATAACTAGGCAAATTAAATAATGCAGCGCTTTCATTAAATTTCAGATTATTTAAGCATTTGTCATTGGAGAGATTAAGCCTTGCTGAATTCTTAAAATGGAAATCTGCTACAGCTGTACAATTATTTTAGCTTTGTTACACACGGTATGAATTTATTTTTGTACTTATACTGTGCTCCGAAAAAGAGAATTATTTACAATAAAGATGATGGAAATGTCCACTGTGCCATCGTAAGAACATTTACCATGTAAGCCATATGGTTTGAAAAGTGTTTAGTAATCTATGTTTTGACAAGATTAATCTTATTTCCTTAGGATATTGATATAATTTCCAAAATACAAAATACATATTTTTTTAGAAATTAAAATGAACTTGCGTTTTATATTAAAAATATTTCATTATTAAAATATGCATAAGTTAGAGCAATTGACAAATTATATGCAACTGCTTGCATTTTTCTCAAACATTTCTACGTTTGATTTCATACAGAGTAGTTTCACGGAGGACCCCAAACTTTGAAAAAAAGATAACTCATTAAACAGTAATTGATAAAAGCAAGAAACCTGTGGTATGCTTATCAAAAACACCTTAAGAATTTGATAATAAAGCCAAAATTTTTTCGTTTCAAACGGCGCCGAGTGATGGCACTGCAAGCGGTAATATGGATGAAAGAAAATCCTCAATTCTCATCCGTCCCACACATCACCGTTCCATTTCCCAAAATTTACCGTTTAGATTGCAATCGCTTGTAAAGGCATCAATGGACCTTTTTTCTTAAGAGAAACGATGATGCCTGACTGTACATTGCGCTTTTGAAACACTTGTTCAAAAACTGTTGAATGATCGATTGGTATGGCATGGTTCCTGCAAGATGAGGATCGCCTACATCGTACACAAAACATTTTTGACTTTCTGAACGAATAATTCATGATAGCGTTGTTGCGTTGAGCTATTCGACTGTTATGGGAAAAGGCATGGATTAACTTCCGCAATCTCTCGAACTCACCCCCTTCCCCAACCTCCGAAATTTTTTCCTGGCTACTGCCCTGACGTGTAGTGTGGAAGATGGGCTTATTAAATCGGTATTAATGTGACTATTCTCGGTGCCTGAGCTCTCTTTCTGGCTACTATATTGCCGCTTATAACGCCATCTACCAGTGCTATGTGTAACTAAAATGTTGTAGCTTCTGCATCCAATTCCTTCTTTTTTTTAATTAACATACCACTGGCTTCATAATTCTCTCTTCGGCATTTTTGAGTTATTCATTTTCAAAGTCAGGGGTTCTTCGTAAAACACCCTGAATGTATGATGTTATTCTTTAAAAACGTTTGTCATTTAGTATATAATAACAACTTCTAATTCAATTGAGTTGCATGATTTTTGAAAAATTAATCAGGTATTCACAATATTAATATAGAAAATTTCGCACACCCCTAAAACTTTTTTTAGTAAGTGTAAGATAATAAGTTTTTACTAACTGATGAACAGAAAATATAAAACTGATTTTTTCACAAGCCCAATGTTTAATTCAAGTACATATATTTTAAAAATACATTTATATAAAATTCAACTGAAAACAGTTTCCATTGTAAAAGCAAGTTTAAATTAAATTAATGAGTTTCACTCTATTACATTTAAAAATTATTAAAAATCAAACCCTATATTAAACATGCTTTTAATACTGTCTCGAACTTTCAAAATAACAGATTTCCATTTTATAATTATTCACCTACGCTGTGGTAAAAAAAAATTAAATTTAGTGCTTTCGTGCTACTCAAACTTTCATAGCCCAACGTGACTACATAACTTTTACATTCTTTTCCGCTTTGAAGTCGTGCGGGAGAAATGAACATGTAAGGGGTCTTTCAAAATGTGATACGAGTTCTTGTGCAACAAGAACAAACTTTACAACTTAATCTAAAGTTCAACAAAACAAAATCATCTGCACTTACAGTTCTTCAGTTCTTGAGAATTTTACCTCTTAGAGATGCGTTAGAAGTATGTGATGTGTTCAAATGGTGTCCATGTTTTTTAAATTTTTTATTTATATTTTTATTTTTTACACGGCAAGAAATTAAATTATGATTAAGTAAAATTATCCAAAGAAAGTTACTCCTAGTGAGTGAATTATATTTCTGTTAACGTTGATAGGCAGTATTTGTTAGAATTATTGAAATATAAATTAGTTTGTCGTTTCTTGATTTAGTACTTTGTAAAAAGCTAAGTTTCCTTTTTAGTGAATTAGTTGATTACTTTTTAAAGTGAAAAGCAGCGTAGATATTATAAAAAAAATTAATGCTACACACTTAGGAATTTAACTATAAAGGAATCGCATAGCTATTAAAGGAGTTCTCAACATAAGTTATAATAAATTTCTCCTGTAAAGTATAAATATATTTCGTAAAGCAGTAAAATGTTATTGAGATTTTCAGGCCATTATAATTTTTCAATAAGGATAACTATAAAATGCATATTCTAGAAACAGCTTTGAGTGAGAGCTTTAGACCTTCATTTCAGCTGTATGAGCGTTTCTTTTAGTTTTAAATTTAAAAACGGGGCAATAATTTCAGAATGACACTCTGTTCTTTCTGTCGCGAATCACAGTACGAGTACTCAGGGTGTCCCATAACTGTTGTCAGAAAACTTAAAGGAAGGAAATGTATATAATAAGAATAAGAATCACATAGAAATGTGGGATCGGAAACTTCATCTTCGTGTAGCGGTAAATAATCATTTTGGTACGTGCTGAAATAATAGTGAACTTTCCGACCGTTCTTCTTCAAAAACTAATAGTCTCTTTCACATAAAATACGTGATCAAAATTCACAGTTTAAAAATTCTATTCAAGTTAAGGGGATTTCTATAAAGTTAAGGGGCTTAACTTGACTTTTTTGAAGAAATTACATTGTTTATGAAACTTGGTTAGGAAGAAATATGACACTTCAACACTTTTCCAAAAGAGATTATTAACATGTAAGTGAAAGCGGCGTTTCTGATCCCACTTTACTATGTGATTCTGATTACTTATTGGGTGCCCTACCTCCCCTTAACTTTATACTAATAATTATGGGACACCATGTATATGTATACCATTTAGTGAACTAAGCGTGCATACCTGTAGGAACTTCAAAAGCGCTTTTACATTCCTTTTTCATTGGCAAATTAGGTATTTTATTAATACTGCACTTAATAAAGAGCTAAAGATGATACTTGCTTGGGCGTTGAAGGAAGTATTTTTAATTGTAAACATCAACTTTTCATAGCTGATAAGAACATTCAAAACAAAGATTAAATCACTGACAAAAAACAAGCCACTGTGGAGTTATTTAAGTAGCGCTGTTTTTCTAAGATAGGACAGCACAGAGAGCTTACATCAGTTTTTGGACAGTAGGTTGAAGGTTTATATGCTCTCTGTCTTTTGCATCCAATCCGATCCATTTTGAATCTGCATATCATGTAGGTCTTTGTTCGATTGATTTTAGTTACCATTATCTAACAGACAGGGCTTTAGCCCTTATTTGAATATGCATATCTGAAACTGAGGTTTCACATTTATAGGATTTCTTAGTTTTTTAAACTATGTATCATCATCCCACATGTTGTTTTTTTTAATCCTTTTAAAGAAAAAATGACAATTTCATAAACGCACAGATATTCAAGTAAATATTCATTTACTTACTTTGTATTTTTTCAAATATTACAAACACCAATAATTTGAAAGCACCATGCTGTAAATTCAACGAAACTAATTCTTAACGGTAAAATCCATTGATGCTACTGAACTATAGAAGGTGTTCATACATTTTCTAAAAGAATTTGACTTTCTCCATGAATTAAACTGAGCTGAATTAAAAGAAACTCTTTATGGCATTGATTTGGAATAGAAGTTAATTATCTTCTGAATCATAAAAAATATTCTCTGTTTTAAAATGTATCTGGAAATTAAACAGTGTATCAAAGGCTATATCATTGCGCTTTAGGAAGAGATATAGTCTTATTCTATTATTAAAAAAAGATGTGCAAATCACGGTTTTAATATTTCTACTCGCAAAACAAGTAGCGTAATTACTAAAAAGGAAAGAAGCGTCAATGTTTACATTTTAGTGAGGAAAAGGTAAGAAAAAATGCATATCGAGCACAAGCGCCTATGCCTCCTATTATTTTCTTAAGTCGGATCCCACATTACAAAGGAAAATTCACCCCCCCCCCCTTCAAAGATCTATCGCATAATGTTTAAGCATCTCTAGGAACTGTAAACATAATTATAAAATCTGATTTTAAAGGGAATAAAAGTATAAAAAACCATTATGCTTGCCACTTAATGCCGTAACGTGTTTATTAGTGTAAGACTATGTGCAGATTGTCGAATGAAAAGTACTTGACAGGTAAAAAATGGAAATACTTAATTACAATTCATGAGGTTTAGTTAGTATATTTATCTGACTGCAATAGAAAAGGATTGATTTATTACCGAAAAAGAGTAGAAAAATAGATAATCTGTTGCATCAGAGAAAAAAAAAATGTTAAGCTAAAGGATTATGGTTATTACAGAATTCTTTTGACATGGAACTTAAAATAAGGAAAGTAGGGAAAAAATGCTGAAATTAACGCGGATTACTATCAGAAATATGTTTCAACACCTATTTTCAAGAAGACATTCCATCACTTTATCTAATTAATCGTCGTTGTTCTATCATGACAAAGATAGCGGCCATACTTCTAAATCAAGTGCTCTACTTTTGAAAAGAGGGAAAATGAAATTACAATTGAGCCTACATCATTCACATGCATAACACCCAAGTCCCCTGGCGTGTTCACCATGAATTATTGTGCATTTGGACTTTTAAAACAAGATCTTTACAAGCGGCGTCCCAAAGTATGAACTGTAGAAGATAGTGATGGAGGAGTAGAAAAAAATTAACCTTGAAATTTTAAGAAAAGCTCTTATATGATGAAAATTGATATTAAAAAACTGTTATATTATTACACAGGGTGGTTATAATTAAGCTTCCCCTATGAACAGTGCTGTATAGCTAAAACGGGCGAATGAATTGTAACCAAAATTGGTATAGTGGTTAACAGTGGCGTATACAAAATTTTTTCATGGGGGGGTTATTTCCTACTGCAACTCATATATATATACGTGTGTGTGATAAGGGAGTGAAGAATATACATTTTGTATGGCAAACAATTCCTCATAGGGGGTTGTGACCCCCTATCCCCCCTTGGCTACGCCACTGTTGGTCATGCATGATATGCGCTGAAGAGAAGCTCTTTTTTTCAGAATTTCAAAAAAAAATTAGTTCAAAAAATGTCCACTAGGGAGCGTTTTGCATGAAAAGCGGCAAATTTAATGATGGAAATGGCTAATTCGAGAAACATACAATCAATTTTAACATTTATTCAATAGTTTTTAGGCATTAATTCACTAATTTGGGTAATATGTGAGCTGATTTCACCATTCAAAGTGCCATCTAGTGGATATTTTTTTAACTAAACGTTTTGAAAAATTCCTTTGAGTGTATCTCCTGTACAGTCCATATGTCAAATTTGGTAGCAATCTGCTGGCCGGTTACAGCAGCAGAAGACCCTTTGTAGGGGAAGTTTAATTATAACCACCCTGTGTATATGATAGTTAAACGTAAAAGCTATAAGATCGAACATATTAGAAAAAAATATTCTTGTTTATTTACATATATTCTTGAAAAATCAATACAAATATCTATGAATACCCTCTGTACATGAGTAACATCACCTCAGATGAAGGATTTTTTCCTTTTATTTACTTGAAACATTTTACTTTAATACACTTTCAGGATTCCTTGAGTGAGTTTTGCTTCACCCTTATTACTTAAAATTTTCTAATGAAATTCATCAGTATCGCAACACAACCATTATGCTTTTTTTCACCATGTATTAAAAATAATGAATACGTGCTCGAAAAAAAAAGTCTACAGTCATGATCAATTTTCCTTGACAAACTCTTTAGACAATGAATAAATAACCCCAATGTATCTGAGCCGGAGAAAAAAATGTTGAACGCTTTTGTCCATAATCTAAGCCACTAGCCTGAAATCGATACTTTCTTTTTGTCCGAATTTTTCGTAAGACAAAATAGTAAATTCCACTACAAACGAAAAATAATTACATATAATTGTGTCAAAAATGCTTCACTGGAGAGTTTTTGTGTATTTTTTTCATATAAAAATTTCTTTACACTTTTTATAATGCATTAACTATTTATTGAAGTTACAGCGGTGTATAGTACTATAAATGAAGTTTTAGAGGTCTTTGTGCTTTTCAGAGTCTCTCTGATTCTTTCTCTCGAATGTCTTCTGAAAAAATTTGTGTTAATTTAGTTATAATCTTCCCATATTATGCAAGTGAATATTTTTCAGTTGACTTTCACAGAAAATCTTCATGTCAAATAGTTACCAAACATGAGAGATATTTTGCAAAATATTATTTTATACTTTTTTTTACGAAACCGTAAAGAAGAATTTGTCGTGGCAACAAATAGATTCCCCAAATCCTTAAAAGTATTTCCTTAGAATTTTTTAGATTTAAAATTGGCAAAAAAAATACACTAACATTACACACACACACATATATACATATATAATAAGTAAAACACAAAGAATATGTGACATTAAAAATTCCATTTCTGACGATATACTCCTATAAGTAAAAGACAAGCATGAAATATTGTAAACATTAAGAAAATAGAAATTGAAAGCAATAGATCACAGATTTAGACTTATCTGCGAGCGTCTAACAAAACCTGCACGATTTGCACTTTTTTGCTTTATTTTCCGGTGCTTTATCAAACACAGACTGGCGCATCAACCAACTTCAAAAAAGCAAATGTAATGCATTTCCATGTTTTTATAGCTTGAGGGGTTATTTAAAATAAAGTTTTCTAAAATTAAGTTCTAAATTGCTACTACACAAAAGTATTATAAGAATTGTCCTGACTTGTGCATCAGAGACCTGGGCGATCCAAGACAGCACATAAGCTTAAATAGAGCTTCACATTTCTTTGAATTTGACGTATTAATACAAGCTTGACAGTTCAACTCATTTTAAGCTGGCAGCAAGCTTGCAGGAGTCAAGTTGAAATGTCAAGCTTAAATACAGCTTGATTTAAGCTTGACAATGGATACTCGCTTGATTTTTCCTTTTTAAAGCGAGCGTTGATGCGCCATCTGTGAAAGAGAATGGAAATTAATTGTCTTAGCGTTTCTCAAATTTGCTCAATAAAGAAAAGTTCGTAAAAGTTGTGTTTTATTTTATTATAACACGAGGGGAGTTTTAGTTTTATTTACATCTAATTAACATTAGTAATTCCATTAACTAATTAATTAGCCCTAAAAATACATTTTAATATAATTAACACAATTTAGTTAGTTAATATACTTCACTTTATGGGTGGTAGAATGAGGCGTAATCCGGCCTCCACAAAATAATTAATCAGTCATTGTTGTTGCTAATGCCCTCTGGCAACCGCGTTGCGGTGACAGATCCCCCTATATAGGCAGGCGATGGGCCGAAGGAGCGGCTTCCATTTAAATGAGCCCCAGTGGGAGGAAGTCCGTCTTAGCTCGGGGTCCCGTAATTTTGAACCAATTCCAGAGGAGGGACCAACCCCCTGAAATCGGCACCCCCAGAGGTATCGTTTAACAACTTGGAGGACGTTGGAGCCACGACGGATTTTACGTGCACCAGCTCCCATTAGCGTACACGGTTCCACAGCGGACGGGCCGAGAGGGAGAAGTCCCTCCCAAGCACTGGCCAAGCCAGATGCTGCTTCACTTGCCGTGTTCTTATGGGAACGGAGTTTAGTGCCCAGTCCACTGCAGGACATTAATCAGTCATAAATGTACTTGACCATACAATAAAAAAAAGATTCTATATTTCCAAATATGGAAATTCTTCAAAATAAAATACAATTATACTACGAAATTGATTTCAAAATCAGCCAATTTTTGGCCAGCAGTGTTGCTCAACGATGAGTGTTGCGATATTGAAAATTTTAAAACGTGTCCTGCTTTTAAGTTTATATTATGCTTATTTCCCTATTAGTAGAGTCTATAAATCACATATAACATTATTTAAATTTTGATTCATCCCATGGAAAAATAAAAGAAACTTATCAGCATCGCCCATACTTATCGATCTGGCATGACAACAGTCACTTCAAACTTTAGTCACAGCTGCCCGAGGCGTAATAGCCGAACGGTTAGCACGCGGGCCTTCCAACCTAAAGTTCCCGGGATCGAACCCAGCCGCCGACGTTTGATGGAACAGATTAAAATAACCTAAAATTTCAGCATAGAGGGGGAAAAATAAAGTATGTGGGGCGCGTTCGAAAGCGGGCGCCCCGTGTGTTTAGAAAAATTTATTAAGCTTGATTCAAGCTTGCTATGTCAAGCTTAATACAAGCTGGGCAAGTGTAAACTAGAACACTTGATTCAAGCTTGCATTAAACTTACACTCTTGAAATTTTCAAGGTTAATTCAAGTTTATTGGCTTGATAAATCAAGTTTGCTGTGCTGTCTGGGATGGCTTTACGCAATGAGGGAGCTCTGGGAATTTTTGAGAGACAGATCTTGCGTTGCATCCTCAGTGGTGTTCAAGTGAATGGATCATGAAGAAGAAAATATCTAGTTCAGAACTGTACAAGATTTATAAACAACAGGATATTATAAAATTTATCAAATTACAAAGACTTAAATGGGCTGGTCATCTGTCTAGAATGAAATAAGATCGCTGATGGAAGAAAAATCTTTTTAGCCAAGCCCATGGGAAATAGGCTTCAGGGTAGACCCCCACTAAGGTGAAATGATTGTGTTGAAAAATACCTAAACATTACAAAATTTAAAACCTGGAAAACATTTGCCAAGAGTAGGATTGCCTGGAAAAGACTTCTAGAGAAGGCCAGTGCCCACCCAGAACTGTCCAGCCATTGAAGAAGAAAAAGAAGACGAAGAAGAAAAGAAGAATGTATTTCCTGATAATTTATATTTTCTAATTGATACAACAGCAGTTGTACTTCTAAATGTTACGAATGATGACATCTCTGTGTGTTTTTTCACAAAGCTTTTTATTTACTTTATCGTTTAACACCAGTATTTTGAGTGTTTTTTCCAGTGATTACTAATATTTATGAAAATCAGGTATTTCTATGTATATTATCTGTAAATATTTCTTAAAGAAGTACGCAAGTAATATTTTCCATTTACTTACTGGGAAAATGATAAATTTAGATATACAGTACACTGAATTATTTACCTATACAGTTTAAAAACCGTTATTTTATTCCAAAAATTTGAAACAATTGAATAATATATTTAGAATCATAAAAATACTTTATTCTTTGCATAAAAAACTACTGATTTCACCAGGTTTATCTTTTATAAAGCAATATGTGCTTAACGGGTCAAATTGGCCCATGCAGATAATACAAATTTAATGGTATGTTTCAATAAAAAATTCAGCATTATCCTTTGAATTAAATATATTGTCCATTTGATATTTAGTCACCGAGTATTCCGCCGAGATATGGTTCAACAACCGCAAATAAATATATATGTTTTATGCAACGTTACAAAACAAACACGAATTTTCGGATGAAATAAATAGGAAATGTCTAATGTTGACCACCGCCGTGAGTATTTCATACATAGGGTTTGTGTATTCTCATTTGGATGCTAGATATAAAGCCAAAGTAATCTCAAATTTAATAAATTTTATAATGAAACAATTCGATCATTTTCGTAGATGGAAATGTACTTCCTCTTTACTATAAATATTCCCATTTACTATATAAATAAATTGTTGTTTTTCAAGAAAATTAATTTCGTCTTACATGAATATGTTAAATATTTTCTTCATTTAAAATATTTTCCAGGCAAAGGTATTTGTAAAACCCCAAATGCTGTGAAAATAACTGAGTAAGTTTTTTCCTGACACAGTATACAGCAGCTACATATTAATTGATGAACACATTTTGTTCAATTAAAAACAAAACGCAGTTTTAGAGCAAAGTTAAACTGCATTAAAAAACTGAAATTCCTTTTTCTAGAATCATGTTTTGTAAGTATTTATGTAATAATGTCAGACTTCAATCATCTACAATAATTTTTATGACCATGAAATTGTCTTATGTTTGCCAGTTCTTCCAACCGCATTTAATTCCATTTTATTTCGCTACTGTAGTGTAGCAAATACGTGTTTTCTATTTTTAAAACATATTTCTTCCTTTATGAAACCACTGGAATAAGATATTTTGTTTTGGTGCTGAAATTTTAGATTCATGGATTTTTTACTGATATCTATTTTTTTTTTCGACTTCGAGTGTTCAATAGACTGACATATTCCCAGAAGAAATAAAATTGTTTCGTATTCTATTTGTAGAATTGAATCATAAATTCTTCTGGGTATGTCTAAATACAGTAAAAGGAAAACAGACGGTGTTTTAACTAAGATTCTAAGAATCGAATTTAGCTAATTTATCCCTGAGACTCTATTTCAAAACTTATTTTAACTTTTTCGTTTATTATTACTATACGTTTTATTTTAAATAATTACCAAAGATAAGACATTTATTTTTCAAGCAACCAAATCCGAATATATTTCAGGTTATTATTATACTTCCTTCAGAAAGAGTCTTAAGTTTGAATTAATCCTTAATGCTGAGTCCCCAATTTCAAAAGAGCATTAAATCCCGGAGCGGAGAATTTCTTTAAAATTAGGTAATTTCCTTTTCTCGAAAGCGATTAAAATGTTGCATCTGAACTTATGAAAAATAAGAATAATTATAGGAATGAGATAGTTGGTTTATATGTTCTCTATTTTATAAATGGAAAACTTTTCGGAAAATCCTTTCCCAAGTACACTAATTTGAGAACAGAAAGAATGATTCCGTTTTCAAAATATATGCTATTGTTTCTAAATTTTAAAAAATACACTGTTAGATAAACGCCGCTCTTTGTTAACATTCAGATGATTTTTGAAAACTTAAAATTCACATTTCGTGCACTCAAACAGGTTATTTTGTTAATTTATGTACACAGTACTGAAGGCAAACCTACACGAGAGGTATCTACCTTTGGGGGGGATTGTCACCTACCAAGGCTTTTTTAAGTACTATTATATGTTAATTATTATATACCAACTCTGTGTAAAATGCTAGATGCGTAAGGGATACCGGGGCACGTTTAATACCTTTTCTTAATTAAAGTTTTGCATTGTTTTTTACCTATTTTAAGGTAAATAGAATACATTGTATTTCTCCTATATTTCCTTACATATTTTTTTTAAAGTATGCATCGTATTTCACAGCAAATGTTTAAGTCTAATCATTTGAATTGGAAGTACAAGAAAGGAATCTTGCTTTTGATTTTTTGTTGTAAACTCGCCATTTTTGTGTATTTTATTTTCAGCATGTTTGAAGACGGTATTGCAAGCAGTGGTACTCCTGGCAGTTTTTCTTCTACTTGAGGCAAATATGGGACAGGCGATTCCAATTCGATAAGCAGTTTCCAGTTAAGACACAGCAAGAAGGGAATCATATATTTTGGTGGCACTGGTTGAGGGGGATTCTATATAAATAAATGGCATTTCGAGTCCGTGGATCTTTTGACACAGGAACTTTCTCTGACTGCTACTAAATTGGCCTTTATTGTTTCAGAAGTGTTAGAGCCTCTGCCGATCTTCTTTTTATAAATTCTTTTTCAGAAATTAGTTAGTATTTAAATCTCTAGCACAACATATTATAATTAGCTGTTTCATATATGGCTATTTGGCCGATTTTCTTACAAAATAAATCTATTTTTAATAGAGTAAGACTAGCTAATTTAAGCAGGGAGATGCTTTCTCACGAGACACGTGTTGGAAAACCTCCCCCGTTGCCATTGACTCTACCTCATCGAATAGCGGTATAAGTTATTTGTAAAACAACCCTTAGTTACATGAAGAAAGAAAGCTATTTTTGGTACATCCAAAATCAAAGCAGTAAGTTTAATATTAGTACGCTTCTTTTAAATTTCAATAGAAGCCTGAAAGTTTACTCTATTAAAAATTATGAAAACAGCACTGAAAGCAGATACGTACTGAGTTAATACTGCAGACAGTTTGCGCACTGGCATCATCCATCGGCTCATTTCAAAACTAAAACGATTTAGAAAACGCACCCCGGTCTCCGATATACTATTTTCATCAGAAGGTTTTATGGTTTTTCAAAAATATTTCTGTACTTAAAAGTCAGGTATGCATTGTGTAGTATCTATGTTTACTGTAGAATCATTCATTCCCATTATCTTTTTCTATTCAGAGGCTAATCGCTCTTTCTCGAAACAAACCAGAAAAACCCTATAAAACGCATACCTAAACACGAGAACAACCGGAGGAGAGGTTCAAAATGACCCCTGTCGGCTGTTTTAGGTATTCCTATAATTATTTATTTTACTAATTAAAAATAGAACTGGAAAAATTTGCCACAACACACTTGGAATAATTTTAGGAAAAGTAGAAAAATCTGAGCTGCGGTGTTAAGCTGTATCGAAATAAAGCACGAGATTTTGGGAAAAGGGTCAAAATGACCCCAACGGCGCTTCTAGTGTTAAGGGGTGATCTGTTACTAGAATTTACTACAATGGCATTACTGTACAGAAATTTGCTGTGCTAGATGCATATGGTACAAATTACTGTGAAAATATATTTCTTAATCATTTAAGAATTTACTAACAAAGAACAAATATGCTTAGACAAATCAGTTGGAGTTCCAATAACAAATGACATTCAGAAAACATTTTTAGTCTATATGCTGTATACCAGCAAGTGTATGGATCTCATACAGAGCATGCATAGCCATTGGACTTTTAAATGCATAAAGAAGCAACTGCCATAGCAAAATTTAAAACTTCCATGTAGTATAAATATGTACATATTTCGTGGCATAATCACTCCCGGCTTTCAGTATGCTCTTACTAACATCATTTTATAACATTTTTTAATGAAATGTATCATAATTTCAATCTTTCTTAAATAAAATATATAAAAAGATATCATTCATTAGTGCCTAATTCTGATATTTAGTACAGATGTTTTCGTAAATATGCATGTTTAAAGTCGAGGAAATAAATTAGTATGTACGTAACTTTATTGAAGAGATGACCATATACTAAGAAATCCAACCAACAAATAATAAATCATCGGCATTTATGTAATAATTTTAGTGGAATTTTTAAGAATTTTGTTTCAAATACTTTCAAAACGGCATTCTTCAGTGCATCATGAAAAAATATTTTTAAAATTAAATTTAAACATAGAAATAATCGGAAAATTTTCCCATAAAACGAGAAAATTTTAAGGCGAAAGAAATTTTTAAAAAGTTGCATTTTCTTTCGTAAAAATCAATAGTTTCAGACTTTATCTCTTGTTTTATCAGACGTAATGGACAGACAATTTGGAATTATTTTTCAGTTGAAACTTTATAATACACTGGAAAAATTGCGCTACTTTTACACCCACTTTGTGCTCTAGTTACTAAGTTACTCCAGTACAATGTGCATGAGTACAGGTAACGAAATTTTAATCATTGTATACAAATTACTTTTAAATTCGAAAAGATAAATATTTTAAATGTTTGTAAAGTTAGGTAAAGTTAGTTAAAGTTAAAGTTTATTAGTCAAAGACAAATTCAGTTGTATCAGGAAAACTATTTCATTTCATAAATGGTTTAATTAACGTTTATAAACAGACTGTCCTAAAATTTTTTTATAAGTCTGTTTAAACTATGGTATCACATGACTTTAGTATAATGAAAAATCATTATATGACCATTCAATTCTCCGTTTTCAAGAGAAAATATCGTTTCTAGTAATCTAATATTTTTACTGTATTTCAAAAATTCCACAATGAAAGTACACTGATGATACTGGTTTTCTTTTTACGCCAGTTTGTTTATGGACATTTTCGTTTTAAAAAGAAAGTGTTTTTTTTAAATATTCATTTTTTATTGGAAAAAAACTAAGTAAATTTTTAAAAAATTAATACTCTCAATTTAAAGTAGAAGAAAATAAACTTGATAGAATTAATAAAGTTTTTTTATAAACTTTATATATTTTTTTGAATTAAAAGTACATGAAATCTAATGTGTTTTATTCCCCCCTCCCTCTCCTTGGAACTTTGTAAATTTGCCGAAACCTTTTGAAATAAGAGAAAATTTTGCCAAAACTAAGGAAGCAAATTTTATATTCAACCAGAAAATATTTAATTTACGATATTTCGTAGTCAAGACTTGAATGAAAAAGCAAGTAGAAAAATATCTTATTTTAGTCCAACGTAATTTATTAGTTAAACAAAAAAAGCTTCGTGTCAAAAGAGCGCATTGAAGATACATTATCAATGATTATTTTCCTTCTAAGTACCTCTTTTCTGCGAGTGTGAAATAAAATAACTCCTCAGTGGCTAATTACTCGAATATCATGCTCAATTTGTATGTTAATCAGGTCCACTTGGGGATGTACAATCGAAAATGTATTTGGTTGCAAAAATAAATCATCCAGACTTTCTACAGGGATAAAAATCACTCGGATATTTCTTCCTTGTAATCTTCCGCGGCGTTGTAGAGAATACAAATTCATCACCATCGATCTCCTTCTGTCTTTTTAATCTGTATACATATAAAATAAATATGCATAGATATATATATGTACGCTCACAAACACGCGCACAAACGTACCAAGATCTCTTTCGCAGCTGCGATTTTTCCCACGTGCATGAGACCTTTTCTCCCCCTCGTCTTTTGACGCCGCCGTTCTGATCGGGTGTATGAAAATTTCTTGCCGAGGAAAATTCTTGAGCCAAGAGATTTGCAGGCGTGTTGAAAAAGGTGTTGTCTTAGCAAATGAGAGAAAAGACGTTTATACAGGGTCGAGCTAATCCCCGTGGTTCAAGAGCGTATCTATTCAGGTGTTTGGAGAGAGTTGGGTTCATTTTTATTACTCGGGTGCAGAGGAAGAGATGCAGGTTTAACATGCCGTTCTGAGAGGGCGTTTTTAAACGTGAAAATAATTTAACGAGCATATTTTTAAGAAAGCGGTGGATGACATGCATTGGATTAAAGAAAAAAAAATATGTAGGATGGTTGCTAATTTATTAAAAGCCATGCAAAATTATTCATGAACAGAGTATTTAAAAAGGGAACAAAGGATTAAAAAGAGTGAAAATTTGTATTTTTCTGGAGTATATTGATTGTTTAATGTTTTATAAAGCTGACTTTTTTTCCGATGAAGTTTTATTTGACAGAACAGAATTTTATGGCAGTAATTCATAAATATTTATGCGTGACAGGTAATTTTTTGGATAGAATGTCGACTTATAATTGAAGAAAGTCGAGTGCTTAAAATACATTTTCAATACTTTTATGTTGAATTTTATAAAATTGAATGCTATTAATGTCGTGAATTGATCAATTTTGAAGAAAGACAAAATAACTGAAAAGAGGAACTGTCATTCAGATAGACTTAAATTTGTATTTTATTTAACAAATGCAAATTTTAAAATAAACTACATAATAATAAAAATCAAACATACCTTTTTACTGATATCATCATAGACTAATACGCACTTTTAAATACAACACTTTCTATTGGTGTAACACAAACCGCCTTGTATAAAAACAGTGAGGACGAATAATTTTATGGTGAATGCATTGTCATTTATTTACCATTAGTAAAATATCTTCAAGACATAGACATGATGTATTTGTTGATGAAGTAGGGTTTCCAGAATTTACACTAATAAAACAATAAATCCTGCGAATGTTATTCACTAAAACTTTTCAATTTTTTTTTTTCATTGTCTGTAAAAAATAGAAAATGCAAAGTACGTTTTATGTTTTCTAACTTTACACGCAACTATAATTTAATATGCAGCGAGCAAAATATTTTGCCATTGGCTTTTAATAACTCCCTTCCTCTTTTCACTGTTTTCTCTTTTTCCCGCGCTTTTCCTCCTTCTTAAATCTAAAATGAACACGTTTAACACACGAATGGCAATTGATATTCAGGCAGCAATAAAGAACAGCGGAAAAAGAAAAAAAATATTTCTATGTAATCAATGGCAACGCAAGAGAATGCCGAGGGTACAAAAAGGGGCAAATCGAATGCATAAAATTCATCTACCGAACTCGGATTCTTAATTGAAAGGAAATTCACCGGAGTTAAAGTGATGAAGTGAAAATCGACGTGGATTCTCAATTACAGCGAACGGGCACAGTTAAACGGGCTCGTGGCCGAACCTTCAGCGCCACAATAAATTAAGTTCATTTTCATTCAAGAGAAATGTCTTTAAATTAGGATAATTTGTTTAAATGTTTGTTCTCTCAACGGAAACATTTCATTTAATTTTCAGCGTTAAATATAACGATGGCGGAGGAGATTGTTTTCAAAGGAATTAAATGCGACAACAATCAAAGTTAAAGGCTGTTAATTTTTCGCTGCGTTTTAATCGTTGTTTTCTGAAACATTACAACTTATAGATAGAAGAGTTTCGAGCAAAAATTACGCTGTTAATATTTTAATGAATGCCGAAGCCGCCATTTAAAAGTTTAAGGTGGACGTTTGTTTAATTTCCTTCGCCTAATTTTATGATCAATCGTTATGCACTGAGGAATTTGAAAATAAATGCAGTTAATCTTAAATATTTAAACCTTAAAAATTGTTTATATTGTTAATAGTAATATTAAAAATTTATACCTTTATCTCAGTGCAGATTTGACAGTTTTCACTTGCAATATCTTTTGCTTTTTGAAATATTTGACCAAAATATGCCAACTTTTCTGAAAATTTCAAAAAGTTTTAGTTGATCTAATCTTTTGATGGTAAGCGCCAAGATACAACCTGACACTGACTTTATGGCTGCTGAAGATTGCAAGAAGGTCTGACTGGGCCATTGATATATATGCTAAACTGGATAGCTTTCTTAGTAACAGTGTAAATTGTGAGATTTCGTCCCTTGTAAACCACTATTAACCACTTTTTGTAAACAGCTATTTTGAATATATAAAATAGTACAATTTATGAGCGAAATGTTTGAGCTAGTTGTCCTTTTACAAAAATTATCTTAAGAAAAGTCTATTTGCAAACAGTGGTTAATTACACTCCGTGCTTGTTGGCAGCTAAGGATATCCTTCTACTTCATTTTTGGAGATTTTAGCCACGCCCAAACAGCTCGGAAAATCGAATCGAGACAGCAATTCAGCTTAGCGTATAAACCAGGTGACCAAAAGCTCACTGAGAACTTCAAAAAATGTTCATATAAAAAAAAGATAGAAAATTGCGGTTTGCACAAATAGGTTTAGGGAATGATAGGATTTTCTAAAGACAAGAAAGTTTGTAGTTCCAAATATTTCCGATAGGTGGCGCTGACATAGACAGTGGGAACCAAGTTTCCAATTTTAAAAAAAATCCGAAATCTCTATAATCCTTTCTATGCAAACAACTTTCTATGCAGATTTTTATCGTGATTTGTTCTTTCTTAATGAATTTTTAAAGTTTTCACGAGCTTTTGATGCATACTGGGTGCATCAAAGTTATTGGAAACTTCGTTCTCATTGTGCATGTCACGCCACCTATCGGTAATATTTGGAACTACAAACATTCTTGTCATTAAAAAGAATTCCATCATCATCTAAACCTATTTGTGCAAACAGCAATTTTCTATCATTATTTGCTCTGTTTTAATGAATTTTTAAAGTTTTTACGAACTTTTTGGTCACTCGGTATTTATGGACTGGACATATTGAAAACTTTATTTTTACATCAACCAAAAATATCTTACATATTTTTTTACTTCTGTTTTATTTTCATCGATACTTTTTTTTAAATTTCTTTTTTGTTCACGAAATCGTTAATGTTTTCAAAATTTATTTGGGCTTTACAACTAATTTTTTATGTATGCACGCAAATGGCCAATTAAAAAGAATATATTGACGTTACAAATGTTGATATAATTCTACTTACAGCTCATGTTGTCTTAAGATATATTGCAAATGCCAGACTTTGCAGTTTCAAAGCTATTTTAAATAGCTGGTCTAAATCTACATGGACGTGTGATGTGTTTGTAGTACGTTAGTAGCCTATCAAAATGTATTATTTACTTATATAAACCTTGTAGTCTTTTTTAAAATGTTAATCAGCCTATTTAAGAACTTGAATTACAATGTTATTTTTGTTAATTTTTTTGAAACTTAAATTTAAATTATAAATATATATAAGACAGTAAGTTTAAGGTTATTAAGTCTAATTTACGTATATACAGTTATTTATTATAATTTTATACGCAACTTAATTAAAGAAAACATCAATTTAACAGATAAATGATAAAACTATCATTTAAGTTATTTGTTTGTTACTTTGATCGTTTAAAGTAAATTTAATGTTACATAACATACTCCAGGCAATAAATTACTGGAGTAAAAGTCAAAATTCTTTTACCGCAGATTCGTAATGATGCAAACAAAATAATGTTTTAAGATACTTGATTCCATATAATTTCTTACTTCATTATTTAAAAAGATGGAGCATACACTGCGCATTATCTTAAAAGCACATTTTCTTCACACCTTCAAGCATAAAATATTGGCGTCACTGTTTTTCTTCGAAACCAATAATTGTTTCTCCTTTTTTTTTCTTTTCATATTCAGATAATTTATTCTCAAGCGCTGCCAATTTACGTAAATTCTTTTCTTCGTTTTCAAATAATTCTGAAAATTATCGAACATTCGTCAGCCTCTTTAAATCTTGAATAAATGCAGGTATTTTTGTTAAAAATAGTTTCTCTTTTATAAATTTCTTTTCATTAAAACCTTGAGGATATATATATCATCACATATACAATTGCTTCTAACTCTAGATATCTTAATTTTAGAGATGTTTTCTTTCTTCATTACAACATTAATTGTTAATTACTTTATGATATTAAAGCTTTTACAAGAACTGCATTTTTTTTTAATTTTCTGCGTAAGCAGTTGCAGTTGGTCGCAGACTTTCTGATCAGTATTGTTCGCAAACTTTCCAAGGATTTGTGTCCCCTTAATCTTTTATGTTGCTGGATAACCTGTTCAAATGCCTTTCCAGACTTTGAAAAATATTTGAACCCAGGTTTAACTTGTTTGCTAGCCTCGTTCTAAGCACGCAAAGTCCGTGATTTCCCCGCTTGTTCCTAGTGCTGATTTCCTGAAGAATTTGACTTTAGACTTGATATCTTCCGCATTCATACACTAAACATTTATGAAACAAAACTTGTACCATTTCTTTCTCCAAGAAAGTCAACTTCGTTGCTGTATTGCTAATATATATTTTTTATAAACCTTCGAAACCCGGGAGGGAATTGTGACACACCCATCCATTTTTATTTCCAATATATTGTCATAGCCAATCATTAATGTCATTAGAACGATACATAGCACGAAAATTGGTCCTGTAAGCATTTGCAAAGAGCATTGTAAAGCACCAAAAGCAATATAGGCAGGAGTTGCATTGACGCGATTCTCAGATATGGACAGTAGCATTATCGTCTTCCAATTTTGGCAAGTTGAAAATTTATTATTCCAATAAAAGTTTTCTTCCCTATGTTGCCAATATCCCTTTAACGTCGTAGCTACTCACTTAGCGCATTATTCGGCGCATGGACTTCTGACAGAGCACGTGTTTCGTATGCTAACTCCGTTTACATTTGATGAACTCCCTGTCAGCCTCTACGGATCCGTACACCCTTTCCGCGCATCTGATTGTCGTTAGGTCTTTCGCGCATCTGATGGTCGTCAAGTCATCAATCTCCATCCTCTGGAGAATCATATCTATCGAATCTTAGCGAAAGAAAACATGTGTTGATTTCGAAATAGACCAGAAGAGTGAGCAGCTTGTGTGTGTGAAGAAAGATGTGTTCACACAACATACTTGCATCGCTTAGTCAAATACATTGATTGCGGTGAAAAATCCGTCGGAGACTGGAAAAATAAAGCACATAATGCACAGCTTCTGGCCCGAACAAGTGGCTTAAGGGAGAACTGGACAGTAGCACTCAAATACGACTCAAATTTTCGCTACACATGTATCCTCCAAACGCCATTTTGGGACTTTCAATGCACTGATTAATTTGCCCATGCAAAAATAGTTGATGTTTCTGTTCGAAAATTTTGAAATGTTTTCATTGTAATCGTAAAAATAAGAGCTGTTTTGTTTTAAATAATAACAGTATCAAGTGCGTACCTTTAAATAACAATATGTGTCATTTCGCTTGGTTGAGTAGAGAGGCTTTCAGGGGCATATATTATATCTGAGAAGTTCTTCGGACAACTCTGTGTAATGCATCTGAAGAAGTCTTTTTATGACTATAGACAGTTAAAATTACAAATTATGAATAGATAAATTATATTTCCAAAAATAATAAATTGAAACGTGTATATATTTTGTTTCCATTATGATGATGTGGTTCAAAACCCTGTTAAACTAATTTTTGGTTTTTTAATTCAGTAACTTTAAAAATAACTGCAAGTACATTTAAAATTGAGTTTTTAGGAAACATAAACGGGATTCCATCGTACCCTGAATAGTCACGTGTAGCTTCTTATTAACTACTATTTTCTCAATTTTCGTCTTAGAGCGCTGAAATTTCAAATTTGAGGTAAACCAAACACAGAAGATTGAATTCAATTCGACAAAAATATATAGAAATATATAAAGCCTTAAACCGACATCGTTCTTCTGCTCACATTTCTAAAACTCGAATGTCAAATTTTATTTCTCATACTATAGTTATCGCTGCATACGTCGTAAACCAATAAGTTATTTTAAACTTGTTTTGTGAATATGGCGGAACGAAGATCACTCCAGAGCACAGAACGATGTAAAACCGCTAATATTCTGATTGAAAAGCAAATACTGCAAAACTATTCATAAGAGATCTTAGGCCGTTACTTTACTCTAATATTTCATCTAACGATCGCCGATCCCCTTTGGGTAAAGCGCAATTTCTACAACGCTTGTGAGGTGCCTTATATGGATTTAAATGTATCACAAAATAGATCTCCTGAGCAGAAAATAAGAGCATAAACTTAGAAAAATGACAAAATAAATCATTATTTATCTTCTTCCGCTAGGAAACCCATCATTGGCATTTCACTAACGCAGCTCGTCGAAAAATTGTAAAAAAAAAAAAAAATACATAAATATATATATATATAATCTAGGTAGAAATCAAAACACAGGGATAGAAATCGGAAGATATATGGCGGCTTAAAAATCGCAAGAAAGCTCCCTTGCATTCGCATTGTATATTCTGGGAAGAGAACGGTCGCTTTTTCAAGATTTCACATCTCTAGACTTCCAGAGATTATCAATCTCTGACAATGAAGCTTCGTAAGATTTATTTCTTATTCTTCCGCACTTTTCGAAAACACTCATGCTCTGCTCAGACGTCTGCGTTCTTTTCGGGAAACTTGGGTGCAGTCTGGTAATCGGACACCAAAAAAAAAAATTTCTGAAAATACGCAGTCAGCCTTCTTAATTTGTAAATAAATATTTTTGTACTAACAATTAAATGAGTGAGCTGTTCTTACGCTTGTAAATAGTGGTAGCATGGGAGTTAAAAAAAATCTTATTTTTCGAAATTCTATTTAAAAAAATTGAAAAATTTCCATGTCATCTTAAAATTTCAGAAATTTTTCTGTTTGTATTTCACCCAGAATCAAAACCTGTGATGTAAGAGAATGTGATTAAAAAATCCCATTATTTGAATAATTTCTTTTATTCAATGAGTAAGCATATTAAATATGAACTAGTTGTTTACCAGTGGTCGAAATTCGACCATAAAGCATTAATTTTTTTTTTTAATTTGAGCGTGAATAAATGTCTTCTGTCAAAGAGCATGCATTCCATATATAGTGGAACCTACTAATGTGACCACCTTGCCTAAGAGACCATCTGTCTAAAGTGACAACTTTTGTACAATATTTCACTTTACAACTACCACACTTTTCTGTGAAGGCAGTGTTTCTGTGAAAACTATCATATTTTGTTAAATGCAAAGGCAGCTCCAGCGAGTGGGTCATAGGTGTCATCTACCACTACCGACCTCGTATTTCACAAGTTCCCGTGCGGTTTCACACATTCAGTTTGCGTTTTGATCAATTTAGGCTAATCTAAAAAGTCTAGTAGCCCCCTCCGAAAATTCACCCTGGAACAGTCTTCCGATAAAGGTCCATTATATTCGGAGTTATAAAATCTTAAACCATCGAATGATTGAACTCTACTTGCAGAGACATACCACTGACCATGTATAAAAACTTGCTGACTCAATAAATTTGCACTTTTTTCGAATGATTTTCCTTGAGATTTATTTACTGTCATCGCAAATGCAGGTATATTTTGAAATTGAGTTTTTTAAAAGGATATGGTAAAATAGTACCAGAATATTTTATAAGTGGAATTAAAATTCTTTTTTTGCCTGCGAATCCAGCTCAAACTTCGCAATTGATAGCATTACGATATTATAAACTTGATGCGCATTCTCGTTCATTTGACTAATGCTTTCTTTGTATTTAAATTTCTGATTAGTGTAATGATGCAATTATTTTTCAACACTAACTAATGTGGTGGCAAACTACGGTATTTTTTTTTTGTTAGATAGGCGCAAATCCCGCCAACTGTTGGGAAACGTTTTAACGAACTGCCTTGGGAAACGTTTAAAGAATACTTCTGAAACACAACAAAGCCGAAAATTTTAATCCGTATACAAAATAGTATTTATATACCGAATTCAATATGTACAAAAATATCAATATACTAAAAAGAATTGGGCATGCTTGCTGGTTACATAATTTGGAAGTGGCGAAAATGTGTGGAATGAAATTAAAATACGAAATTAAATTAAACTTTCAAAATATGGAAAGGGATAAACAACTATGTACTGAAAATCGCTTTAAGTTTGTAAGCATGTGGCGCAGATCACAATTATTTGGCAATGTTTCACTAGTTCCCGACTAACGGAAAAAAAGCCCTAACCCCTCATAGTCAAAGAATTTAAAAATTCTACTGGATATTTCATTGTCATAGCAAATTATTTTAACGTAGCTGTGGTAATATGTTCTCTATTCATCAGATATTTGAATAAAATTTCAATCATCCTTTTTAGGTTCCATTATAACTTATTCAGTGTGTAATCTTAGAGTATGTTTTCGGAAATATTTCCATACACTTCGTTAATAATATTATTTTCATTCCCTATTAATTGCTGAGGTATTTCTTCAGTAATATTTTCGGAGAAAATTTGCTTTAGCATACTGCATGGCAGGACACTGAAGAAATTGTCGAATTGGTGCATTTCTGAGGAGCGTCTCTTGGACTGCAACCTGCCCGCTTCGGTTCGTTTTTCCACAGCTTTAAAACATGCAATTTACAACACTTCTCGCACTTATCGACCTTCTAAAAAAGTCGCCAAGCACAGGGCTAAAGGACATTTTAGTTATTGGCGTTTCACCAAACTGGAGAATAATTTCATTTTTTGCAAATTTTGTTGTAATACTATAACCCTACAGTACTTCTGAAATTTAGTGTTGTTCTTTCAAAATATGGAGCCGTCGCTCTACTTGGCGTGAAATACTGCGTGCCAAATTATTACTCTAAATTTTTACGGTGCAGAAGCATATTTCGCAAAAATTTTAACATTCGCACAGCCACCTCCATACGAACTTTAACTGTGCCGAATTTCGCGCTCATCCGTTCGCGCAATGTGCTGCAAAAGGGACACAAAGGTTTTCCTTAGCGTATATATATATATATATATATATATATATATATATATATATATATATATATATATACACATAGATGACATAAAAATCTTACCATTCGACCAAATATCCACACCACTAAAATAATTTCAAGAACAACAAACAAATAACATTTAGAAAAAACACCAAAATAAATCTTAATAATTTAAGGGAGTTGTACAGCTGCGGAAAAAAGGACATACTTGAACTTTATTCGCCCGTCGTTCGTTGTACAGCAGAGTTGCTTATAGCAATCCTTTACGAATAACGTACACTTTATTTTGGTATTTGAATTTTGTAATGCTATGCTATCAATTGTAAGACTAGTATTATAATATAGCAAGCCTAAAGAGCAAACACCGTCAGATAAAATATAAATAGTAATGTTTTTTAATTGTAAATAAACCATTAGTAACGTACTCTGTTACTCCAATTAAATTGAATTTGTAATTTGAAATTGATATTTTCGGTTTGTGATGTACTTAAAAAGTAATAAAAATTATCAAAATCGTTATTTGAAACATTATATTTCTCAAAAAATATAGTTTTTCTTAAGCGTTATCAGTAAAAGGAAGTTTGTGTATAATGCAATACTCTATATTAATTGTCTTAATAGCTTTGAAAATTCCAATTTTAAAGTGACGATTTGAAATTAGATGGAAAAATAAATAGCATTATACTTTGCTTTCTCAGTACAAAAAAACTTGACTAGAAACACTATTTTCCTTTTAAATAATATGCGTTTTTTATTTCGTAGAACTAAGTTGCTATCAGGCAAAAAATTCGGAACCTCCATATACTGTTCAAATTTTGAAGATAACTCCTTAAAATCTATCAATAAAAAAATCGCAACATCTCCGTAAATTATTGTAGAAAATTCGTGAAAAGAATTTCGGGGTAATTTGAAGGTTTTCTTTTTTTTCAATAGTCAAAATAATTAGTTACCATTTTAAAAACAAAATAGATACAGAATTAAATATGAAGACTGCCTCTTATACAAATTTTAAGAATAGTAGGTTAAATTATGTGCTATTTGTAAACGAATTGTGTGTATAACTTTTCAGTACGACGAACGACGGCCGAATAAAGCGCAAGTGCCCTCCCCCCCTTAGCTATATCATTATCCTTGCCATTTTTGTACTACAAGACTCTCTTTTATTAATATACCTTCCAAATTTGTTGAGGTTTGAAATAGGCTGAAAATTACATGGAATAGGCTGGTGAAAGTAGATTTACAAAGGAATATAAAAATATGTATGTACTTTTTGAAATACTGTGTAAGAAAATATTTCAGAAAAATCAACTTCAGACTTTAAGCAATTTAGAAGAAACAGTCATGCTTGATGTTTTAATATGTTTTATGTTGAAAATAATATCAAGCTTAAGACCTTAAAACCTGCAAAGTAATTGTAATCAGGGGCGTATCCAGGGGGAGGGGATATCGGGATATATCCCCCCCCCGAAATTTTTGGATTAGTGATGAAATTCTGTCTATTTATACACATATCAGTTCATATCCCCCCCCCCCGAAAAATTTTCCTGGCTACGCGCCATATTGTAATGTAGTAAAGTATGATAATTATCTTTCGAGTAAGGCATTAAGGTTTTCCTATAGCTTATAAACAGTCGATATTCTCTACAGTTAACAAGATTACGCTTTTATATTTAGAAATTCATTTAATAATTCTTTCCGTAAATTATATGAATGCCAAATGTCCACTCTGTTGTTTATCTTTGTTAATGTCATGGCGAATAATGCAAACATAATCATTGAAACATTTATACACCGTATTGCTGTTTTTGGTTCATGCACAGAATATCCACAAAATAAACAACTGTTTTCAAAAGCTTGGTTTATTAAATTTACTACCGTGAAAATCTAAACAAACAGTCATTTAATTTCTAGATGAATAAGGATAACAATTGTCAATTGACATATGCGTAACTTGCCGTCACAAAACGGTTATGAAATGGTCAGTAGATAGAATATTTCAGTGTTGAATTTTCGAAGTCAGTATTGATCCTTTAATAATAACTACTATTAAATGTCAAGTCGGGGATTTTATATGAGTTAATTTTTTTTTTACACCTATGCCAAATATTTATATATTTTATTAAAATATTAAGGTCATAGAGTACCTTACAGCTCTGAATTCATTTTGCATTGCACTTTTAATTATAAACTTGTTTAATGCTATACCAACATAGAAAATCTAACTAGAACCTTTATTAAAAGTCTTCTTTTTTAAAAATGTGCGAATGTCAGTCCAACGATTTGGAGTTTTGGGCGTTTTCTCCAGGTGTAACGTGAATACACGCTAGAGCCACTTATGAAGTCCTTCGCTCAAGTTATCCTTTCCTTTTCCAGCTAGCCCTAATGTGCTTTTCCGTAACCAAAACAAACTAAACTTCTTAAAATGACTAAAATTTCGCTTAAAGGAATTTAACGACACGCTTTATATTTCTAATAAATTTATCTTGATTACTGCATATTCAGAAATTTAATTTTAAAATAATTTACTAGAGATTTTATTTTTTGTTTTACTGAAAGACATACTACTTAACTTTTCAAATAGAGAAATAACTAGGTATTATTTCATGATTTTTCAGTTTTACAAATCCCTTTTACTGAAATGAAAGTGGTAAACTTTCTCTCACAGGCACACATTATTTACAAATGATAATTTAACTTAACAGCCAAATGTAACACATTATTGAAAGATGCTCAGATCATGCCATTTTTGGCAAAAATTACAGACATTTTAAATGTAGGTTTATATGTACACTCATGAATAAAATGCAATGACTGATATTAGAGATAGGGTGATCGAATTCAAGTTTTCTAGATTGGTAGCATTGTGAAGTAGACAGTTTTGTTTTATTTTATTTATATACATATTTATTTATTTATTTATTTTATTTATTTATTTATTTATTTTATTTCATTTTATTTCATTTCAATTTACTTTATTTATTTATTTCATTTGTTTTATTTCATTTTATTTATTTATTTTATTCATTTATTTATTTATTATTTTTAATTTTCTTTCTTTCTTTCTTCATTTTTTGAGGGGAGGGGAGTGGAAGGAATGTCCTAAGTGTTGTGCCTACTTACATAAACCTCCTACGTTGGAACACTGAAACACTAACATCTGTGAAGTTCTAGCTAAAATATCTTTCTGAACTTACGAAAAGATCATCCAATGTTACCAGAAACCAACCAACTTCTGCTGAAAGTCCAGAAATAGTTATTTAACTGACAATGCTACATAATTAATGAAACATACCTAATATTTGATTCATTAAAAAATAGTAAAGCTAATGTTACATTTTGTGCGTATTTAAATAAAAACAGGAAACTAAAATTCGATCACACTCAGTGAAAATGTGTTCTGCAGGACTGCGACTACACCAAAATCTGCCGAAATTATTGTTTGGTGTTGAGGAGTAGCTGCCGATTTAAGTAACTTTATATAAATGCAGAATTTACTAAAGTATCGTAAGAAAAACGTCTCAAAAATTACGAAGTTTATTCTTTAATTGCCGCCCCAGATTTTATGGTGGTTAGTACACCCATTTTATGCAATTGTGGACCCGGGTTCGACTCCGAACTTGGACTTGATTGTTATTTTATCTGTCCCTTCATGGGGTAACGTAGCTCCTACATTTTTTGCCCCCATAATGAAATGTCCAGCACTTCGGACCATTATGATGGCAAAAGCTTACATAAAGCAAGGAATACATAGGCATTATATAGGTTGGAATACAGCTATATAATCATGGCTATAATGCTGTATGGGTGGTTTTGTATGGTAAAAAATACTCATGACTCCCCTATCTTCCCCCCATGGTTACGCCACTGGTTGGTTGTTTTACTGTTAAAAAAAATGTTTTTTCAATAACTTTAATGTGAACAGAAGTCGAGCAGTGAATCACAAAGGGCTTAAATTCATGTTTGCTGCACGTGCAATGTAGAAATTAAGAGCTAGAAATGCTTCTGTTGTATTTCCACAGCAAAATTTTATAGTGGTCATGTAAAGACGATGTTGCACATGCGTCTCTTCGGCTAAAGAGTGTTTGACGTATGAAAATATGCATTAGTTAAAATTAGTAATTTTGTAGATTCTACAGTACCATGACTTTTAAACATATTTATATAGTGTCTCAAAAAATAGTACTTGTTTTTAAACATGAATAAATACAAACGAATTTATTAAAAAAATTCATGCGTGATATCTGGAATGTTGCCAAAAGTTGGCGTTATAGTGCGGTTTGGTACTTTGACAATCGCGTTATCGACTTAAAGTACCTGAACGCAACCGACAAAGGTACGGATTAGCCACCGTCCTCACCAGATTTAAATTCGTGTGATTTTTCTTTTCTTTGAGCGATTTGAAAAGTGACTTTTACTGTCAAAATTCCACGTCGCTGGAGAAGCAGGATCGATGAATATGACAAAAGTGTACAGTCATTTCGACAGAGACGTTGCAGAAAGTGGGTGCTAATTGCTAATTTCATTCTTAGATTCCGACATGTAATTGTGATGAATGGAGGAAAGTTTGAGAATATCGTCATGTAATTTTCCAACCACTGATGATGAATTCAGTTACTGCCGCGCTACCTATAGATTTTGCAGTAGATTTCTCACTAACATAACAAATAGTTCAAATAAATAAAATCCAGACATCACTTATTCGTCCCCTACAAGAATTTTTTAATAAATCTACTCGTTTGTTTTATATTCATTTCAGGTACTCATGTAAAAAGAGGTACTCCTTTCGGGGACATCCTTTCCTTGAAAAATCATTATTTGTGAAATACGTATAAGATTGCTCAAAATATCTATGAAAATATATTGCTTCCGAAAGAAAATTCATAAACTGATTTTTCACAACATTACTTCACATCGATCAGAACTGCCCAAACAAATACCTATACAAACAGCTGAGAAAATCCATATTTTGAATCTGATTCATCAGAATTTTTCAACAATTTCTAATGTCATTAAAAGGTTCTTGAAATCCCCTTTAGTGACTTTCTTTTCGTTAGAAATATGATTTACGAGCAGTAATTAGATTACACGCCAATGAAAAAGTTCAGGGCTCTCTGCATTTCCTATTTCCCTGTTACTTCGTCATCTGTTTTGCTACTTAAGAGCAAGATCTGCAAATAAAAATGCTTCAAATTGCTCTTTAGCTTTTTCTACGCAAAAACAACGGGAGGGATATCAGATTTCTTCTTTGAAAGCATCTTATCCAAATCAAGTTTTCTCAAATCAATAAGAGGTGCCGTTTAAATTGCAGGCAGCCTTCAGTTGTTATTATTAATTACATTAAAGCTCCTCGGAAAAGAAAGGGAACCAAGGATTTGCACTTGGGGGGGAAAAAAGCGGTTCCGGAATTCTTTCATTTTCTTCCCTGACTGCGTCAATTGTACTAAAACTTGGATGACTTCTTTTTATTATTTTCGTCGAAATTCTTACCGGATATTAAAGAGCGTAAACTGCATTTATTTCTGCTGTATAATTTATTTTAAGTCGTATAGTGTAAATAATTTGCATGAATTGTAATAATTTGCTCGTTCTGCTTGGTAAAGAATCCAAGTTTCTTTAAAGTTTGTTTCGTAAATTTGTAGCCTTAGCATTGCTATTAATCTTTACATTCCTATTTAAATTTTTTCAAATGCCAAATTCACCGAAAATGATATTTTAGCCTTTATGCATATTTTAGAGGACATGGATTGGGAAAAGTTCCTTTATTTGTTTCAGTATGCTGCTCTGCTAAATGCTATAACAATTTATATGAAAATTACAGATTGGACTTACTGTAAAAATACTATTTACAATTTCTGAAGGAAATGTGCGTAAACTTATAGTAATGTGTATCAAAATTCTTTAAGATGTCTTACGTTATAACGTTTCTAATGGCCAGGGTCTACTGGAGGATTGACCAATACAAGGGCCGAAGATGTTGTTCATTTCTTTTGGGTAGCCTATTAGGCAGACCAACATCCCCCCCCCCCCCTACGAGTGGTCTCCTTATTTTGAACCAATTCCAGATGCGATACCTGGCACCTGAAATCGACACCTTCAAAGTTTTCGTTTGAACATGGAAGACATTGGAGCCACAAAAAATTTTTACGTGCACCAGCTCCCATTAGCGTTCACGGTTCCACAGCAGCCCAGCTGAGAGAGGTTTTCACCCCCCCCCCCACCCAAGCACTGGCGAAGCCGTGCTACTTCACTTTCCGTGTTCTTATGGAACGGAGAAGCAGTAACGTTCTGTGAATAATGAAATGAGTGCGTTTATAAGAAATAAGATTATTTGTTTACATACAATAACTTTACAATTTACATGCATGACTTAAAACGAGCTAAACGGAGAAAAACAGGTGGATTTTAAGTTTTTTTTCTTCGTTTAGGTAGATAAGATTTTCCCTTATATTACCTCAGAACCAGACTAGCGTAAGTCACACTAGACTAACTTTTCAGGAAGGCACCAAAACTGTTAGAACTCTAGATCTGGTTGCAGAGCTAATAATTGAATAAGCCAGCAAAAAATTATTGACATTAAGTACTAAATTTGTATACGTATACTTAATTCATTGATAGGTATTTCGTTTAGAATCAACGCTTTAACCTGAAAATTGTGATATGGACTTACGTTCGTCTGGTTCTGGGGTACAGATATTCTTTTGCATATATCGATAAAATTTTAAGCCTAAAATTTTAATGATGTAGCTTTGTATGAATCACAAACGAATCACGCAAGGAAAAAATTAAATGAGATTTTTCGATGTGAGCATATCTATCATAATGGACACCGGTTTCAGTTTCTATAGCTTCAAAGAATAAGACGCGATAAAAAATTAAAATGGTATTTTGAAGGATATGTATGATAAAACATATCGAAATTTCGACTTATCCTTGTAATATTGATCCGTGCTAATGAACTGTGAAAAATTAATCTAAATTATTAAATTAACTTTTATAATGTGACATTATAACAAAAGCACAAACAACCTGACCATCATTGTTTAGCTGGAACGAAAAATTCGGAATAAAGACCGATAATTTAACTGAAAGAATTTTTAAAGTTATTATTTTGTTTTAATAAATAGAATTTTCGATGAATAATAGACCTTTATTATTAATTTCTTGTCTACGTCTCTTGTTACTGTTATTTAAAATATAATGACCCTGCGCAGGAGAATTTGTATAAATCTTCATTCGAGGTCAAACGGTAAATTTCATTCCACTTGTTGATTGATTACGTGAGAATAATAGCGTTTGGGTGCATTTAATACCTGTATCTGTATGAAATACTTGAAATTCAAACACGTCAACATTAATGAGATGCTTTAGGTGTATTTCTGCAAAACATAATTTTTAATGAAAAAATAAATAGCTTATTATCAGAAAGAGAGAGCTAATTCTAAATTAAAATATTTTTTTAATTTCAAAACAACGTTTACTTAAAATTTATTTGTAAAAAAAAAAATTTAAATTAGTCTGCCGAAATAAAACACTAGCTATTTAAAAAGTTAAATTAAAATTTTCATTTTAAATCTATAAAATATATCGTTAATACATTTTTTTACCTTTTTTCTTTTACAACTTTTGACTCATGCTGTGAGGTAAAGTACAAATTACTTAAAACTGGTAATTAATGTCGTAGCCGCGAGTGAGTTTGCATCTGTAATTTTCGAGAATCTGTATTATGTACATAACTATGTGCAAACTTGGATGAATACTATGTTTAAAAGTTCTTTTCAAAATAAATGATGCATTTGTTATGGCGAATAATTAGTAATTTAATGCGTGCTTTAAAAAAAAAGAGGCACCTCCACCAAGCGTTATCGATGATAACAACAAATAATTCATTCCTTTCTATCATATTTGCGAAAGCAAAGCAAGCAAATATGTAATCAATGCCTTGGCAAGCCTCTCCAAATAAATAAGAGGAGGAAAAAATGCACATCCTTTTCTTATTAGTTGGGGGAAAGAACTGATTAATGATGCAACTCATCAAGACTGCTCCGTTTCGTAGCTTCGTCATTAAAGCAAGTTGTTGCCTTAGGTTTATGGATTATGCCATCGGAGGTTTTTGGTTACTACTCTATTTAAGTACCTTAATGACAGAAAGTTGTTTGTCATAGCAGTTAGCCAGACTTTACCCGGATGAGAATTTCATCATACCAAACTGCCCGGTGATTTACGCGGTATTTTTCAGATATACGTTTTATTTTATAGAGCCTCATTCTCGCCGTAATACTGCTGCTAAATGCTTACATGTGCACTACACGTGTTATTTTAGCTTCCATGAAACCAATGAGTCGTGCCGGAGTTTTTCTTACTCGTGCGTATTGCCGCAGAATGGAAGTTCCTCTCGGACAGGGAAATCGTTCGTTTTATTGCCTTGGAATATCCCCTGCGCCGTTTTCGATTACATTGGAGCACATACGGTTGCCCTCCGTCGCCATTAAGATCATTTCTTATGAAAACAAGCATAAGTCTTCGGGGTTTCTTCTGTGTTCTCGCTTTTTAAATCTACGGTGACAGTTGCCGAGGTCCGTAATTTCAGCAGTTTTGGGAGAAAATGTATTATCTGACTGGGATTTCTGTTTTGCAAACAAAAAGCAACAGAATGAAAAGAAAATGAACGAAAGGTATAAATACCTAATATGTATTCACTCGGTTAACTTACGAGTTTGATTTGGCAAACTTTTTTAACAATTCGTTATTACTCGCATTTATATGCACATAAGCATCTATTATTTTTTATCGTTTTCAGCATGTAACATCCCAATAACTTTTTAATATTTGAATATCATGTATCAAACTTAGACGTACACAATGATAAAAAAATCCTTAACTATGCAATTTTATCATATGGAGGAGAACTGAAATATGGGATATTATTCTTGTGAAGTCAACTGCGGGATATGTTTATAGGGATAGACACGGAGTAGTCTATAAGAAACTTATGTTTTATACCAATGGAATTCCCAAAGAGTCTCTTAACTATATTTACTGTTCATCCCTATGGGACCATTAAATATTCTATACAAGTAGGTTGGTTGCTCAGGAAAATAACACTTAGACCCTTTTATCACCACTCTTGGAAGTATTTCTGACTATGTCAGTGAGTGTTTTATTCCGGCTTATTATATTTATAGTAAAAATACAGAATCTACTAGCAGTGGCACAGGAGTTGACTTAATCCGCTCTAAACTGAAATCATAACATATAATCTAAGATACTCGTTTATCTAAAACCTATTGGTTTGAGAGCTATAAAAAGTTGCATGTCATCGAGACTTAAGAATCGTGCTATCTTACTTACTGGTTATATATTTTTTATTTATGGTAATATATATTATATATATATATATATATATATATATATGGTGCTTTCTGCGACGAAACCGTTAAACGCTGAGTTTCAAAGTAAGTCAAATTTCCAGTGTCATTTTATCACAGAATTATGTGTGTTTGTCTGGCCCGGACTGGCTAGGTCGGCTGGTCGGCGATTGCCGAGGGCCCCCGACCTTAGGGGGCCCCAGAGAAGCCCCCCCCAGTAATGGATATGCTACATTATAATTAGAGTGATTTGATATATACCAGAGTAACATGCATCAAAGTAATTTGATTATTTATTTCCCAGTAATCTTACGCCTTTACACAGTGACGTAGAGGAAGACCCCATAGACCCCGTTGCGCGAGGGCCTCTACAAAGAATCAGAGGCCCCAACAGCTTTAAAATAGTTAAATGCGGTTTTTAGGTACGTAAGCCTAATTTTCAAATATCGCATATACTACTTTTCTAATCCCTCTAAATTCCCCAGTAAGGAGCCCCTTTTCAAGCTCTTACCGAGGGCCCCGAAAGGAGCCAGTCCGGGACTGGTGTTTGTGTTTTTTAAACAGCACTAAATTTAAAAGGATATTTCCTAAATGAAAATTTATTTTGAAAAAGATTTTTTTTACTGAAACAAAAACCTTTAACCATAAAACAAATAAAAAAAAAACTTCCACTAAGGGGCTTTTTGAAAGGTTGCACATAGTTAGAAATAATTATCATAATTTTCTAAAAGAACATTACGCATACAACTGTTTTTTCGTTGACAGTATAACGGAAAGGACGTTGAAATTGGAAAAAAAATAATAATCTGTGAAAAAGAATCTGTTTGCAACGGATTTTTCTCCGACAGCGTTTCAGCGTTCTTTGAGCGTGTAGAATTTTGACGGACCTCTGTATGTACATATATATATATATATATATATATATATATATATTTCTAAGAAATGAACGACCGCGCATAGATTTTCCTTTCTCCGCTGGAAGGTGACTAGATAAAAGACCCGCTTTTCTCCTTTGGAGAGTATAATTTATTTTTCCCTCGAAGAATCGTCTTTATTGTCAACGGAGAGTGAAAAAAATTGATCGACTTCGCTGCAGGAGTGATGCTTTAGTCATCAACAAAATTCATTGAGAAAATTTATACAAATTACCGATTCTATTAAGAAACAGCTAGAAATATAAATTGTTTGCTTGATTTAATGTGCTGAAAATTCGAAGATGCGCAAAAGGGAACATTTGAGGCTAGATTGATAAATTGATGAGCGTGTTATATCTATGAAGAGTATAAAGGTATAGACGAATTAACGAAGTTAGAAAAACTGAACGGGAGACAACCATAAATTTAATTAAGGCATAAATTTGTTGAGGTTTATTAAATGAAGTAGAAATGAAAATGTGGGTTACGGCCAATTATCTGAGCTAGGGATCTAGGGTGGGGGTGGAATTGCCCTCCGTGGGGGACTTTCTAAGGGGTCCTAACCCGTATTTACGTGAAGTTTCGTAGAAAACCACGCAAAACTCCGAACGGTTATATCGGCGGACGCGACCTGTTTTTCGAACCAGGCACCTTCCGTCTCCCAGTTGAAAGCGCTAGCCACTGGTGGAGCCAAATGAGGTAGAACTATGGTGCAAAAAGCGAAATGGAGCAATTATAAAAAAAGGAATTACGATGACATTAAGTAATCAGAAACTCCAATGAAATTACACGTTTCGTAAATGCGCTGAAAGTATTTACGTTATATTTTTGCGCACGTTATGCTGTAGTTACTCGTAATTACAGTGATGATGAACCGGTGAGACCTTTGATCTCACGTATCAAAATTTTGAAAAACCATGGATTAACTTTGATGTCTTGTGACACATAAAAATGTTTTTAAAATTTTACACGACATATTTGTATGTTATGCTATGTTCTGTGTCCGTTGACTGTTGCGCATGTCATGCAATATGAGTTTACATGTCATAGGTTTGCCATGACTGAACTACAACATAACGTAACAAGTAACTGTTAATAACTATAGCAAAACGTGCTGTAATTATCAAAAAATACTGATTTGCATATATTTATTAAATTTTTAGAAAATTTCTCCATACCATCATTGAATTTCTCATTAATTTTTAGCCCCCCCCCCCAAGTTATTGCTTATTGACGATAAAACAAACAAAAAGAAATAGAAAATAAAACTGCTCTCTTCGTCATTAAAATCTGAGACGTTTTTCCGGATAAAAAACTTTAAAACTGAAGCATAATCTATATAGTTATTATTTTTAAGAAACAAAATTTGATAAATAAACTTTTGATTATTATTTTCTCTAATAAATAATATGAATATTATAAAAGCGTTTTCAGATTTTCAAAATGCGTTGAAATATTCTGCACGAACACAACTTTTGCGTGTATGAAAGCAAAGCATTGAAAGTATCTGATATCTTTGAACATCGAAATAAAAATCAGCTTTTGTTTTTAGGGAACAAAAATATTTGTATGACAGTGGCGCATTTGGTAAGCTTTTAAAGTGGAACGAAGATATAGTTTCTGATCACGGAATTCAAGCATAAACATGACAAACCATTTGAATTGGGTTTTAAACTGTTACGCTTTATATTGAATAGGTAAGTTATTGCTTACTTTCTGAATCTTAAGTTTCCATTTATCATGCGTTTTAAATTGTATAAGCTAGGTGCATTTTATTTGCACTGTAAAAGCACAGTAAAATGACTATGTTTTAAGATTCTTTCTTAGCTTACCAAATTTTAATATAAATTAATATTTTTTAACGCGGACTTAAAGATTAATGGTATTGCGTAGTTCACTTACAAATTAGAATGCAAACACATATTTTTAACTTGCGGTAATAGAATAAAGCTATTATTTTTTCTCAGTGCATTATTCGGAATTATCATTATAAGAATTTTTGTGCATTCTTGAGTTTCCAAATATTGATAAAGCTATCTTAAAATGAAACGTGGTGGTATAAATTATGTGATTTCAAAATAAATCACTCCTCTAATGTGCTTGTAATATTTGAAACTGAAGAAAATTCAATTGAAAACGTGATTTGTTTGAAAATTGATGCCATTCCTGAGTTTTTCTACTGTTAAATCTTCCCGTATCAAACTTCTAAATCTGAAAACATTGTCTTAAAGATAGATCTCTTGAATAACATAAACACTTTGGGAAGCATTAGAGCATTAAATTTTTTGAAAATAAAGATTGAATCGCTTTAATTTCTCGTTTTTCCATTATTTTTCAAGAACTTAACTCTAACACAGTAGCATAAGAAAATCTTAGTTTGACAGAAGAAGGTTTTTATGAAAAGTGTTATTTTCTCAGATTCGAGAGAGAATTATTCATTTGTGAATGATTCATTGACAAACATTTGTCCCTTCTGATTTTTTTTGAGTTGCTTAGAGGCTTTAGCCCTTCAGTAAACTATGTAAAACACCCCCGAATTCGATCAGATTGCATGCTTTATAAACTTGTATCCAATTTTTTCTCAATCGAGATATGATAGTTAATAATTAGATCATGCTTAAAAATGAATTATTATTTATATAATTTTAATTTTAAGATGATATGTATTTTTGTAACAGAAAAAAGAACCATCAGAAGTTACAGAATAAAAACATGCATAATGGATTGCTGATCGATTTATTTCATGTTTAATATTTTATGAAGAAATACATGTATAAGTGTACTTCAGTATTCAACTTTATATAAGAAAAATGTTTACAAAGTTTATCGTTCAGTAAAATTCATTCAGTTCTATGAAAGTATCCACCGCTAAAAACCATCTGTAATGTTCGGTGACTTATTCCTTATGAATGATTTCCACTTCAAGTGAGTTTAACGTATTGTGTCTAGAAATGTATATTTCTTATAACGCAATGAGTGTAGCAAATTATTTTTTATTTTATTTTAAAAGTTAACTTTTTTCTATCGATGTAATTTTGTCACATGAAAATGCAGCCAAAATAATAAATAATAAATACATTTAAAATTACCATTCATTAAGACATCAAGCTATGGCACAAAGAAATAAAACACATAAAATAAAGCTTGTAAGTGAATTAGTTTTAGTCCAGGGCTTTCGATAAATTTATATTTTACAGGTAATCAAAGAAATATTAACAATTTTTTTGAAAGAATGAGCTTGAACTATAATTTGTTTACAGAACTTGGAAGAATCTAAAACATACTAGAGAATATAGATGCAACTTCTATTATAAAATTTTATCGATGTTTTAAATGATAATATAAATTAGCTGTTGGCTAATTCATAGACGGACTTAAATCAATGAATCAATTTTATAGTTTGTTTTTTCAAATAGTTGTACTAGCGTAGTATTGTAATTCTTATTTTTCATACCTCCTGCTTTTAGTAATCACAAATAAATGCGTTACACGTTGTAAAAATTAAAGAATTCCTAAAATCATACGTTTGTAGTCTCTACATCATTTAAGTAAACATAAGCCTTCAATTATTTGTTACCTTTTTTTTTCATGTAAGATCATGAAAAGTGAAAGGTTTTTAGGTAAACATGCAAATAATACTAATAATTTGAGTTCTGCTTCTCTTTTTGACTGTATTTTGAGCGGTACAAGAAAAGTGTAATTAAAGACGAGTGATTTAGCATTTAAACTGAGAATAATTGTTAAAAAGAACTGACTGAAATCACAGTTGTTTTAACCAAACTATTTAAGAAGGTTAAAATACGCAGAAAGCTATCATTGTATTCAAAAACTGAAAAGTAAACATATATATACTGGAGCACAAATAATGGAAATATCAAAAGAAAAACTTCTTATTATCAGCAAAAGAATTAAACTTTATACAAATTTTCCCTAAATACTAACTTTGAAACTTAAGCAATTTATAAAGCCCTTAATTTTTAACCATATCTAACCTACAAAATAAAATAAACTTCAGAAAATTGTGTACATGAAATGTAAAGCACCCTTTCTAAGCGATTTGAAAATGCTTCCAGTGTAGCAAGCACGATGCGAAAGTTTTTCTAGTGTGAAAGTAGCGCGGAGATTCACTTTTTAGTATTTTTTTTAGAGCATCCACTGCAGACATATTTCAATAAAGTATAGTTTGAGTTTTTTTTTCCCCCAATGGGCGGGCGCTTGCTCATCAAGCATTTTGCCACTACCAAGACCGAATTACCGGCCATTTTATTATGGGAGCACCCAGTGAGCGGCCAGCGTTATCCTCTAAATAGGGACGGACAAATTAATATCTATTCCCAAGCCGGGATTCGAACCCGGGAACCAAAGCGTGATAGAATGGTTCTCAAGCCACTACGCCACCTGGGCTGCAGTTTGAGAATCTAAATGATTTACTAACATTGAACATGTGTAGATAGTAGTTCGAGTAAAGCAAAATTTTTACTAAATAGATTTGCGCACATTATCTATCAAATTTGTATTTTTCATACATCCACATTTTCGGTTGAACAGTATAATACCACATTATATTATTGTAAAGAAAAAATCTATTCCGATGCAATTTTTGGCTAATGGATAACCGTATTGAAAGAATGCTGCGGTTATGGAACATCTTGTAAAAGTTACGTGCTCATTCAAATGAAGTAACTATGGACGGCAATGGAAAAATTTTTAAAAAAGGCAAAGGTCGCTATGATGAATGCAGGTAATGAAATACTTAACATTAGTAATAAACACATAAATTATTAATGAACTAAAATAAATGAAACACTGTGTAGACTGCTAAATCAAGCCAACAGTTAGCAGAAACAAGTAAAAGTATCATTTCATAATTAAATTTTTTAACAGAAATTTGAAAATTTAAGTTATTTCCCTAACTTAGCACTTCGAAAATAACTTGTTTGCTTTATTCCTCCTATATATTTATTTTAAATGACATATTGTTAATTTGTTTTTACTAAAATATTTATAAAACTATTCTCAAGAATTCTAACTTTTATTTGCTGCATTCATACATGGTTTTCCATATCCGTGAATACTTTCGTTAGGTTCTCCTTAACTAGTTAAGGTTCTTTTTTTGTGTCAAAAAGAGTAAGGCTATGCAGGATTTTCCACTTTCAGTTTGCAAAACTGATTTTTCAAAGCTCTGTCTTTTCAAGTGTTATATAGAATGAAAAATCCATTAAGTGTATGTACCCTATTAGCCTAATTTCTTTTGCGTTAATAGCTGAAAAATAAGCATATTATTAACATGCTATGCAATTAAATAGAGATTCATGCATACTGCAGAACTATGGGCATCATATTTTGGAGACAAATAGTACTGTAAAAAAAAAAAAAAAAAAAAAAAAAAACCTACTGGAGAATTAGGTATCGCGTCTAGCATTTTCTCTCTCTCGTACCAATCTTCCGAATGCTAGATTAAATATAAATTTCCATTTGACGCAAGCCAGTGTAAAGCAAACGCGATAGACGAAACCAAAGCACCAAATTTTATAAATCCATACCATACTCTCTAAAGCAATACCAAGAGGTATGCGTCTTAACAATACGGCATTAGTTTCATTGTCAAAACATTAAATTGACCAGGGACCTTAATTTGGACTTCTCACAAAGATTTTCAAAAAAACGCCGGAAATATCTTTTTTTTAGAAAACAATTAATTTCGAAGAGAAAACAGTTATATTTAGTTAAAAATGAGCAATTGGATACTGCATCATTTTGAAGCACGTATAAAAGTCAGTAATTTTTAAAGTTGGAAAAATACGCAGATTAATGCAAACAGGCGAAAGTAATAGAAATTTATTAAAACAGGATAATTCTTACATTGAAAAGCGACTAATTTATGGAGTAGCCCGCAGAACATAGTCCTATTTAGATGTTCACTGGAAAAATAATTTTGCGTATCGAAACATGTTTTAATGTTAATAATATACATTCTGTATTTTTGTAATTATGCGATAACAATAGTACATTTCGCTTATGTACCACTGTAAAGAATATATATAAAGCGCTAACTACGACTTTTAGATCGTAAATTACTGTATGTATCGGTATACAGAAATTATTCTCAGGATGTTATGAATTGCGGCTTCATTTATTTAGCAGTTCAGAATGTTTATTAATATATTAAGAATGTCATTCTTAAATCTGGACAAAATCCAAGCTGAAGTTTTCACTTCAGGATATTTTGTGAAAGTATAAATTTTCTATGAAAGTGCATACGTTTTCAGTATAATTTTGTATTTTCTCCCGAACTTTTAGTTTTTATATGCGTATGTACTACAAAATAGTCTGAAAGCTTCGATAAAAGTAAATATATCAAAGTTTTCCAGACAGCCTGATCCACGCTCCAGACTTCATTAAGTGTGTGACGGAAGTTAAATTCATTTTTTATAAAATTTTACGTTATTTTGTGCGTAGTGGCTTCTGCGATGGAAAATACATTACTGCGACTGGCTGGGAGCGCATTTGCACTTTACAGTATAAGCTGTTACGATGGGTAATGAATATATCTTCTTATGAAAGGGACTTTTTACACTTTTCGAAAAGTGTTTTCAAGAGCTTTCCTTTAAATCGTCAACTATAAAATACTGCCAAGCGTAGATGCTTGAATTTCCTAAAAGGGTCGCTCTTATGACCATCTTAATATTTTTCTGATATAATTCTGATTTTAGTAAAGATGCTAACTATAACTCATAATAGTGACTCCATATAAATGCATTACATTTCCAGATATTTCAGTAATATGGATTTTTTGTCCCAGAATTATTATTATTACTTTAATGATGGGCAGTAGGCTGAATGACCAACGTTGCCTAATTTGAGGGGAAGGACGAAATGTCACTTAAGCCCTGCCGGGAATAGAATCCGGACCTGTGTCACACAATTATTATTCTAAGAAACATTATGATCTGAAAAACAGTGTTTTAGAGCCCATTATAATCCCATTAGTCATATAATAATAAAAAAAAAACCTAGAATAAATTCAAATTTTGATCAAACTGGATAATTGTTTTCGATTAATTGCCCAACATGGTCAATACAGGCACATACTTTGAACATTTTAAGTTAGATATTTGTACATATGTATTCTTCAAAAACGATATTGTGTTTTTCACCACACTATCTTTAAGTAATGTCGTATTTTTTAGTGACATGATTTCAAAAACTGTAATAATATTCTCAATAATCGCTTAAATGTCTTATGTGTTCATAAACAGTTTGAAATTTCTATCTTTAAAAAAAGAAGACATTAAAATAGGGGAATTTTTCATACAGCACTGTATCCTTCATGAATTGTGGAAGGGAAACCATGTAACTCTGTCCAAAATATCAACAACCTTTATTGGATACTTTAACCGTTATAAATTGCCATTTATCTTTAGCCAGTTATGGGAGATGGATTTTCAAAACACCTCATGACCTAGTTCGGCTGTTGCTAGTCATGGAAGATCATGACTACAGTTCAAAAAATGCTGAAGGGTTTGATCGACCACAAAGCTTAGTCAAATCTACTCAGAATATTACATTTTGAAGGCCTTCTGTACTTTGCACAGTAAGAAAGTCAAATAATCCAGAATAATTTATCTGGTAAAAAGCACGAATTTCGAAATGATATACTCTCTGCTTTTGATTTGATGCTGAAACAAGAAATCTGCATATTTCAATCTACCAGCAGGGGTGTGTTTGCTGGGAAGGTGCTCAGAAGCATCAGCTTGTGAGAACAGGTTTACTATAAAGCTGCTTAGGTGGTGCAGTGCCTAACGAACTATTCTACCAGTGAGGGTGTAGGTTCGATTCCCAGACCGTTCGATAAGCTTGAGTGTTTGTGATGTCCTTGTTAGGAATAATTATGGCCGCCCATTGGGTGTTCCTTCGGATATGTCACATTCGACAAGTCCCCGCCCAACGCCTGATAAGCCAGTTGGCGCCATTAGAAAAAGAAAAAAAAATGCTTACTTTAAAAGTATTGCTCGTACATCGAATGTGTTGCACAAAAATATAGAAAAACAGCCAAAAACTAATCAGCAAAGATCAGTGAGCTAATCAAAGTGGAGTGATGTCCTCTGGCAGCCCTGTCTGTTGACAAACTACGTGGAGCAAGCTTAACTACCGTCTGGAGACGTGTCAAGTGACAAAAGCGGCGCACACGGAACAGTTGTAAAGTGAGCCAAAAACGTCCTGAATTTACCGCTATTTCAAAAAATCACTGACATTATTAAATGTGACACTTTTTTTGTATATAGCGTTTTGAAAATTAGTAGCCCGTCATGAACTTTGTTTAAGCAAATCTCTGAGATTTTTTATGATGAAGGCTAACATTTTGTACATTACCTAATTAATAAATGGAGCACATTCCATTATTTTGGGGTGTTTTCAAATGAAGGCTGTATTAAATTTTAGATTTTGTATTTATCAAGTTTGATCCCTTGCAAAAATTTTAATCGATCTCATAGAATTCTGTACCTTTTTTTTTTTCGTAAATTTGCAATTCACCATCCATAATCATGATCGATTTTTAAGAAATAAAAGTGAATATCAATATTCTTGGGACGCTCTGTATATAAATAAGATTCGAATGAATATTATTTGTAGAAGTATGCCAACCTTATATCTGAATACATGACAGCAAAATATGATACTGCAAAACTTTTAATCTGTGACAAAATAAGTACATTTTGAATGATAAATTGTGAATTTTGCTTTCTCTCGCCCGTTTCCTGTCTCTTTCTGTTGTTGAAAGCTTCGGAATTTATTTGCTCTTTTACCTATTTAAATGAAACTTTCTCGTCTTCTCAGTCGAAGGGGGAAAAAAACCCTCTTTTATTGCAATTTAAATTCTGTAACTGTCATGCTCTAACTGTAAAGCTATATTGCATACCGTTAGTTTAAACAATGAATACGGGAAAGTAGAAATATTTACTGTTATGTAGGTGTTATACTATGTGTATATTTTACTGAAAAGAGAGAAAGAAGTACAGCTTCAAAGGACGTTTTTTCGTATAATGAGCAGTATATTTAAGGACTGTGACAGCAAGTGCTAAGGCTGTGCTATTTAGTGCTGCGATGCCTTCTTTTCAAATACAAATGGAATCTCAAAGATTACACCTCAGTTAGAGAAAAAAAGTTGAGTAACTCTCATCATTGTGATTACACTCATGAAATTAAAACAAAAACTACAATAAATAAATAAATAAATTACAAGCTAGTAAGCTGCATAGAAATAAGAGGAAAATCACCTCAAAAACAAATGAAATTTAGCATATAGCTAATTAATTGCTATCATATGATTTTCATAACAGTGTGTGATAGAAATTTTGTAGAGGAGAAGGGGTCACCTAATAACACTCTAAATAATTTTCATGGAATTTATATTGTTATTCACTATAGATGAAAATGCATTACTAATGCTGCAACAATGCAAAATAGCTAAATTTTCCCCATTTTTTATGAACATTACCGTCTGAATAAGAAATGTGTTTTTCTCTGTCTTGAATCTAAATTTAGCGAAGTTTTAAGCTTTTTGATGATAATCTTGTAGAGCTATAAATCTAGTTAATTGATTAGTATTTAAATGAATAACATTTTTTAGCTGCAGAGCATGATCTATTTTTGATTGATAAGTTGGAGCTTAATTGAATAAACTGCTGTAAGTATACGATGGTGCAACATAGAGCATACTTAAGCATTCTAATTACCGATAAAAAGATAAAGAATCAGACTCATTTTTTGGAAGATCAACTGCAAGATTTCATTTTAAACCAGTTGCTTGTAAAAGAAACTTCTACAACGTTGTTCAAATTGCATTTTAAATTCACGAAAAAATGGATAGTTTTAAGTTGCTACGGAAAAGAAATGAGAGTGGTGAATTTCCTTTTACTGAGTTACAAGGTATTAGTTTTCTAGATTTCAAGCACATTATGAAAAGTATGTCCCATCCAAACATAACTAATACGGGCTCGGCGTACTGCCTTTCAACAATGATCTATTAAGTCAGTATGATGGATATAACTTTCTTTAAATAGTAAAATTTCAGTAATTTCAATCAAACGTAGTTTAATTTATTATTATCATTTTATATTTATTAACTAGATACAGTTTTTGAAAAAAATTAAAATTGCAATTTTTTTTTATAATTGTATATTTTTTGTATTTGTACATCAATTGTCCTAAATGCGACAGGTTTAGGCAGACATAATTGAAATTTTTTAATCTGTACAACATATTTGCTTTCTTACACACTTAAATTTTAGCTCATATGATGAGGAAACACGCCATTTTTTCATACAGCATATTAAATAAAACAAATTTAGCTAGAACAAACATATTTTCCTAAGTCAATGGCAGTTAAATATTAAAGTTACGAATATTAAAAGCACTGAACGCTCTGCTATGAAATAGACTTGGGAATATTTGACTCACCCCTAGTAGCACAACTAGTTTAAAAAAAGGTTGAAATTACGTTGGAAACACGTTTTTTGACGTTAAAACACGTGTTTTAAACGTCTTTTGGACTAATTGTGCTACTAGGGACGACCAATTCTTCGCATCAAAAAGCTCATTTACACATGGAGTTTCGCAATAATATGGGAGGCAATCGTGTTACGTTCAGTGGAAGAAACGTCACTTGTTTTATTTAACGGTCCTTTGAACTAAACTGTAACTAAAAAATTGCTTTCAACTTTGAGTACAAGGATATTTATGAATTAATCGATGATATTTTTGCACCATCTAGCCCAATTTATCGATATTACAAAAAAAAAAAAAAATCAGCAATGGTATATTCGGTGACAGAACTTGGTTGGGTGGTTTTCAGTTGACAGCAAAGACGTCCAGATATCTTTGACCACAAATCAAGTGCCTGGATTATATCTAGAGTCGATATTATGAACACGATCTCCGAAAAAGGGAATCTTGGCGAAAAATATGAAAATGGCTTCTTCTTGACAGAATGATTGACCGATAAAAGTCTTTTCATTTCCAGACCAGTCGTGAAGATGCATTTTCACGCGAAATCCTCTTGCATTCCCCTCCCTCTTTGTTCAATCCCTTTCACGGGAGGAAAATAAAGCCTGCTAGATTTTTTTGATTTCATACAATACTTTTTTCAGCCCGAAAGTGTACTTGTATGAAGGGTAGCTGTAATATTTAAGTCCCTGGAAAACAGTTGAGTTTTAGCAATGGGCAGAGGTTATTTGGAGAGCTAAATGAAATAGCCCTTATATATTTTCTTCAATGATTTCAACATTTTCCAGCTTAGTTTGTGAATGTATCGAATTTTGTCTCCATTTCTCGGTCCGGTCGTTCTCCTGCCCGTCTGCGCTCTACAGGGTGCCGCGGAACTTCGTGTACAAACTTGAAGGGGAGGTAGACAATATTGTTAGGAACCACAATTGCACAGGAAAGCATGGGTGGAAATCGGTAGGTGGCGCTGTACTCGAGCTCTCAAGATCGACACGTGTGGCTTCCTCATTGCCCTATCTCCAAATTTTTACGGTTTTATTTTATAAGTTTATCTACCACTAATTTTTTTAGTGATTTAATGTTTGAATAAATCCAAATTTTAAATGTAAAATAATACTATTTGAACGTGGTGGTCAATTATCTTACAAAAAGAACCCCGAAAAAGTTGATATATATGCTTATTTAGTTTTGTTTTATTACAAGCCTACACGAGGGGCATTTGCTTAGGAAGGGGTGCCTTGGGCGCCTTTTATAGAGGTACAAGGTATTAGTTTTCTAGATTTTAAGCACGTTATGAAAAATATGTCACATCCAAACATAACTAATACGGACTCGGCGTACTTTCTTTCAAAAATGAGCTATGATGTCAGTATGATGGAATTTTTTCAGACTACAGTGCTATTTACTACAATCATGTTGGATGCTTTTTAGAACACTGAACTTATCAATTCATATAAAAAGGCTTCATTTACCATACTTACATTACAAAAGAAGTTTTCTTACAGTACAATTTATACAGTATTAAAGCAACTAGTTAATTCAATAATTTTATAAGCAAATATTGAAAAACTTTCGAAGAACTGTCATAGATAAATACCTTGAAAAATCATACAATTTTTTTTTTCTCTCCTAAGAAAGTAAAGAAAATGGAATCGTCTTGCCGAACTTTTAAATCTGTTTACCATAGAAACATTTTTCGGGAAAAATCTTATCTTGAAATGTTTTTTTGGCGAAAGGAAATTTAGAGAAGACTGAGGAATAGAGTTTTTATAGGCTTCAGAGCTATTTATTAGGAAGCAATCCTGCCGGTGTTTCTTGAAATGGCATCCGAGTCTACCCGTTTCCAAAGCATAAAAGTTTTTTCGTTACATGTTTTATTAAGATATACAGCAGCCTGTCCTTCAACTTCTAGAAGCTACGATCTATGAGAACTCACTCTTTCAAGTACGTGTAAATGTACGTTTACTGCTGCAGTATTTCAAATTAATATAAAAAAAGGTTTTTTAAAACTTTCCAGAATAGTTCAAAGGTGAATCTGACTTTTCTTCGTGCAGTCATTTTGTAGTACTTCTCGGTGTCTGTGTTCTAAACTGCTTAAAAACACAGTAACTCCTTAAAACGGGTTATCTAGAAAAGTGACACATTTTTAAATCTGTGTGATATACAATTTTTTCTTTCGGCATGAAACTATTCTTAAAGTTATGCGAACAGTAACATATATTTTTATGAATATTTAGGGTCTTGAGAAAATCTAATTCACTAGAACTAGAATATTTATAATTTGTGCCAGAATTAAAGTGAAAACAATTCTAAGTAATATAGCAAAAATATAGTAAATTCAGTTTTTCTGGCTCAAGTATCATTTTTTAAAGAAAACGATTAAACTGATATTTATACGAACGCTAATCTTAGCTATGTACGATACTGACAACTAATACTACCATAATAGTTAGAATAGCTAAGACGGTTTAAAACTAGTTAAAATTGTACTTTTTTTTAATAAGACTAAAAATTACTTCGAAAGTACGTTTTTTGTGAATTTTTAGAGAACGAAAAGAGAGCAATGGCAGAAAAAGTTTTGTGAAAGATAAAGAGTTATCCAGCTGTGGATTGTTTAATTTCTTTATTGCTAAATCGATAACAGAAGGTTGGTTACAGAGTTATGTCACAGTGATTACTTCCTCTACGTAATATTTCGAGTTACTGATACTGACTGAGAAACATTCTTTAAATTTCAAAATTGCAGGTATACATAATGAAGCAGTAATGACTTTGAAGAAAAGGTCTTAAATTGAATGGTCTTTAAAGAACACTCATTTGTGGGTGATTAAAAGCTGCGTGAAATTTTTGGGTGTATTTAAAAACTTTCTTTATTTTAACTACTCTCTACTCGAAGTTCTTTATAATGTCATTATAATACTCAGAACCCAAAGAAAAGAATATTGTTTCAGTCGATATCTTTGAATGAAACAAAGAACTTATCCAATTAATAAACTAGCTTCCTTATGCCTAAAAGTGTCGTTATCAGGAATCCTTTCGTGTTGCTCAGTGAAATATGATATTATTTTTTGTGCAAACGTTGAGTAAAATATTTTCTTGACTTTTGTTTGAAATAGCTGTATATCATATTGATGATTGCTAATTAATGGGTCGAGATTTGTGTATTATTTTTAGCAATTGTCTTTCTTTCAAAGTTATAAATGAGGACATGTGCGAAAATGCTATGCGAACCAAGACAAACTTGCTTTCATAATTCAAAAAATATGAACATTAAGTTAATTCATAAATTTAAAAATTAAAAATATGAAGTTTTGTAAGTACTAGCTGTTATATAAGACAAAGTAGTAGAGAAGTACTTATTCAGGTAGACAGTTTTAGTCTGTATAATTGCTTTCAAATACTTTATTTTTCAAATTATTTTATTAGAATTTTAAATAGTATTAAAACTAAAACCTCCTTGAAGCATTATTATAAAATTATAAAATTATAATTTGCAAATTATAAAGAAATTTGAATGTACTTTTAGACAAGAATATTCTGAACTGACATTACATCGCAGTTATTTGCTAAAACTTTGTCAAAATCAAACCCTTATACAAGTCCGCAAACTAACCTTAACTACGTTAATTTTCAAATCATTGTTCAAATGAAAAATTTTATAATAATTTAAGAAATATAGAGATTAAATCACTCTATAACTCTTTTAAATCTCCTGTAAAAGCATTCTCCTTCAACAGAAAATTTAGAACAGTGCTTGAAATTATTTTATTTGACACCGGTTAGATTAAAAATAAATGTCGGTTTATCCTGAAGTAGCATCTATCCCCAAAGTGAGCTATAAAACATATAAATTATTAAAATCCACACTTACACTTTTACTGTCGTCATTTAATATTATCAAATGAATTTCTAAATTCTTTTAAGTAGTTTTATCGATGTTTGTTAAAAAAAAATTCAGAATGTCAATTAATCATGTAGGAAATTATTGCCAATATTATGTAAATATGTAAAATGTTCTGACAATTTTTTAAATTTAGATGGGAGATAATGAATAATTTTAATTAATTCAGGCCTATTTTTAATCAATAATTATGCTCGAGAAATCTGGAAAAAATGTTTATCTATTTATAGGACATAAAATTTAAAATATTTATATTCCACAGAAATTATCTTAATAAAGCGTTTAGGTATTTAAAAAAAATTCATTAATTTTTACGGCATATACATAAAAAATTGCAAAATACTTATAATTATCTAAAAAAGACAGTACCTCAAAAAATAAATATTGAAAAAATAATCGTACTATAAAACTATAAAATATGTTGTTATGAAAAGAATATTTCTTATTTATTATCTATTTATTTATTTTATTTTTAATTGCGAACCTTCTGAACCTGAACAAAGACTCAGAAATAGATTTTTTTCAGGCTACAGTGCTATTTACTACAGTGATGTTGGATGCGTTTTGAACTCAAACTATCAATTCATATAAAAAGGCTTCATTTGCCATATTTACATTATGAAAGAAGCTTTCTTATAATACAATTTATACAGTATTAAAGAATCAGTTAATTCAATAATTTTATAAGCAAAAATTGAAAAAAAAATTGAAGAACTGTCATAAATACCTTGAAAAATCATACTTAATTTTTTGTTTTTTATTCTCTCCTAAGAAAGTAAAGAAAATCGAATCGTCTTGCCGAACTTTTAAATCTGTTTACCATAGAAACATTTTTCGGGAAAAATCTTATCTTGAAGTGTTTTTTGGCGAAAGAAAATTTAGAAAAGACTGAGGAATAGAGTTTTAATAGGCTTCAGAGCTATTTATTAGGAAGCAATCCTGTCGGTGTTTCTTGAAATGGCATCCGAGTCTATCCGTTTCCAAAGCATAAAAGTTTTTTCCCTTTTCTTTCTTTTTTTCCCTCTTTCCCTGCGTCGTCAGGATGACTGTGTGCGTGTTCCGGGATCCGTTCTTTTTACTTCCCACTGAAATGAAGAACAGGATTACAGTCCTTTACTCGGAGGGTGCGGAGGGCGGAGATAAGTGCATTTATTCGAGGGAGCGTGTGGCGTGTGCGGGGGGCCGTCGCGTAAGTAAACCGCGAGCACTTTGAAAGAAGGGAACGAAAGTTTGGGGCGGAGGTGAACGGAGCCCAAAGCTGGTTAACAGCCGTAACACAACCGCCAGCCGACCGCGAAATAGAATAAAATCGATTTTTGCTTGGACACTTCTTTTCAATTCTCTTGTCTGAAGAGTGAAAAGCAAGAAGATTTTTTTTTTCCCCAGCTTTTTTTTCTGTTTTGTTTTTCTTTTTGGAATCTTGAAACAATGTTTTAAAGGTTTTAGGCAAGACGACAGGGATTGGGGGGGGGGGGGTCGTTCACTTTATCGAAAGAAAGGGTTTAGATGCTTTAATAATTCTATGATATATTTCGGTGTCTGCGGCTAAACTTCACGTGTTAGTTTTAGACTCCAGGAAGAAGTTGAGATTAGGGAAGATTACGCGATATAAAGCGGGGGAATGTTCGGAATGCAAATGACTGTCTTTTGCTGTCAAGCGTGTAATGTATTTACATATTTAATTACGTTCTCATCAATTTATTCGCGCATTTAAGTTATAAATTTGAATTTTCAGAACGGGATTTAAGAGTAACTCAGCGTGCAGAAATGAGTGTTTAGATTGTATTAGTGTGTTTGAAGTGTCTTCATTTTAATGTATTCCCGTCTTTGCTATGAAATAGTAAATGATATTTTATGGTGTTCTCTTGTACAAAGAAAACTTATTTTAAAAATTTGAACCATCAATGTATTTTTTACATTCTGATTTAAATTTCATTTTATGAATCTAAAAAAAATTATTTTAATGGTAGATGAATTCTTATTAAATCCAAATATAAGTAACTAGTGGCTATATAATTTTAGCTCAGTTATTAAAAACTGTATTTAGCATAAAACATTGCTTTATGTTCCTGTTTCTTTAGCTCCTTTATAGATTTCAATCAGAACTCATTCACATGAACATTGATAGTTCTTATAATTATTTTAATATTTGTTTTCATGGTTGAAAACTGAAACATATAAACTTCATGTTTATTCCAATAAAAAAATGCTTGCACTGTTCTTTCTGTTCCGGACATAAGCCACATTTAATATTGATAGGAAAATTTTTAACACGCATATTAAAAAAACTGTATGGGAATCTTGCCAAGGTTACATTAACGTCTTCATTCATTTTAAGTAAGAATGTTTCCTTTCGTGCTAAAATTATTAGTAAAATATTCCATTAAAAAATTCTAATCAGCTTGCAAACTACATATTTATTCAGTATTTTTAGGGTAATTATTTGACTGTTGATTAGCTCTGTGTGAAAATAGAATGAGTAAGCTATTATGACAAATTCACAAAACTTCAATGGTATTTTATATCTAAAATTCTTATTCGAGAGCCTTTAATGGCTCCTGTAAAAATATTACGCTTTGCATGATAATAACTAAAGCCAAATGAATGGTTAATTTCGTCACTATCACGTTAGACACAGAGACAGAACATTTTATTTATAGTAATTTTGGTTTTTATTTTCAATTTTTTTGCGATCATAAGACTTAATTGCACGCGAAGTGGAGGAAGTTGGGGTACAATGAAACATACTATCTAAAACCAATAGGATTCCAGAAAGTCGAAACTCACACACCTATTATACAGATATATGTTCCAGTTACTGATGTAATTTGGAGACAATCGCATTTTTACAAAAATAGGAAATTATTGGTTTTTCACCATTCAAAGTATATTTCGTTACTAAAAGTAATTTGGTTTTATCTAATTGTTTTCATATGTAAGAATTAAAAAAAATAAATGCAGTCTACTCGCGATGTAGCGACCTTCACGGGACCTCTGCAAGTAGGACGTTAAATCGAATGCTTATAAAAGGTTTTGTAAAACGGTCAAGACTTCATCAGATGATCGTTAAATCGGGAAGGGTCGCAAAATCGCGAGTTGAATGTATTAGGAATTAGTAAAAAATTTAGTTTGTAACCACAACGTGGGGTACAATGAAGCACTTGTAGATGGTGTACAATGAAGCACTTGTAGATGGGGTACAATGAAACATGTTTCATTGTAACCCGGGTGAATGTATTCACTTAAAATAAAGATGTTACTGTTAAATATTTAGATGAGATCTCCATAGAGCCCATAAAGTTAACAAGGAATTGATTTTGAATCGCACTCTATCTTCTTCAGACACTGAATATGGTAACAATCCAGATTGTCTTTCAACTAATAATCCAGACAGTACAGATTATGAGTTATTCTCACATAACATGTATGCACAAGCAGTATCGCTGTAAATGAAATCAAGGAAGGTGAATTTACATGTAAAGAAATGTACTCTGTTGGGGATATAATAAACTTAAATCAAACGGAATGAGAAGTTTTTTACGTCAAACGACTGAGCCCAAGCTTCAAATTTGTTCTTTCTTCGAAAAATACATTTTTGAAAAAGCTCAAATTGTATCAAAACTACCATCTCCTGTTCCTTCAGATGGCACAGAAAGGAAAGCAGAAATACTAACTTTTGAATTTGATTTAAGTAAATTTAATATAAAATGAAAAGCTATAGACTAACTTCTTATAAAAGTACCATGTTTTCATCATAAGCTATAACAGTCTAATTAAATTTGTTTTTTCAATTTCAATTTCATATACCATATTACTGCATAGTGCATTTATGCTGAAATTTGAATTTTGACTTTTATTATTTGAGTGTTTTTGAAGTGTTATTAAGTGTATCATTGTACCTTGGTATTTGGGGTAAAATGAAACACTGACAGAAATTTACCTTTTGTAATTTTTTAAATATGAAAAAGCTATTTACAAACTCATGAAAATTCATTCAGATGGGGAAAAGAGTAGGTTAAAAGTTTCCATTAATTTTAGTTTTGTACATTCAAATTTGTGAATCGGAAAAAAGAAATAGTATATTTTGTTTCACTTTGCATCCCAACTTCTCCTACTACAAAATAAATAAAGAAATAATGAAAGTGAGCGTAATGTAACTTGAGCGTATTATGAAATGAAAATCACTATTCGTAATAATCTGCACGTTATTAATGAAAAACTGAAGCATTTGATAAGACTAAAAAAACCGGAAAGGGTCCTTGTGTTTTATTTAAGTTATCATATTATAATAAATCGAATAATGAAGCATCTACATATATATGTATAGTACAATCCCTATTATTTTCTGAATAGTATGGTCCGCAAATAAGGTTTAAAAAGCTCACAAATCAACATAAAAAAAAATTTGTAAAATTTTATTCAGGGGGGCCGTATACAGTGCTGTTTTTGTCTTTTGCAGGGATATTCGTAAACTTTTTTATGTGCCCTACTATAGGAACTTTTATGCTTTATTTCACCGGTAAAATAACTAGTTTATATCGTAATTATCCTTACGTAGAATCATAAAGCAGACTAAATTATTTTATTTTAAATTTTAACAGTTTAAACTTAAACTTTGTACAACGTTGAGTCGAAATGGTAGTTTCCCTTTTTAAGAAAACTAAACACGATTAAACTTTTAAAATCACACAAAAACTTTATTTGTAATCCAAATTTCCATACAAAATCCTCTTTGTGCCGTAATTACCTTCGTTATTCAAACTTTTTTACACCATTTTTAAAGAATTCGTGTCAAACGTTCGATAATCGGTATAATTGTTGTCTCTGTGAATATTGGTGTCGTCCAAATAATTAAGTTGCATCGTTGCTTTGAAAATTCTTCCTTTATGAGACCAAAAATATCAAAGTTAAAGGGGAAAGGTGGGTGATTCCACTCTCCCCACCTAAGATTTCTCAGGAATTCCCAAGTTTGCTAAGGTACACGTGGTCACATATTGACCTGGCATTACGTTTTCACTGTACGCTTCACGCAACTTCCGATAAATTTCACAGTGTAGTTATACACCTGTAGGGCCGCAAAAACGAATTACTGCAAGCATTTGCGATTTCGACGCTATTTGAAGCTGCAGAGAAACGTTTATGATTGATATCAGACAAAATTGCCTCGTGAGAGCCGCTTCGTCACACGATATAGATAAATCTCTAAGTTTAGCTACAAATTTCCACCGAAATGTCCTATCGCTAAAAATTTTTGCGTAGTGCATCAAAATTCTTGGTGATTTATTAAGATTTATATATGCACAAAGAGTTTGTCTTAATAAACAGTTATCAGTGTTTATAATTTTATATTTTAGCTTAATTTTTCACTAAAAATTGTTTCAATAATTTTGTTTTTCGTGTTCAAACATGTTATGCAATTTTGGATCTTTGCGAAAAGTGACGTAAATTTTGATAGAAAATTTAAAAGTTATCTCTCATCGAGTCCAATGACATTCCCTTGTAATAACGAAGTAAAAATTGAGGTGTTTATACTATAAACCTAATATAAATTTCAAAGAATTCTTACTGACAGCGATTTCTAATAAAGTCTAACAACATAGTACTTGATGTATGAGAACGAGGGTTATTTCGGGGGAATATATATATATATATATTATATATATATATATATATATATATATATATATATATATATATAGATAGATAGATATATACATAAACTGGAAACCTTTGGTTTTAAAAAAAATTATGAAGAAGGAATTTTCTTCATATAGGTAGAGTTATTTTAATAATATGAGAGATATTTTATATATTATGAGAGTTATTTTAAGACATTTAAAATAAATCTCATGTAATATAATCTAAAAATGTCTGCTTAATTGTATTCGTCAGAATTTTTTTAAACATTATAATAGTTTTTTTCAATAAAAGAATATAAAAGGGATTTAATTTGTTTAATAAATTTCAACTATAAAAATAAATAAATGTTGTCCAGTATATGTTAAGATAATTCGGAAGACGTCGAAAGTTTGTTGCTAGTGTTTTGATACGTCAACAGATAGAAATACTGTCCCTCTTGTGTAGGGGAATCTTGTCCCAGTATGCACGTGGATTGTGATTTTATTTTCTTTTATCACCTTTAATCGCCAGCATGGATCTCGTGAATATTTAACCTCATGAGCCCTTCTAATATTAACCCTTACAATAATTCGTTGATCATATTTAAAGTTCACAAATGAATGTCTTATTTTAAGTGAGCTATTAGCAATATAAGTGAGTTCTGTATTCTGTTACACACGTAAGGCAAGCAGAAGCGGCCGCATGGAGGAATGCGAAAATAACTGTAAGTGGCATCTTTTCTTTTTACTTCGCAGAAGATGGAGCATGGTTCAGAAATAAATTTAATGAACTTTAAATTTTATTTTTTTATACTTAAAACATAAAATAATAATTATTATATTATGAAAATTATGTTTTTTTCTTATTTTAAGTAACATAAAATTTAATATATTGCCTATAGTGTTTGTGCATTGTAATTTTGCATATCTCCTTATGCTTTAAGGTATTAAGAATTTTAAACCAGTATAATTTTTATTTCATTATCATACGGACTATGTTTTGAAACTAGAAAAGGAAAAGGAGTATAGCTTCTTGTTCACAATCAAATTTAACTCAAAATAATAATTAAGTTGTATTTAAGTTCAGAAGTAAATTTGTGCTGTGTGTAAAAGATACTTTTACTCTAACAAAGGTATGATTCTATTCAGTTCATCAAAATGGTTCTACGAAAATTTTAATCCTGGTCATTTGTACTCAATGAAATGTTGAGCAGGCTAGCATTCAAACCTGCATTCTTATTAGTTTTAGTTAGAAAATTTAAAAAAATAAGAAAATTCAGTTTATAGTTTTCTTTGTTTATCGATAACTGGCAGGAAATTTTCTAATTATTGTCCTACTTCTCTCACGCATAGCCGGGGGCATCTTCCTCGTGTACATGGGGAACATTCCGTAATTGCAGGAGTTTATTTAATAGTTTATTTTTCAATAATGTATATGTTACGGTAAAAGTGATAAACTGGTGATTATATATAATAACCGGTAATTATGCATAATCCCCACTAAATACGGTAAATATGATAATTTTTCGAAAATTTATCAAATTAGCCGGTTTGTTTGCATAATTCCCAACTCGTAATGGTAAATGTGATAAATATCATGACTGACTGGGCCAGTAGAATAGATTTCAGTTTTTTTGTGTAGTTACTACTCAGAAGGATATTTTTTCGTTGGACACTATGGCGTAAGAGACCACGAATTACAATATTTTATGTTTTACAATTAAAAAGTCAATAAATGGTTATTTTAAGTCGCATACGTTTATTTAGTCTGAACGAAATTTGAATATGGGACTAACAAATGTTGTGAAATAAATAGAATTTACATGAACTTGTACAAAACAGTTGCACATAAAAAAAACAAACTAAACCCATATTCAAAGGGAAAATAAACATTTTTTTTTTCAAACAACGTTAAATCCCATTACAACTAATTCCTAAATATTTTAAGTTTACTTATTTAAGCATATTAGACTGTTATGACATTTAGCATTACAAAGTTTGCCAGATTTTTTACATTTGCATTTATCAGACTCGCAGTGTCCCTTACAAACAACATCGCTGATATCCCTGCTCTCCAGAAACATATGTCTTTCTAACGCATTCTCGAAGTGATATTGCTAGATCTGAAACATCGTCAAGCAAAATATTTTTTTTTTTTTTTTTTTTTTACAAATTGTGAATTGATTTCTGGTATACAACAGTGAAAGCCTTCCTTGTTTCATTCTTAACTGACAAAACTCTTCATTTTGAACTTCTAATATCGCCGCTAATAAATTTCGGGAATCAGTTCCCTTACGAGTTGCGATTTACCATTACGAGTTGGGAATTATGCAAACAAACCGGTTAATTTGATAAATTTTCAAAAATTTATCATATTTACCAAGTTCAGTGGTGATTATGCATAATCACCGGTTATTATATATAATCACCGGATTAATCACATTTACCGTAACATATACACCAGAAAAGCAATTTATAACTGTACATGTAATTAAAGACTGAAGAGCATCGTATATTTTTCTCATAATCTTATCATTTCAGTTTTGGCTTTACTAAGCAAAAAATTCTGAAATTTTGGGACTTCCCCGAATTGCCTTATATTTAAATGATTCATTTTTATAAATTTATTACTTCAATCGTAATTAGTTTTATCATTTAAAAAAGTAACTGAAGGAAGATTAATTTAGGCTGAAGAGTTGCTGGCACATCTGTAAATCACATTGATGACGATTCGTAAAATATACAGGCTTAGAAGCTACAAAAAAATTTACCAATGTTAATAAATTTTTGTCGCGCTCCACAATATCTCATAAAAATGAAAGCTACAAAAAAGAAAAGAAAATCATCTTAGAAACAATGGATTTGGCTTGAGCACTGAAGATTTTACGAAAGCGATTTCACTAGGTCCTTTATTTGTCGGCGACGCCTGAAAATCTCATCTGATGTTGCAGACGGGAAGACGTCGTCGCACTTAGGTTTTTAACAACTTCTTCTTTTTGTTAGATTGCGGTTGCATAACATTTCACCTTAGTGCAGTTAGAAGCAAGTTTTCTTTTTGGGACATTTATTTCTCTTCCTCATCTAAAAAACATGATTAAATGAGCTGAAAATATATCTGATGGCCTGTTCCATTGTATCCAAGAAATGTTTCAGAGAAAAATACAATAGATTAATTTATAAGAATCCTTAGAGGCTTTGCTCGACAAGATGAAAACAAGATTTTTTGAAAAATGCTCTTTTGTATTTGTTTTATGAAGTGAATATATTTAAAGTGCTCCAGAAAGCAATAAAGTCAAGAAAATTAATTTTGTATATTATGAGTTATAAGTTATTGAAGTATGCTGTAAATGTTATTTATTTTTGACAATAAGTCCCAGAAAAAAATAATTGCTGTCTGTTCACTTAATTGGCGGGAATTTTGAGAACAGATATATATCGTGTCACTGCAATTGCATCAGTAAACCTCACAGATTTTAAAATCTGGAAAATTTCTAATGTGAAATACTTAAAGGTATAATTATTGTTTGAGTCGATGAAATTGTATGCCTTTATAAATAATAAAGATTGGTCATGAGAGCAAATGATTTCGTTAGAATTTTTTATAAAAACTTTATGCAAAAATCATTAAACTATGATAATATTTCATTTTATATATTCATTTTTTTTGCAATTTATATGTACAACTCTTCTTTTCATGCAAGTGCGTATATTTATCACTACTATAATATTTTCCAAAAATAAGTTTAATTTTCAATTCCGGTCTAATTATATATAAAATATTTGTCTCAAACTCAAGTAATAACTACATACATTATTTTTCTTTGCTTAAAATGTTCTTGTGCTTACTTTCATACCTTTTTTCCATTTTTAAAAATAATAATTTGAATCATTATGTCTATACAATATACTCTTAAAAATCTGCATAAACACATCTCCCGTTTGCATAAATCCGTAAACATACTCAGAAGCAACAAAACTGCGGTATTTACCATTTTATTATTTTATTAACCTTTTTATCAGACAATTTTGATTTTTATACCACAAAGTTTTATAGTTGACTCTTCCAATCAGTTTATCCTGCTTGTAAAAATGCCGCTTTCGTTTTAAGCATTAACTATCCCCAACAAATTTATTAGCTTTTTCAACTGACTTTCAAAGTAAAAACTGGAAAAAACACGTAAAAAGTTTGAGGGATATACATTGGAGATTTTTCTGATATTTTGAAGGCTTTTAGTTTTTCAACGTGACCTTCATCGTTGCTAGGAATTCCCACATTATGCTAAATATTTATTTTAAAAATCGTCATTTTGAAAATAGATTAAATAATTGTAAATTACAAAATCAAATTATGTAATTAAAATCTTTTAAAAGTAGCACAAATTCATTGTAGAATAATATGCATGAGAATAAAGCTTTTTTCCCGCTAACAATATTTACTTCGGGATCATCATTTATATTCCATTTGGATGAAGATAACGCACGCATGAGTCTTAAGAAAAATTTCTATAGGACATACGGAAGTGAGTAATTTATCATTTATACCATACATGTTTCAATAAGATTTTCCTTAATGAAATATGACAGCTGTTTTAATTAACTGACATATTAAATTTATTGGATCCACAGTGATTTGTCAGACAATGCTCATTTTTTTGTAACGCCATCCTCAGTCTGTAGTGTTAAATTATCTATATTTTGCTATGCAAGTAATGTAGTAATTATTACAATTATTGAAATAAATCTAGATTCGCCTGTAATAGTACTAAAAGAAAGGAAAATGCACGCTTTCCTAAAGTAAAAACTGTTGAAGTGTATTTCATGTGTACAGTATAGTCTCAATGTTCTCAATGCACTGAGAGAATATATTAATATCGTAAACCATTTGTTTCCAGAGGGTGAATCGCGAGACATATAAAAGGGTATAGAATAAAATATAGTATATTGTATGTTAGTCCACATCTACTATACAAGGGGTTCACCAACTTCTCTTGGAATTAAGAGCATGTTTCTAAGGAGAAAAAGGTTGAGAACCACAGCTGTAAACACTTATGTTTCTCCACAGACATGCACACGCCCCCAAAAAAAAAAGATAATAATAATCAATGAAAGTTAATGATAACTTGAAGATATGTTAAAAAATGATTTTTTTTCATTGCATAGAAAATTTTCTTGAACAACAGAAGAGTTTAATAAGCAGTGAACAGAAACAAAATTCTGGGTATCCACTTTACTATAGAGTTACCTTTTAATCAATTACTAACGATAATTAATGCGTAGTGGGTTTAAACTATAAATGTAACCACGATCATCTCAAAATGACGCCCCATTCCAGTCCTTAAGTGCAATATGCGGAAAATCCCCTTCTCCAGAAACTCAGCTTAAAACAAAAATATTCCTCAGGTAAATATTAGAAACATGAAAATACTATTTGCATGTCATTCTCACCCTGGTAAATGTCTACGAAATGAGGGATTTCTCTCCCTCCCTCCCCCGCCTGCACCTCCAGCATCCCCTCCCCCTCCCCTTAAGCACTCACATCCGTCCCGAATCCCACAGCATTCTTGATAGAAGCCTTTTGCATAGCCCCGGGTCGTTTGCGCTGCGATGTTCAACCGCCAAGAGTTGAACCGCTGCCTGGGTGTAATCCTTTAACGTTCACGTCTGAACAGATACGATGTTCAGAATTAGGGCTCGGATGCTCGAAAATTTTTCGGACTTGATCCTCTATTTAAAATTCAGAAACATTGCCTAATTGTGTAAGGATCTTAACCCGAGTTACAGCATTCGAGAGTTTCCGATTCAGTTGCTCTACGTGCTCGCGTTGGTGTTTTAAAACGCGTTTGCTGTTTTTGGGCCTAAACTTTAATAGCCTGTTAATAATGTTTGCGCTGAGGGGCAAGGGGGTTAGTTATACCGGTTACAGGCAGACTTAGAAAGCCGTTCAGTGCGTATAAGTTTAAAAAAAAAGGGTGGGCTCTTCAGGAGAACTGGTTAATTATTAGAAAACGCAAATTCATAGAATTCCTCGCAGAGAAATTTTCACTACTGTGAAGAGTAACTTATTCACTGAACAATTTTACGCTTATAGCTTTTTTTCCTGAAAAATCCCTCATTGTTATCAGCTCGCCGTAATTAAACGCGTTGAGAAGTGGTGGTTTCCTACAGAACTGTGTAAGGGTCGCTGCAGAACCAATTATACTAAGAAGTGCTTGAATAGGCTAAAACGATATAAATTAGAATTAAGGAAAAAAGTCATAGAAACCATTAAGAAAACGTATAAAATATCTACAAGTTTGTGCTAAACATTTAGGACTTAATTTAGGGTACATGACTTTTAGATATAAAGCCGATGGCAATATTTACCTTTCAAATTAATGTAAACATGAAACGTCTAATAATTAATGAACTAAATTCAAGTCAATTTCACTTTTACCACAAATCCAAAACTATGCTTCAAGAGCAATAGCAGTGTACTCCAAATTTTTTCAAATGAGGGGAAAAGAAAGAAAAGTTCTTTATATTTTTTTTTCTGTTGTTGTTCAGTTAAAACAAGCTCAAACACCCTTAAAATTTTTCGAATTTATATTTAACTCGGTAGATTTTTGTAGTTTCATAAGCGCAACCATGTAGTTTATTTTTCTATCCAGTATTGCCTTTACACATTGCTTTTTGCCTGCTAAAAGTGTTTTGTCAAAATTAAAAATATTTGTTTTGTTAAACAGCTTAGAAGTTTTGTCGATTTGACAAAAGTTTGTTTGATTCAACCAAATCGATTTAACAAAGTGCCTTTTCTAATTAGTCAAATGTTTTGTTGAATTTAAAACCAATCAGAATCTTTGAACAATCAATTTACGCATGTGTCAATGGGCGGTAGGAGGCAGACGAAAGATCAGATTTTACAAGTTAGTAACGTCTATTTTATAGATACGTTAAACTATAGGATGATATTAAATAGGACACTTACTAAACGATTTGGGGAAAACTGAGTTTGTGGAAGGTTCTTGAAACAAGTCTAATTATTTTACCAATTCCTTAAAATTTTTGTTTTAATGCTTTTATATGTGTCTACATAGCGTAAAGCAACTAAATATCAGATTCGTTAGATAAAGTAAAGCAGTCAACATCACATTCCGAGATAAAATAAAAGAAATACATTTTCAAAATTGATAGAGCATTAACATAGAAACATATTAAAATCAACAAAATAAAAAGCAATTGATACCTTGATCGCTAGTTATCAAAGGAATTTTGTTAATTCAAACGAATAATTTGGTTTATTTTAACAAAACGAGCCTTTTAAACAAATACTTTGGTTAAATTAACAAAACATTTGTTTATTTTAAGCAAATTGTTTGTTTAAATCAACAAAACGTTTTGTTGAAGTAGCCATTTAAAAGCAGCAAATCAACGTTTAACATATTTATTTAAATTTTTTTTCAAAGTTGCAAAATTATAAAAAATACGCAGTGTACACTATAAAAATTATTGCTCTTCCTGTACAAGCCGTTTTTTTTTCTAACATGCAAACCCCAATTTTGATCTCTGAAACAGACAAAAACATGATTTTGCCTTTAAGCCAGTGTGGAACAAAAATATCCTATTTTTTATGATAAAAAATTTCCGAGCACTTTTATTAAAGAAATGTTTAGTAGGAAAAGAAGTATTTAGTAAATTTTTTTCTCGTTTTTTAATGTTTATATGGATTTTCATTCTATATTTCTTGGTTCGTTTAACTTTTAAGTGTAGGTTTTTCAATACGACAGTTGTATAAAATTTATTTACAAACTTGAATCAAAGTATCTCTAAAGCTGTTGAAATGTGACATTCCTTAAAAATATTGCATTAATTAATAAATACTGAATGCATATTTTTTAAAAATATTATATTGATGCCTATATAAAACAATTTGTTTAGAGTTACCATTGCGGTTTCCAATAAGCATTTATTTATTTTAGAATGGTATTAGCAATTATACGGAAACTTTTTTTAAAGGTGATATACACAAGGTGTTTCTAAAATATCTTCTAATAATGAAAAGGCAAGCAGATTTGACCAAAGTAAGCATAATATGTAATAGAAAGCAACTTCACAAATAGCGCATTAAAATTTGTTCTCAAGCCAATGAAACTGCACCATACTTCTGTAGAAATGTCAAAAACAACGTTACGTTCCGAAGGGATTGAATCGCATTGGTTGAAACTGTTTGTTGGCCACCGCACACATTTAGTATTACATAATTCAATCTTTATTTCTTCTGACTTGACCTTTCCGACTCATACTTCTGTTCATGTTTCTATACGTTTTATCACTTCACTGCTGTTCATGTTTCTACCCGCCACCATTTTACCACGTTAACCCGCCATTTTCACACCGCTTTCCCCTTAATAAATATGCTTATTTCGGTTCACTCCTATCTCATTTTTGAAAGATATTTTAGAAACACGCTGTGCTTACCTATCTTGCGGGTGACATTACATGCCGCTATTTAAGTTGTAGCTAATTAAGTCGTTAAGCATGCTGTCACTGTCCCGTGACTTCGTTAATACCTAATCTGAATGATTCCCAAAATAATAGACACCTACTTTGATACAACACTTTCACACATTAAAATTTTGCCTTAATAAATTAATAAACAATTACCATCATAATCCTAAACAATTTGCTATCTACCGTTAATAGTATAGTAGTCTAATTTTTCATTTCTATTACTGTGTCAAATGTTGCCTTGTCTCTTCTATTTATTCGCTACAATTCACCCAGTTCCGATGCATTTTGTTAATTAGTCTGAGTCATGCAAGAAGTAATATGTTCTTTTAAGTTATTCTTGTCATGCATTATCCTTTCACATGACATATGATCTCACAGTGACATATGACTTCGTGTATGTGTTAGGATTGAGTGGAAAATGCATAAAAGTATAAGAAGGTATTCGTGATGCAATAGTTTTAAATAGGAATAATCCTTGTAATATGTAAATGTCAATGTTTGCATGTATGCTTGTTATTCTTTCACGCTGAAGCGGTTTGACGGATTTGGATGAAATTTGGAATAAAGACAGTTAAGGTCCTGGATTAACAAATAGACTACTTTTTATTGCGCGAAAGAAACACTGTACCTATAACATTAAAAAAAAACTATCTTTTATATTAAAAAAAAGAATACAATTGAGTTTTCATTTTACAAGGCCGTCGACAGATGGCGCAAACTTATAGAATACGCAGTTTTTAATAAAGAAAACATCAGATTTCCTTTTTCGCAGGCGAATTCGAAATAATTGCTGGACGGTTTCATTTTATGTTATGAAATTTTAATTGAATGAGTCATGTGACAAACTATCAGCATGCTTTTTATTTCACGGCAGAAAAATACAACCTTTTTTAACAAGATCTGCAGCATTTAATATGCATTTGTAAGAAACCTACTGTATCATATGACTGATGCTCTGTAAGCGTTAAATGATGCTAAAATAATATTTTATCGTCTGCTGCGCCTGACTTGGATAAAGAATACCCTGAATAAGTATTTGAAACATTCATTCAGTTCGAATTGTGCGTTTTTCTGAGCATCTCTTTCCCATTCTATTTCTATTGTATTATATACACAGAAAATATGTTGGAAATATCAATTTTAATTTTGTTTAATCACACTCATGAATAATGATACATTTTCCAACTTAATGGAATAAGAAAAGATAATAGGGAAGACGCATGGCTTATGATACGCTTTCAATATATAACACATTTGTGCGTATTTAAAATCTGAAAATATTTCAGATTTACTTCTTTTCCTCCTCCCCCCTCCCCGTTTCCGCTTTTGATAACTGCCAATATATACAGAAGCTCTTCAGAATTAATTGAGGAAAATAATTTGTACTTTTTTGTAGACTCTTATCACCAAACCATCTTATTTTTTGTAACCAGGGGCGGCCCGAAACGGTAAGCAAGGTAAGCATCGCATCGGGGCGCTGGCTTCGAAGAAGCGTCATTTCGAACTCAAAAATTAAGTTGAGCATAAAAGGGGTCGTCTTTTTTATATTAGCAAGGGGCACCACTTACCCTAAGGCCGTCTCTGTTTGTAACCATCTTAATTTTAAATTCCATTCAGAATGTGGGAGATTTCAGTGCCAAGGAAGCCAGTGAGAAACAGAGTTCTCTCCGAATAAGATTTATTAAGATGGCGAACCAAGTGGTCTCCGGAGACGGCTTGTAATACATAACACAGAATTTATAAATTAAAAATATGCTAGGAAAACACTTTAAGCTAATTTTTTTTCACACTCATCGTATAAATTTATATATTTTTAGCTCATTCACATTATTAGCATTTCTTTTTAGTGTCTAGCGATAGTCTGCAAGCAAATTTGGGTTCTTCTTTACGTACTAACGTTTTTCCATTCTTTAATTATCTTGGTGTTTGGTGTGTTTGATATCTATATTGGATTACCTTTTTTACCTACCTTTTTCAATGGATCTCAAGCAAACAGTTGCATAAAACTAAGCACTTTTCTAACTATAATGTAACTCTATACATGTATATATATATTATTCTATGTAATATTTTAAAAATCTAAACTCGAAGGACAACTTTTGTGGTTCATTCGAGTTTAGCGTAGCAAAGTACATTAGAAACAGCTAGAGTTATAAATGTTTATTATATATTTATGTATGTATACTAGCGTATGAAAAAGGACATAACATAGCTTGTGTAAAAACATACTGATATGTTTTCAATTCGTGATGCGATTGTCTATTATTTATTTGTTTTCATTTTTGAGGTTCTGACTTAAAAAAAAGAGGGGGAAAGGTAAAAGCATGCGTTGCTTTTCTAATGTAAGTTTACAATTTTGTAACACAAATAATACTTTGACAAGTTCTTTGATTTTCTTGGGTGTGTTATACTGCTTGAACAAAAGTACACAAATAAAATGACTCAAAAATAAGTGTTGTGTTTTGAAAAAATAAAAGAAATAGGATTTGAAAAAAAAAGAACATTTTATCCATTTCTGCTTATCATGGTATATCATGAAGCTCTCATGCTTCTTCTATGTATAGGTAACATTTCACAGAATGGAGTTACGGAACATGAAAATTTACAAGCACGAAGAAGAAAAAAAAAGTACTCAAAGCGCAAATGGAATTCAAACTAAATTCATGTATTCTGGGAATGGCATTCTAGGATTCCTTATTAATAAAAATCATTAAAATGTAAATCATGTTTTTTAAATATCCTGTACATACTCTATGAAAACTAATTATATTTAAAAAGGGTGTAATAGAAAAATTCTTCTTTAAGCATAATTAACAATAATTTACATGTAACTTTTTTTTTTAATTCTTAGTTCAAGTTAACATTCTCTCTTATACGCTAGAATAAATTCAACTCTTAACTGGAAATTTTTAGAGCTATTGTTGCTCTTTTGGTGCGATTGGGAGTAAATGGCTTCTTAAAGGTACTTTATAAAATACTATCAAATGTACCCGTTCTTCATACAGGAGGGAGTTAACATTTATATCAAAATAACTAAACTAAACGATACTAGAAAAATCAAACTTTCTTTTAAAGTTTGATTTTTGTAGAACTTTGGATTATTTTATTTTTTGATTTGTTTAGCTTAGAACATCGTAAATACACCAAAATTCAAAGATGGGCTTCTAGCATAGTGGTAAAAAGAAAATGGTCTCAAATAATATCACATTAGAAGGCGCTTATGCTAGGATTTTTACGATCTTTGCATGTAAGAAGCAATGTTCTAGCAGTAAAATAAATTTAATTTATATTAAAGAAAACGACATTCAATACATTTCATCCTTGTCTACACAAAACAAATCATGAAATTCATATATTTTTTTAACATTATAGTTACCGTAGTATCAGAATCTATTGTTACCTCGTATGTTGTTAAATTCTATCTATAACAATCTAACTAAAATTGAAGTTATTTTAAGTGTTCTTAGACTCTTAAGAGAAAAACATGAACTTGAAACAAATACAACATTAGCTTAGTGCCACTTATAAAATAATTGTTCTAGCTACTTTGCATTTTCTCCTTCACATGTGTAATAAGATTTCCGCACCCTAGCAGAGGCAGCGACGTGTATTGCGGAAAAATTGGAACCATTTCAAGAGCTTTAGTCCGTAGATATTGCCTCAAACAAAAACACTTTTATTGATGCCATATTACAGAAAAAGATGTATCCAACAAAAGGGAAATAAAACGTGAAACTTTCATCATTTGATTATCCTGCAGATGTATTTTCAGTTGCGGGGAAACTAATTACTCTTGGGGTGTTTTTAACCGAAAATTTACGGCAAATTTAAAATGAAAATTTGAGAAATTACCTCACCAATGACAAAATTTTTACAACACGCCCCCGCTATCATATTTAGATTTCTAAAGCATTTTTAAAACCTGACACTAAAATAATATCAATCTCACTTACAATACTAAATTTTTTATGCAGTCGGTTCACAATTTACTCTTCGATATCAAAGTAGTAGCTTTCTGGATCTCAAATAACGAAAACTGAATAAAAATCGGCGAACGGTCAGATTTTAATATAACCTATGTATTTTCCTATATTTGTTTGTCTATATTATTATCATTTGTTTGTGTATGCGTACAAAATTTCAAACCAATCAATCCAAACATTTAGAAGTAAACGCTGAACATATCCACTTTCAGAATTATATTTCGTAATTTCTGTAACTTATTTTTTGACATAAAATAAAGAATACCAATGAGGAGAAATTTTATTGGCTCTTACGCACATATCACTTATTTATGAATAGAATGTCTCCATTTTTATCACCAGGATCGTAATAATCTCCACTTTCGTTGTCCAGGATCTTAAAAAGCTCAGACACAATAAACGTTACTCAGCACTTTCATTTATACAAAAAGGGCAATAAAGTGATTCCTTTTAAGATGACAGTGTGAATTTGTTTATTAAAATATCCTGCACTGAATGTGATGAAATATAAAACAGATCTTGTGGTTATTTTGAGTTGTTTAACCCTTTGAGGCGCAACCTTCTCCCAATGCTGAAAAAAGGGCGGCCGTTGCCGCACAGCCAGATGCGTCAAAAAAGGGTCTCTAGATCTGTGGCACGCGATGAACGTTTCGATCGTCTGCCATCTTGCTGGTAGTTAAGTCGAGCGATGGCAAAGGCTGCCCTTTTTTTAAGCATTGGGCAATCTATCCAGCCGTTCCCGCATTCTTCCATTTTTCAGCAGATGTCGCTGCTGTTAAAAATGATCGTGGCAATTTTTTTACGGGAAATGACGTGCTAAAAAGTAAAGGATTCTCGTGGAGCTATGTCACGCGCAATTATTTTCATAGAAATCAAATCTATTCTTCGTGACTGGGAACAGTCAAAACGTCAGAGTTTGGTGCTCCCAGAGCGGGAACACTGCGCATTAAAGGGTTAATCAGTAGCTGTATGGGATCAATTAAAGCGGTATCAATTCTATTCTAAGATTCTTTGTTAGTCACCTGCAGGATAATTTTTTAATTGTTTCAATATGCTTCCTTGTCTCGCAAATAATATTAAGGTTCTTCCCCATCCAATAAATGGATGGGTAAAATATTTACAGGGCAGTAAAATCAAGTACCAAATTTTCTTAATCTGAAATTCATTTCAATCTTCCATTGCTCTAAAGAAGCAACTAAGAATTCCTCTTTTCAAATGCTGCTTCTGTACATTGGTTTCTGAATACCACGAGCAAAAACGTTACTTAGCACTTTATTTTATACAAAAAGTCATATAATGTGAGACTTTTAACAGGACAGATTTATATATTAAAATGTCTGACACTCAATTTCGTGAAAGATAAAATAAATATTGTATTTCTTTTCAACTGCTCAATTACATCCTTACATCCTCAAAACCAATTAGTACAATATTTATTTTCGGATTTTTTCTTAAGCACTAGCAAGTTTAAAACCGTATATGTTGTTGTTGCTGTTGCTAATGCCCTCTGGCAACGGCGGGGCGGTGGCAGAACCCACATATAGGCGGCAATGGGCGGAAGGGGTGGCTTCCATTTTAATGAGACCCACGGGGAGGGAGTCCGACTCAGCTCGGAGTCCTCTAATTTTCAACCAATTCCAGAGGAAGGACCAACCCCCTGAAATCGGCACCCCCCAGAGGTATCGCTTAGCAACTTGGAGGACATTGGAGCCTCTATGGATTTGACGTGCATCAGCTCCTATTAGTGTACACGGTCCCACAGCAGTCGAGCCGAGAGGGAGTTACACTGACCAGGTCGAATGCTGCTTCAGTTGCCGTTTTCTTATGGGAACGGAGTTTAGCCGTCGCCTCCGACAAACGAGGCCCGCGCACCGAATAGAGCAAGTGGCAAGATGGCACATTCCGTAGTCCCAAGCTCCGTTGCTTTATTCACATGTTTACATCTAGTTTTGACGTGCTCGTGAATATACTCTCTCTAGTGCTGTCTTGTAAGTTATGAGCTCTTCGTTCAAGAGCTAATTTCTACAGGGAGAAGGTAAGTGGCAAAGATGACTCATATACCATTTTAAAGATCTTTTCATTACCAATATTTTTATACCAAATTTATTGTAAAACCATAAAAATTAACTAAGCTATGAATGTTCAAAATTCTGTTCAAATACGCATGAAAATTTTATATCGCTATTTCCATTATTGTTAATTATATTATGGCAATAGTCGACAAGTTACGTGAATTTCAATGGCATAAGCCCCACCAGTGGCACAGCGCAAGCGCTTTGAACTGGGAGACGAAATATGCCTGGTTCGGAACAAAGTCATGTCCGCCGACCTAACTGTTCGGAGTTTTCCATGAACTCATCCGGAACTTCGCGTAAATACAGGTTAGGATCCCTTAGAAAGTCCCTCACGGAGGGTAATCCCCCCTAGGCCTAGATCCCTGGAGTAGATAATTGGCCTTAACACCACATTTACATTTACATTCAACGGCATAATTACAATATTTAATGGAATTATGCGTTAAAAATTGACACGATTGGTTGCTATAATACATAAATATTGGTTCCCTGTACTTAAATAGTATGTAATCTTGCTTTTAATATTGCTCATGTGTTAATGAGTTATTTATAATAAGGAGCCAAATGTAAAGTTTTAACGTGATATTTCCAATGGGGATTTCTTTTATTTCTAAAATGGAACAGGCTAATAGCACATTAAAATATTTTTAAATATTACTAAAAATGCACTAAAAAGAGCTTTTTATGGTGTATATAAATTTATTCGATTATATTACATGGTTCAAGAGATATACAGCACTTAGCTGGAATTTTGTCGCCAAATGTCAATAAATCTTTAGCATTTCTGTTGTTCTAATGATTTCTAGGCTCATAAGAAAAGCAACCTACCAATAATTTCATGTGTCCGGCTTTTAACTAGGCGGAAAATCGTTCGTCTTGGCGGACCGCCAAGATAATACGTAAATACTTAATTTTACATACATTTTTATTAGTTTGGTAAAAATCTTGAAATGAGAGTTATATTTACACCCAAAAGGTTTTTTTTCCTATCCAAATACAGTAGACATTTGCATTTTGACTATTTAAACTGCTATTCAATTAAAAAAAAGTTTTTAATATGAAAAAATCTTTCCCTCTTGCAAAAAAGCTGAAATTTTGTGAATCAAATATTGATTTTTATGGACTATGTACATTCTATAAAAAGTAATACTTTTAATAGTTTAAACCACAAACTTAATATGCTTTAGAGGACTTTTCCAATATATAATAATTCAATTTAATATAAAACTGATTTCCCTGCTACATTCGAAATTCACTATTGAGTTAAACAAATCCCCATGAAAAGACGTTGAATCTGAAATTTATGAAACGGATATATTTTTTTTTTTCAAATTAATGTGGTAAGTTCTTATGAAGAACTTTTCTATTCTGATAAGGGCAATTTCATGTGAATGGATAGTTTATTTACTGTTTAGAAAGAAAAGGTTCACCACTATTTCGCTCAAAATTCATTCAAATGAACGCAGATAAGTGGACTTCGGAGTTGGCCATTTTGAATTGGTGTGGAGGCCTTCATTATCGGAGGCGACGGTTTAGCGCCCAGACTACTGCGGGACAAAAACGGAATATCGAACCAGTTATATGCGTCGAAAAGTTAGATATGGGATACACAAGTCTTCTCTCTCTCGGGAAATCAAATTATATAAAAACAAAACAAAACAAAAGCTTTTTCGGACTACAAATGACCAAAGTTTGGCCACTCTTTTGACTTAATTTTAAAACTTTCGTTTTAGGATGAATTTGGTTAATCTAAGCACATGTTTGGAAAAATTTGCCAAAAAATAACACTTTTTCTACATAATTCAAATGGATAAGACGAAAAATGAAAGAGTTATAAGGATTTATAATAATAATAATAATGAAAAGCTGACAGGATTGGCTTATGCTGTTTGCATTTAGGCCGGCCCATACTTGAAAATCGACGAAATGCCTATTAAGACTGAAAATGACTCGGATATAGGCATTAAGTGAACTAAAAACCGATTTTGATATTTTATATACGTTTTAGCAAAATTTCACGAAAATATCAGTAATTTCAGTAAACTCTATGTAACGGCACAATATTTGGAATCGCAGCTCCAGCAAAAAAAAAAAAAAAAAAGCTTCCGTATATCGGCCCATTTAAATTCACATTTTTCTTGCATTCCATGAAAACATTAGAGTTACTGCAGTTCTACTAATTAGGCTTACAGTTTTTAAACAGATGAGGAAAAAGTTCTCATTTTCCCCATTCAGCTGGCCGGTCCTTTAGAGACGGATTTTGCTTAGGCTGGTGCTGGGCGTTTCCTGAATGTATCTGAAGTATTTAGCTTTTCTAGCTTTCACGTAATACAAAGATGTTCTCCATGGAATTCAGAACTGTACTAGTCATGTAGTTTTCCCTAATACGAGCTCTTCATTTAATCAAATTTCACGCCATTGGTGTTGTATAGCTTCGAAAACTGACTCGGAGGTGTCAGCACCTCGATCGAAAAAAATGCACATAATCATAGTGCGTCAACTCTGACTACCCAATCTGGAATTAAACGGCAAATCTGGACGACGAATGCCATTGCTTCATCTAATCTCACAACTACGAAACGCGATTGGATTGAAATTTCCCCTTGTCTTCAATCATGGATTTCATAATGCTTACCTTGAATATTAATTGTTGTAGCTTCGCTTTGTATTTGCTTGTTCACTGATGTTCATTTTTTTTTTCGTAAAGTGCATGTGACCGAGTGAACCACACATGTTTTTTTTTCCTGTTCTAAATTTGTAATGTCGCGAAAAATTCACGGTCACTGAGAGAAGTTTGCTGCAATCCCTAGTATTCAAAACTAAAAAATGGCAGTAGGTAGAGCTAGACGATAAGTTAAAAATGATGACCTCGCTTTAAATATTATTCAGATCCTAAACTAGAAATCGCGAAATTTTTTACATGCAATTCTTTTACATTTTCATACATGTTTAGGGAATTTAAGTCTAATTGACTTATCTATGCAGAAAAAGAAGAGAAACATTTATCACTACTATCGATTGTTTACTTCATTATTAATTAAATAAAATACTTTCAGGCGTTTTGAAAATCCTTAAACAACGTTTAAAAATAAATTTTGAGTGAAATAAAATTAAAATTTAGTTTTATTTAAGCTCAAATTACATGTTTGGACAAATGTTTATCTTTCTACATTAACAAAATTGCGATTTGACCTGCGAAAAGTCTTTTAAAGATTCAGTGGTTTATCTTTTTACTACAGTTACATGAATTAAATGGTAAACTAACAATTTCATCATCTTCAAATACACGCTCTTCAATTAAGTGGCATGACAAAAATTGCAATTTTTTTATTACATGGTTCACAAACTACTCACATCACTTGTTAGTGACAAAATGAAAATAGAAGTTGACATGTTGTTTCGTTAAAAGCATTAGGATGATTAAAATCTGGCGTTTATTTTAATTGTACTCACTGTCTTTTTGAAACAGTGTTTTATCATGAGATAATAAGCTTTCTTCTCCAATGAAACGAAGGATTTATGTACAACCTCTCTGAAAAGTATTCTAGTGTAAATCATATATGATGTCGGCTGCATACGTAAAGTTATGTCTTTCATAAAAGTGAATCATTTAGTACATAATAAGAAACTCATATTTCTTTTCAGTTCTAAGTTTTTAGAAAATTAATCAGTTACTCATAAAACCAAATAGGATATTTTGTTTGTACTTGAATACTTTTATGAGTGGGTGCACATTCAAAAATGTGTTTTACTGAACTGATATATTTTTTAAGCCATTAAAATTATTATTGTTTCATATTTTTATTAGAATATGTGTTTTTAGTTTTGCTCAGTGTTTCATAGATTTATATATGTTCTCCCTTTCTTCCATAATATATCATTTTAAATAGTTGATATTATACTTTTTAAGAATGCACTTGCATTAGCAGTGGCTACTTTATTTTTGCTGTTTCCAAATAGCTTCTTCAAAGAACAATCTCTATAAGTGTGGTGTTTTGAATCTATTAAATGATAAATCTTTAATTCAAGTTAGATGTTTCAGAAAAATACATGTAGTTAAATAATCATATGATGAATTGGTTTCAATCTTAAATTTTGACTCTCATTCTCTGAAAGTGAGTGGCATCTCACTAAAATATTTAAAGTTTATGAAAGTTCTTTTTTCACCTTTTAAAAGTACTTCTTCCACTTTTTAAAAGTACTTCTTCCATAATATATTTTTGTAGTTTTTACTCCCCATCTCCTAGTGTACATACGTACTTATAATCACGACATGAAAATGAGCCCTTAAACCAAATGTCAACATAACGCTCATAAACAGCACATCGGCTTCATTATACAAATAACATTTTATGAAAGAAATCGAATTTTTAAGAGTGAAAAAATGTAATAAATTCTTAGATTTTGAAAAAATGTTATCTACTTATTGTTTTAAATCTACCAATCATTACAGAAACAAGATACTTAGTAGCAGGAATTCGTACTTCATTTACTGGATTAGAAATATTTCAATATTTATGTTCAATTATTAGCATTAATTTTTAATTTGATACACTTAGTGTTTATAATTTTAAAATGTTTTATTTTTTTAATAACTCTCGGGAAGCGTTCAAACATTCATCAGACTATTAAATTCAATTTAAAAATAATTCAAACCCAGAGAAGTTTAGTATATTCAACTTTTACTTGAAGTACGAAATAATTTTCGATATCACTTAGAACAAATTAAATAAACAAATGCCACTTAATAAAGTTTTATCTGAATATGTAAGGTTTTTCATTTTTCCCCCAGGTGAGTTTTTTTTATGTGATAGCATTTAAATCTAGAAAAAAATATTTTTTAAATCTTCTGAAAACTATTGTTAAGTATAAATAAAACCGGAGTAGACAGCCGCTGTTTTTGTCCTCCTAGACTTACGTTTTAGAGGAATGCCAGATTCTATTTGCTTCAGAAATTTCTTCAACACATGAACTCATATTTTGCGGACCAATTTCTGCTCTAAACATTGAGCTTAAATAATATATCGGGAAAGCTTTCTTAGTTTGAATTGCTCAAAGATGCAAAAACCCAGTCGCTAAGAAGGAGCTTTGAACCATTGTTATCTTAGTTATCGAAGCTTGAGTTTGATCTTATGATATTTATAATATCTTGACTGTGGATAACTGAAATTGGCAAACAGGGATGGTTATTTTAAGTCTGCATCTTCACAATAAGTAATGTTTGAAAGAAATAACAAGGATAAAAATAACAATTTGTACTTTTTTGTTATCTATATGTTTTCATATACATATATACGTACATACGTATAGAGTGCCCCGTAAATGTAGGTTAAAAACTGTAATGTGAAGTAGTGCACTTAAAAGGACTGAAAATAAAGCAGGAATAAAGGGACGAAAACATTGTCTTCATTTACTAGTTATTAATCATTTTTTTTAAAAGAAGTACAATTGTTAGAGGCATTTGAAGCCATGCTTTTATAAAACTCAGTCACTTTATCCTAAAATATACGGAACTAAAATCTATAATTATAAATCTTGATTAAATTTACAAGATTATATTTTCTAAGAATAAACCTATCTCTTGTATAACTTATAAAACTAAAGTCAGCACTTTAACAACACTTTTTATGGATTATTAACTAGTGTATGAAGACACCGTTTCTAACCCTATATTCCTACGTGATTTTAAATCATTTTGATGTGTCCTACCTCCCCTTAAATTCTGTAACCTGTTCGTCACGGCGGGATTGCTTGAAATTATGACTTTTATGATAGAGAATGTTTGCAAAGTTCATTATCGCCAACAAACGAGTGGAGAAGCTTATTAGCATATCCTTCATTTGGTGATATCAGGGAACTTGCTTCGCAAAGCATAGTCCTTTATGGAATGATTGACTTTCTGCTCATTCTTTCACGAAAAGAAAGGAATGATCAGAAAATAGTTCAAATTATTTTTTAAGCAGTTCCATAGTTTGTTGCACTCAGAGATCCATTCCTGTTGCAGTATTTTTGTAATGTTTCTTATTCTGGATGATAAGGAGAGCAAATTTTAGTTGAATATGAAAATAGTGATTTCGGAGGAAAAAACTGTTGTAAAAAAGTTTCTGATTGCATTTTTCTTCGGTATCGTAAACACATGAAATCAAAAGTACGTATCTATCCCCTGTTAGCGAGCCTATACGCTTTATTGAGAATGACATGCTCTTTTACATACAAAATCCGTTTGACAAATACTTTTTTTGTTGAAGTTTAGAATAAGTTAAAATTAAGCTCTGAAAATTCAATAATTAAAATCCCCTAATTCTTTACAATAATAATAATAACATCAATAAAATTAGCGCACATTTTTTTTTCATTCGATGATTTGTTATACATAGTAGTTCATGCTTGTGATATTATTTCAATTATGTACAATATGATAGCTTCTACCGTTTCTTTATTTTGTTCAACTCTAAATATCTGCAGAATACAAACAACTTAATTATGATTTTCTTTTAGCCGATATTTATTTATGAAAACTAAATATATATGTATGTATGTAATATAGCTTACACATTGTCATATAGAAATAGTTATATCGGCATTCTCATTTTCTTTTAGTGACTATTTATTTATGAAAACTAAAAATATATGTATCTACGCATCGTCATATGGAAATAATTATATCTACATAGATATTTATGTATTGCCTTAGAATTTCTCTGAAGAATACGTAAGTTTTATTGTCATGAAGAATGAAAGATTTACACCGAGAATAAATCTTCCTTTGGACATAAATTTTATTTTTATGCTTTATTATTGCCGAAAGCAAAATCATCTCTGGGAAAAATTGCAGCATGTAAAGTTTGCATTTTATGTAAAAATGTCTTTTTGGCGATTGGCCAATATCTTTTCACTTCAAACACTTCAATAGAAAAAAAAATGATTTTCACAATTTCATTGAATACATTTGAATCCGAATGAATTATGTATTTCAAACTTATTGCATATAGTAATCAAATACAGAAGTTTGGCTTAAGCGTTTTTGAAAGTTTAAATAAAATCATTATCGTAATACCCATGCTAAAAGCGTTTTGCATAAACGATTTTTTAGGACACTTTTTTTTTACACTGTAAGAAATATGTCTTGGAATTTTTTTTCAGTGAAATATCTTTTTACTTACTAAAGTATCAACGTTATCTCTTTTGTTGTAAAGTTTGAGATTTTCTAAAGCTTTATGTTTCAATTTCAATTTAATGAAGTTTATAATCATCTATCAACATTTGAGTGTGAAAAGTCTATATTAAATCTAAATATAGTTTTATAAACAGACAGAGCCCAGGAAGGTAACTCGTGTTTAACAGATGTGAACTTCACGCTTATCAATTTTGAAAACAAAATAGAAAACATAGAAAACATAGAACGCGCAACAGCATTTTACACAGTTTGTAAACCATTGAAACGCATGGTACTTTTAACAGATATGCTATTGAAAAATAATTTTTAGTTCCACATTTTGTCACCCAATTATGTAAATGTCTCTCATTTGTGGTATTTTATTCCTTTTTTTAGAATCGTATAAACATGCATTATTCGACAAAACTTTGGCGACCACCTGAATTTCGGCGCGTACGATTAATAAAAAGCTATACTGTGTAAAATAAAAGGATAAATCAATAATATTTACGTGTGAATACGAAATTACTATTTTATTGTAAAAACAATAAAGATTATTATAACAAACGTGAAAATGAGGTGGTCAGAACTTTGGCCACCAGGAAGAGTTTTGGAAATATTTCAAATAAATATAAGTTCCCCGTTACCACTTGTATAACTTATATGTGTCTCAAGAAGCGTGCAGTAACTTATGAATGATATGAGACATTATGGATGACATTATGGATGATAATTGAAGAGAAACGTGCGGATATCATCAGATTGTATGGCCAGCGTAAAAATATGAGAAGAACAGCCATACAAGTAAGTTTTTCCTAGGATGCAGTCATCAGAGTGCTCAACAATAGTAATCTGAAAACAAGGAGAACTGGACGTCCTCAGTTTTGTCCGTTCTGACTGAAGACTGGACGTCCTCAAGTTTTGTCCGTTCGTGATAAAAGAAGAATTAGGAGGACGACACGCCAGCTAATAGGGTAAGATGAACTGATCACCAGCCGTATCATAAAGAATAAAACCTGTTTTAGTGCAGCCTCATGCCAAACTGTTGTTGAACGATAGCTAAACAAGACTTTAGCTACGAAAGAATCAAGAAACAACTGCCGTTCACGCCGAGACACAAGGAAGAACGTCTCTAGTTCGAACGTAAGCACATTATCAAGTCCACGAAAAGTGTTTTTCACGGATGAGTAACGCTTTTGCCTAGACAGGCATGGTAATGTTAGTTCATAAGTCATAATGCTAGTTCATAGAGGTGATAGCGCCATCGCACCGCACCGTCAAATGGGTGGCGGCGGTATCGTGATTTTCAGTGCGTCTCCAGCTTTGGTAATCTCTTGATAAATATTCTCAGGCAAATAAAACGTCCTAAAATATCTTGATTACCTACGAACCACCTTTTTCCCGTAGTGTCACTGATAGCTTTGCCAGAAAAAAGGGATTTGCCACCAAGACAATGCGAGTATCCACACTGCAAAAAAAGGGCTGGAGTACGTGAAGTCTAACAATAACATTGCTGTCTTAGATTGGTCCGAGCTGCCTGGACCTGAACAGCATCGAGAATGTGTGGCACCTAATGGAGGAGGTTGTGTATCGGGCTAAGCAATAATATGACCGGAAATAACCGATTCGTGCTCTGGAGAGATGTGCAGAGAAGTTCAATAAGGAAATCATTGTGAATCTATACAAATCAGTTCCTGTACGTTTGCTAAAGGTCGTTGATGTTAAAGGAGCACAAATTCAATAAATGTCTTACCATTTTGTTATCTTTTATTTCTTTTACATATGTGATTACTTAGTGGTAGCCAAAGTTTTGATGTATTTTCATGTATACCATTTTCATGTATTTTCTGTACAATGCTTTAATTTTGAAATATTAAACAGTTTCTGATATTCATATTTGCTCCTATTGTCCATTCAAGTCAGGATGGGGAACACATTCGTTCATGATTTGTAGTTTTTTAGAATCAGGTGCTCACCAAAGTTTTGTCCAGCAGTGTAGATTAAACCAAATGGCATTCAGTATAGGGGAAGATGGCCCAAAACGATGCCCTTAAGGGGAAAACTTCTACAAAATATCATAAATGTCTATAGTGTAAAATATGATAGCAAAGAACTTTGGCTCTTTGCTATCATATTTTGCATCATAAACATATTTTAATAATATATAAGAAGAAAATTTAGTAATAAAAAAGAGATTTTAAGAAAGTGTCCAAAGGATTATTTTACCCTCAACCAAAGGGCAAAATCAACCTTTATTTGAAAAGAATTGTAAATTATTCTTATAGGCAAAATAGAAGATCTAAAAGTAATTATGACTATACGGAATGATATAAAATAAGTTTTATAATCACTTAGTATCCATAATTTATTTTAAGAAAATATTTAAAATAAAAAGTGTGTCACAAACAATAAAATGGAATATTTCAAAATTATAATTCAAAGTTTATGGTCTACTATAAATGTAGAAACAAATTAAATAATTTAAAGGAGAGTTACTCATTTTGAGAACGGTTGAAGGACAGTGATGTCTGTGACCCAGTATTGGAGTTTCTTCAGTCAATGGATCATTTTTAGTGTTGCCAATTTAATCACTTTGCTGCTAGATCTTGATCAACTTGCAATATCGAAATATTTTGTAAATCGGAAATGAAAGTCCAAATGACTCAAAAAATATTTGCAGACAAGCATATTTCAGCAGCACAAGCACTTAGAAGTAAACTCTAATGAATAATTTATTTTTTCTCAGATTTAAAACACTTTTAGCCATTTCTTGTCACTTTTTCAGCCACTTCGTTGCCACGAGATTTGGGAACACTGATCATTTTACTCGGCAATATCGCTGCCCACTTTAGATCATATTGCTGGATGACGCCGAAAAACATAACAACCTTAGCAATATGACTAAAATCTAAAAACATTTTTCTCCATTCAGTAAACCAAGTCATATTCTTGTATATAAAAGGCTGTATATAAAAGAAATGGGAAAGTTAGTGCTTGCCTTTTAACAAATGCAATAAAACCCAATTTTTCGAAGAATTCTATGAGACGAGTAATGCGTCCTTGCCGCTTCAATACTGTCATTGCTTCTTCTTTACTCGGCAAAACTAGTTTATGTGTTACACGATAGATAGCGCTACCTGTACCCAAATCCTGGATCGTTTTACCCGGTAAGATTATTTTGAGCCACCTTCCCCTATATCAAATACATATTGTTTTTTTGGGGTAAAGAATACTAGAAACTAATTTTTATTTCAAGGGAAACTTTAAATGAGAGTATTATTTTCAAATGTGAAAGGCGAACATCACAATGGCTTAACGTAATTGGACACCTAAAAAAATAACTACTTTAATCTTTTGAAACCTGTATTTTTGTTTAAAAAATGATAAAAAATTTAAACTATTTTCCATAGCTTTTTTTTAGTTTCGTAAACTTTAAAATCACAAACCGTAATCTCAACTGCAAATAACTTTTTGAATAGTGAAAAAAATATGGATTATGTATGTTTACATGCTTCTTTAAATAAAATGTTAAGTTACAAAGAGTTTAAATATTCTATTTAAATAATACTTTTTATTGTGAATGCAATTATAGTGGAAGTTTAATGAAATGCAATGCTCTGTTTATAAACATATTTGAATTATTCATTTGGCTGCCATATTTGAACTTCAAAAAAATATTAATCTTACTGTATCATTTTCTTTTTCGCCTGCTATTGCGTGACTTACGCTCCATTAAAAATGTTTGCTAACAGTATAAACTCTTTTTCAATTATTCAGGATGTCATATAATATGCTTATATTATTTATATTTTTAGAAATTTATGATAAGTGAATATCTCTTCTTATTTAAACATGGTACACGGAATGATCACAATATTTATTAGCGAGAAAGTAAATAAGTATTTGGCTATCATTTTCACTTAAGCTTTTTTCTCCATTTTTTATGAATCAAAAGTTATATTACAATATAATTTTATAACACTGACATACAAAATGTAAAGCATTCCAAAGTGAATCTCAATTACTTCTGTCTCCATCACCTGATGTATTTGCCTTTTAAACTATTACGAAATCGTAGCATCATCAATAATGTAAGTACATTAAGTTAGCTTAGTCAGAAGATCAAACTTACAAATAAATTTTTGCTTGTTTTAGGGGCTTCTAAAAGATTGGATTGTTCCCACGGTATCTGCAAAAATATGCTTTTAATTCACAAATGGAATTACTAACTTTTTAACGGTTTCGCAGAAATAGTTAGAGGCTTAAAATTAAATAATTTATATAATGGAAATGTTATTATTTTAAACACACTGATATATACACTTAAGGAGAAATCTTGGTAGAGTATTAATAAATATTAAAATTTTAGTAATGTGGGCAGAATAAAAGCGTCATAAAAAAACTACAACTTTCTTCTCTGTATACTGTAATTCTTGCCTAGTCGCAAATTATCTGAGAAAGGTTACTCTCTCTAATAGAAACTTAATGTCCCGAAACAGACGGAGATACTTGGCGTCGCTGGGGTGTCTATAGTTCTCCCAGAATTGCAGTATAGTGTGAAAAGGAAGCTGTCATTGATATGTACTCGATATGCTTCATTCATCTTATATTCTTTTTGTTAATTCCCCAAGTTTATCTACTTTCTGCGGCTCTGTGTGGATAATGGATAGCCCGTAGACGTCCAGTCAGATAAGTCTCGTCATAGCGCCTCATATAAATGTAGTGTATTTTATGAAAATACGTTTACAGAACAGTTAATTGTACACTTCTATAAATATTTATGATGGTTTAAAGCATTAGGTAGGTTTTAAACTATGGAACTGTAGGTATTAATGTTTTCAAAATACGAACCGTGATTCTTTATTATACTGTATGCTTTTCTACTATAGTCTACGTTTCTCACACAACTAAGAAAAACAAAAGTTATAATGCATTAATCTTGTATTATTATTGTTAATTTTCTAATTTAATAGATTTTGCAAAATTATAGTGGTGAAATAAGTATTTCGTAGTAGATAAGTATCGTCAGAATACCTAATAGTAGAGCTGGTCACAAAAGAGTGTCTGTAACGTCACAGAGGATCACAGGACTGTCACAGACTAGTCACATTGTGACTTGGGAGTGATGCGACTTCACTGTGTTGTCACAGTGACGCTGTATTTGTAAACAGTCATCAGTGGACATAACTGTAAAGTCACTTTATGTCTAATGTGTGACCGGGCACTAAGTGACTTCATTGCGAAGTCACTCCGATTGCGAAGTGACTTCATTGCGGACTCTTTATGACAGCTGATTATTTTGACTTCAAAATGACGTCACAATGACCGTTAATCACAACTTTTTAAACAAACTTTATTTGCTAACATTTTACTAATTCCATTCGTCAAATTTTAATGAGTTAATCTGAAAACGACAACGAGTAAAATAAAATCTCGTTGTTGTGAATTAATGGAATTTAGCCGAATTTATTAATTTGAAAAATGTTTGTGCGTTATGGCAAGCCTGCACGATGACATCTGCGTATGGGGGGTGCCTCGGATGAAGCACTTTTTATATCAGGAGAAAATTATTAAAAATGAATTAAATCGTTTAAGCAATAGAATATTATTTATAAAAGGGATTATTCCGATAAATATTAGTGTTGAGAATTGTAACGACAATTTTTGTTTGTCACAGACGTAGCCCGGGCAAGGCTGATGGGATTGCTGTCACCTCCAAAATGATTAAACATAAGAATAGAGAAAATTACACATTTGTGTGGAAAATGAAAATTACTACATATCTGTACAAATTTATTTGAGAATTCTTCATGAAAAATTTAAGATTGAAGAACGGGTCTAATCATATTTTTTCCTAATGCATGTTTTCCCAAGTGCAAAGACTTTAACCTCGATTAATGAATTTATTTTTATTTTTTCTTCTTACTATTACAATCATTTAATTTTTATCCATTCCCCTTTATTTCCTTTTTATTATTTCCTTTTATAAAATCATAACAGTTTATGAATGTTCTTTTACAGACTACATAGCGGTACACAAATATAAAAATTATTTTCATCACTCTATAGTGGAGCTATCAAGAAATGTGTATTTAATTATCGCCATCTTTTGTACAAAATTTAAAATTTTACTATTTACTGAGTCAAGCCACTTTAATCACTGTCAAACGTTTTCCGTTAAAATGAATTTAAAATCCAAACGCGAGTCACAATAATTTTGCTTTTTAATTTATAGCCAGTGATTCTCATGATATTAATATACAGAGTTACTGGTAACTCGACGTATTCCTTGTTAAACGTGATAGGGGAGGGAAAATGCTACAATACTAACCCCCATATGTATGGCCGAAAATCAGTAGTTTTTGAGAAAGTTGATTTTTAAACTTTTTTCTTGAATTACACAAAATTTGACATTGAAGTACAAGTTTAAAACAAAAATCTACAAATTCAATGGGTTTTAATTTATTTTCAAAACTGAAACTCTAACTAAGCTAGCGTATTCATAAAATATAAAATACTACTTCAAAATTAAAATTCACAGCCATTACATGTATTTTTTTAATTTTTAATTTACGCTTCCTTTTAAAAAATGGTATTTATCTGAAAACATGCTATGGCAGTATGCGTAAAAAAGCAGAGATTGCAAGTTAAAAGACTGAATCTACGTTTTAAAATATTAGGAACAAAATAAAGTGAAATATTTGTTTTTTCTTTATTTATTAGGTTTTAACACTTATATATACTATGAGTACATTCAAAAATGTACACAATGGCTCAGTGGATAAGAGAGATGGTAGACTAACCTAAAGTATGAAGGCCTTGCTTTCGGGCCCACTGCTCGACTGTCAAGTTTAACTGTCTGGTGTTTTGGTCAGTTCATATGTAATATGAATACGCGTTAGAATCCCTTAAAAAGTCCTCCTACCAAAGCAACACCCCCTTAGACAGATACCCCTCGTGCAGGCATGCAGTAGCACAAACGCACCCTTAAAAATATATTTCTAATATTCTTAATTTTAGTTATTTGTATGTATTATCTGTAAATTTCTTCATATTTTCACTGCCTTCAAGTACTGATAAATTATGTAAAATCGGAAAATGTTTAAACTTAGTTAAAGAATCATAATTTTTGGTTGTCAGTATGTGGTGGAATTGTACTTTTCAACATCATTTTACTGGACTTTTGATTAGGGGAAAAAAACCTCAGGTGGTACTTCATAAAGTTCTTTTAAATATAATTAGCCTTCTACATTATTTCCGGGAAAATTTATTACTACAGGCAGAAGTAACTGCATTTAAAAGACGAATAATCTGATAGCAGATTGTGGTGATTTTTGATACATATTTCGCTAAGCTGCCTTATGGAAGTTTTCTGTTTTCTAGGTGCTCTTTCATTCGTTACTAAACTGCTGGGAGACTCTAATTAAAGTTTTCAGGAAGTTATTGTTGTTACGTCCTCTGAAAAGAGCAAAAAAGAGCTTTAAAGGACTTCTTTGAGTTTTGAGCTCCCTTCCTGCTTTCATAAAAAATTGCAGTTTTCTGAACTGAGTAGTTTATTCAGTTATTGTTTAAAACTATCAGAACTGTCATATTTTGCAGACTTTACAATATCGTCATTTCTTTAATGCAATATACTAAAGTATTTTCAAGTGTAATTCAGCACTAAGAGGAATGAGAATAGAAAGCGAATGCATACATAAATTTACTGAAAATTTTGTGATTGAATCGAAAACAGATCAATAAGATTCATAACTGGCTAACCCATCTCTGTAAAAAGGAGTTGAGTGCTTCTGTTCCTTTATCCCTATCAATTACCTTAAAAGCTTTCCAATTTCAAAAATAAAATTTTGTTAAGAACATAAATATTTTTGCAATAATAAATGTTGACATAATTTCTAAGGAGAAATTTCAAATAAATATTAAGACTTTGGTACTTTTTCCTCTTTTCCACAACCATTTATTTTTTAGACAAATAATTATAATTTCTTTCCCGAAACATGGAGACGCTCTTTTCCGTTTAAAATGATTTATACTCACGTTTTTGAGCTAAAAAGCATTAATAGATAAAATGCTTAGCTAGACATAAAACGTATTTTAATACATGCTCTATAATTTGATCAAAAAAATAATAATTGTGTTGACAGAACGCATTGAAACAAGTGGTTTTCATGAAAGAATACAAGCTGATGTGTTGAAAATATAGACTATGCTAGTTTCTTGTTCCCATTCCTTCAATATATATTGCAGTGCGAAGACTTAAATAAGATTAGTAAGCAAAGAAATAAAAGTATAGTTTAAAGCAACTGGAAAGTACCAAATATTAAGGAATAAATTTCGGTGTATGTTTGATAATTTAGAATGAAAATATGTTTAAAAAATAATAACTTGAACAAAATGTACTGAAATAACCAGTTTTCAGAGATACGATCTTGATATACAATGAAATTTTTCATTTATGGAAGTAGTGCTTTAACAACATATTATCAGTTTAATAAGTTGTTATTTTATTCGTAATGTTATGGACCATCGCAAATATTAAAGTGGTTTATGAATTTTTAAAGTGTCTATTTAAAGGACATTGATCCATCTTTCAATTTTTCACAATTCATTTTTCACATCTTATAATGAACCCCGTTACATTTTATCATACTATAAAGTTACTTTGATGAATTTCTAAATCAACACATGTGATATTGATAGAGTTTGGTGGAGGGATTTTAAGTTCTTATATAGTATGTGAATCGTTTTCACATTGATTCTGAAAAGAACCTTCACTTTTGATCCCTTGAAAAAAATGCACGTGTTCTAGAACACCGGCGCAATATTACATCATAGCGAAAATTCTTTTGACTAATTTTTACATTCCTAAAATATAATTTTTAGTACTGACGTATATTTTTATTGGCCATTTGAATTTCCAGTTCTTTGTCTCAAGCTTTTGTTAACATGATATTTTCTGACGTCTTATTTCTGTATTTTTAATTAAACAAGCGGTCAGAGGGTCCCGAATCTTACCACGTTTAGGCTTACAATGCAAAAAAAAGGTTTCTTTCAATGCGTATACCAATGTTTTTTCAAAATTTTTCGATTTTTGATTTGAATTTGAAATTTTTGATTTGAATTGTGTGTTTTTGTGAAATAATCTGCATCAGTCTCTAGTTCTGTGTCCATTTATAAATAAATTAAGACTTTTGTTGTACAATTCTTTTAATTAGAAAATTTGAGGACTGTATATGTTTCAAGGATTAAGGAATCCAAATTCATCTTCATAAAAGAAAGTGTCTGCCTGTACAAGAAAATTCCCAGTTAGTAAGTAAAATGTACCCTATACATTAATTAGGTCGTGTTCCAAGTTTCAGCTTTTCTTCATAAAAAGGCAACCTTTCTTTTATCTCATACAACTCATGAAATGACATCATTTGATGTGATTTTTCCCCTTCGGAAGCCATTGAAAGTGGTTTAAATCAGCATACATTTATTTTAATATCTCCCACACTTTTTGCGATAAAATGATCAAATTTTGTGCATCACTCTTTTAATGTATGTCAGTCCTAAATACTTATGTTTTCGATTCAATTGTAATGGCATTTGTAGTTACGTTTGTTTAAGTATAAAATTCAATACTTATGCAAAATGACCAATGTGGCGTAGTTGAGCCGCAAATTTAAGTTACATTTTATAGTATTGGTACAAATTAGTGATCATATATATGATTTACATTACGTTGGCAATAATCTTGGAACGTGGCATGCCGAAATTTAACAACCATATTAAGTTTAACGTAGTTTATTTTAGGAGTAAGAGCAATTACAACGGTGGTTGGCAGCATAGCAAAAAACATGCGCAGCTTCTACATCAGTGGCAAATGTGTGAAGTGGCGAAAAAACACAGGAACACAGTAAGCCAACTCGGCGATAGCACCAGGAGCCGGACAGAACGGTCGCCAATTAAATCGCCAAAGTAAGAAAACTTCACTTCATATATACCTCAGTAGTAATGAAATTGAATGTAGACTGGATAACAGAGGGTGCTTAGGGAAACTGATAACTTTAGAAATTTTATTCTGGTGAGAGTTCTGGTGAAAAATTCTGGTGAGATCAAACAAACACGTCACATGTGCGCCCAGCAAAGAAAATAAGCACTTTAACAGTGAAATCCAAAGTATCACAACCAACTTTAAATAAAGAAGTAAAAAAAAAACATACTGTAAAATTGAAAAAAAAAAACGATAAACACTGCGGATTTTAATTGGCATATTTCTTAAATTCCATTAATAATGTATTATAAACCAAAATGTTTCAGCATAGAAATTTAGTCAAGATTTTTTAAATGGATCTTTACATGTATTTGTAAATTTTCGTTGTAAATGTCGCAACAAGTATGAAAGCTATTTTTAAATGTTCTTAATGCGTTGCTTGGTAACTACAATTTTCTGAATGATTTAGAAAACATTACTTTAAGCAATCTAAATTATGCACCCAGGTGGTACTTTCAACAATTACTAAAGCTCTAATTAAAAATGTCCAATTGTTGATATATGTGGCTTGCTAATTAATCTAACTCTCCTCATGCTTCAAATAGAATAAGTGCATATTTAATCACATCCGGAGGTAAGTTTTGTACTAGGTTTTTAAAAACTGAGTCAAAATAAATTTTAAATTGAATAAGACAAAATATGTTGAATATTAATAAATTGTTTCTGAAATAGATTTTTTGGTATTAGGATTAATAGTGCTACTGATTTCAAAATGGATGAAAACATTTATGCATTGGTGTACAACTTTAAGGATAACAATTTTTTGTTTTCATTCTATATTTTAACTTTTCCTTAGAGTACAAAATATTATTGGCAGCAAGTGTCTGAGAAGTGTAGTATAGGACTATACGAGAGGGTGCGGCCTTCGAATCAGCGATTCTTTGTGGGAAATTGCAACTTATAAAACACGAAATAATTGACAGAAAATGTAAGGAAGAAATCAAGTACTAAAAATTTGCGCTGCAATTTAAATAATGTTTGAATTGCAATGTTTTGAATAACAGAGACGTGATGGGGGAAGGCGCCAATATGCAGATGAGAAGCTCAGGGGGGGGGGGGTCTAGTCCTGAGTCAGACAAACCTGAAGTTAATCAGGTGGGTTTTTCGTTTTATTGACTTAAATAATTTTTTATTGACTTTAAATAATTCCACGAAATTGATACTAACGATTATGTTATTTTACATGAAATTTAATTCACTAATTCGTCTCTGGATTAATTAATTAATTAATTAATTAAATATTTTTAAATGCACAATTATTTATTTGAAAGAGGAAATTTTTAGCTTTCTTTAGTTACTTTATGGGGGGAAAACAAATTGCTTCTCTACGTGAAAGTTTATAAAATAATTAGTGATAGGTTGTTCATGTGATATACTCGAATAAATGTTTGTGTACGTCCTCAGTGATCTCTTTCTCGCGTGATTTTCTTCTGTTATTGTTTTGTAAAATTAAATGTAGCCCCAATTGATATAAGGTGATGAGAGGGTCTGAGCGCACATAAACATATCTTAAATCTATATAAGGATAGAATGACCCATAAACCTTCCTTAAGAATAGTCTATTCATGTGGATGGGTTTATATATCTAACTAAGCATCAAAATAAAATCTCTTTTCATATCAACAATGAAAGAGACTTTCGAGAAAGTAAACCAAGGAAATTTTCGAGGACTTGCATTTGCGGACATTGAAAAATAATTATGAGAAAATGATGTAATTGCTCCAAAATTGTTGCCTTTAACAAAACACGGTACAACCATTGAATATCTGAGTCTAATAAAATTTATGGGAATAATGTTTTCCATACACTCATCCATTAATCCAGAATATAATACCGAATATATTAGCACTTTTTACCATAATTTTTTACCGTGAAAACGCTTTACTTTTTTTTAATGTTCAGTAATATAACTTGTGTCGTTTAAATTAATTTCATTGAATGATTTAAATATATCAGTATGAAAGCATAAACCTTCATTCAAAAAACGATAATTAAAAGAATTCTCTGAGTATCACAACAAGCATTCTGTTAACTAAAACAGTTTGAGTAAACGTTCAAAACTTTTTCAAACTTCCGCTGCTGTTAAGCAGTGAAAAAGAACTATAATATTTTAAAAACCATGTACACCACAAAGAAACCTACGCGCGTGATAACTAAGAACAGCATACGATCGTGTAAAATATCGAATTTTACAAAAAGCTTCACTCGAACAGAACAAACCCTCCTATTTTTCCAAACAGCTTTCTGTAAATAAGTAACACTATGCCAGCAGAATGTTCTTTTCCCTTTGCTTTAAATAAATTTCGGAAACAAATCAACATTCACTTTTGACACTCGACAAATTGATCGGCGAGAATGGGGGGGGGGGTGTTGCCGAGGAAAAAAACCTTGGTTTTGAAGTGCGAAAGATCTTACCATACGTGACCAAGAGTTCAAAAGAGAGAAATGCATTTTTTAAGCACTTTTCAAGAATGGGAGAAAATCCTAGAGAAAAACTTGTTTAACTCAGGATCACACACATACCCAATATTATATTTTCAAGACCTTTAAATTTTTATTTATTTTCCACATTACTTTTTTTCGGTTTATTTTTTTTCTTCTCTCCGGAAAAGAAATAATAATACAACTCTCATTAAGAAGCTTATTGTTTCTAATGCTTTAGCGTCATGTTTTCTCATTGGACAATTATTTCTTCATTTAAGTTCGCAACGCTTTAGCAGCTATGGTATAGAATAACTGCTCGTTAAGCAAATGAGCATCCCAGGAACGCAGTTGTCTATAATAACTTCTGACAGTGTACCCAGCTATGACGCCATCTTCAATTAGTGTTCTTTTTAACGCATTATTTTATTTTATTTTATTCTTCTGTGTTTCATTTTTATGTTTGAGAAATCAGCGAATGTTTTAAATTTGATTCTGTTGTCAAACTTTATATCACGGTTCTCATAAAAATTATGTTTATCTTTTGATAGTTTAGTATTTTTTTATTTTAGATTTCCCCCAGTTATTTAATGCCGAGATGAACACACTTAAGGATTTTGCAAAGCGCTTTTTTTTCAGGAGAAAAAATAAAGTTTTTTTTTTAATTTTTTTATTCTCATAATGAAATTACGGTGAGAATGGCTTAAAAATATCAAGAACATATACACTAACACTAAAACACAATACTAAAAATACTGTTTAATACAAAAACGGAAACATAAATGAATTTCAGTTTTTCTTATCAAATTATTGAATGGGTTGCATTAGAGAGAAGAAAGTATGCTAAAGGCATTTCTTATTTGATAAACTATATCTAATCTTTGAAGTATTAAGTACATTAAAAAAAATTATGATTGTTTTAATTTTTGTCTAGTCATTAACCCTCTCGTCACCGAATTATGAAAAATCAGAGAAAACAAATCTGTCTAGCATTTAATGCATCTGAAATACTATTATAAATCATGCAAAAATATTTTTTTCTAATGTCGATTAATATTAGATTTTTCTAATAATAATTTCTGCATTTTCGAAGCATTTTGTTATGCTAAAATTAATTTAAAAGGATGCACATATTAGGTAAAGGTTGAGGAATAAGAAAAAAAACTATACTTACCTTAAAAAGAAAAAAACGGTAAAAAAGCAGCGTAAATATTTTCTTAATTTTTCTCCAGAAACAATGAAGCGAAAACTGTAAAAAAATGATCTAAATTGACTAGTACTGCAATCTAGGCACGATTTATGTATCTAGTTAAGAGCCTCATATACTTTCTACATGAATTAATCATATTGATATCACTGAAAGAAAAAAATACTAAATTTAATTGTTTTCTGTCTAAATATTGCTATTTGAAGTAGGAGTCTCATATGAGGTTCAGGGTGATGAGAGGGTTAAAAAATGTTCCGTGTGAAAAATGCTCAAAATACCAAGAAATTAAAGTATCTGAAAATGATTTCTTATTTGTCAATACTCAAGAGCAGTAGTGTTTATCTAAGTGCTGCTTTACAAGGCAAAGATTAGACTATTTTACCATTTCGAAATTTTAAAAAAAGTATTCGTGACTCTCATGTAAATGCCAAACAAAAAGCAAAAGCTGTCGCATTAAAATATATCAAAAGTATAGTAGATTGCATTACTGCCTTAAATAGAATACGCATTGATCTATAATTTACTGAAGTGTAAATGTGATCAGATTACATACAATCAGACAGTAAATTACATTTTTAATTCCTTAACAACGATTCATCGGTATTTAAACCCTCCAAAGCATGAGATGATTCTTTATGTTATTTTGTTAAGGCAAAGCACACTAGGGCTATCTATCACAGAAAGGAATGCCTTGGCGAAGACATTTTGAGGGGCTCTAATGTGTATTCATGTTTCCTCAGGAAAAAACCGCCCCAAACGCAGGCCGTTAGATTGACAGCCTCGCGGTAGGCCAGAACCCTTGACCTTCACGCTTCAGTCATTTACCAATGTTCAATGTCTTATCTACTAGACCATTGGTCAGCGCTATGCTTTTTCAAATGAAATGTCTTCGACGAAGTTAGTAGGTTAATGTAATGGTGGACTTCTCATGAAGTTCCATGGTGCATTTGACCTTGTGATAATTAAAGATGTTGATTTTTTTTTTCATTCTCAGGAATTAAGATTTTGGTGTCAGGGAATCTCTTTTCTGCGTCCGTACGCATTCATTTGGCTATTTATGTAATGTAAAGTTTTCAAAACAAACATTAAAATCCAAACAAAAAGCAAAAGCTGTCGCATTAAAATATATCAAAAGTATAGTAGATTGCATTACTGCCTTAAATAAAATACACATTGATCTATAATGATTTACTGAAGTGTAAATATGATCAGATTACATACAATCAGACAGTAAATTACATTTTTAATTCCTTAACAACGATTCATCGGTATTTAAACCCTCCAAAGCATGAGATGATTCTTTATGTTATTTTGTTAAGGCAAAGCACACTAGGGCTATCTATCACAGAAAGGAATGCCTTGGCGAAGACATTTTGAGGGGCTCTAATGTGTATTCATGTTTCCTCAGGAAAAAACCGCCCCAAACGCAGGCCGTTAGATTGACAGCCTCGCGGTAGGCCAGAACCCTTGACCTTCACGCTTCAGTCATCTACCAATGTTCAATGTCTTATCTACTAGACCATTGGTCAGCGCTATGCTTTTTCAAATGAAATGTCTTCGACGAAGTTAGTAGGTTAATGTAATGGTGGACTTCTCATGAAGTTCCATGGTGCATTTGACCTTGTGATAATTAAAGATGTTGATTTTTTTTTTCATTCTCAGGAATTAAGATTTTGGTGTCAGGGAATCTCTTTTCTGCGTCCGTACGCATTCATTTGGCTATTTATGTAATGTAAAGTTTTCAAAACAAACATTAAAATCCAATCTTGAAATCACCGTTTAAGAACATTTGAAAATGTATCTTATGATAGTGTAACGAGTTTGTTACATACATGTAGCTACATGACGTTAATCTTATTATTTAAAAAAAAAACTAAAGGTATATTTAAGTAATACCTTATCTGCTATCAGTACTACCAGTAATACCTTAAAGAAATGCTAAGTGTTACTCAACGGCGAAGATCCGAATTAGTAGTACCTTAACGAAATTCTAAGGGTGACTCACCGGCGAAGATCCAAATTAGTAATACCTTGACGAAATGCTAAGAGTTACTCAACGGCGAAGATCCGAATTAGTAAGACCTTAACTAAATGCTTAGGTTGACTCAACGGCGAAGATAGCGGAAGTCAGGAATTTCTGAATGTAGTTACATTACTTGCTTATCCCCTTACATGAATCAAGCATTATTTTTGCAAAGTGACAGACAACAAATCAGGCGGAGGCCTCAACAGTGCAAAACAATAGGACAACTGTAAGTCTGCGGGAAAAATCGTCAGTGATCGCTTCTCAACGACAGTGTTTCGTCAGTGATCACTTCTCAACGACATGAGCTGTCACTATTATTTTGCTTTTGTACCATCTACTCTACGGACACAATCACTGTTCCAAATTTGGTCAAAATCACATAAGCGTCTCGGGGGAGTTGGTTAAGAAATGTCGCAAAATTCAATAATTTTCGCTCCGCCTACGCTTGCGTTCAGCAATTACTATTGTAAAAGGTTCCATACAGATATTTTAATAATTTCAGCTCATGATAGTCAGATATTCAAATGTATACCATTTTACACCAGATATTTGCAAACCACAAATCAGTATTTTCTAAAACAGTTATTTTCAAGGCATTTACATTTTTTCCAAAACTGCTTACAACTGTTAAGTAACGCAATTTAAAAAAAGTCTTCGTTAACCTTTTATGTATTTTAAGCTCTCTTTTTGACAACTTTATTGCTATTCTTTGAACAGTTTGAATACCGGAAAAAATACATTTACTCGAATTATTTTCTCGTTCCTAATATATTTTTCCAGTCTGTCTTATATATCCAGTAGAGTTTATTATAGCTTTTAAATCCAAGAATAATATTAAGGCTTTGTATAAAGAAAATCCCTAATAAAATATCATAATAAAATTGCCAACACATGCTAATGGGAATATTTGGCTTTTTACCAAAGTAAGAAAACTCATAAGAACTATTTTGTTTTTCTTGCACGCATTCTCCCTTCATTTATTGAAAATGAGAAGCAGTATAAAAATGTGAATTACATTTATCATGTCTTTACAGATAAGTCTTTTTTGACCCAATTTTCATTCGTTAAGGCTTTTCAGTGGTTTTTGCAGCTTTCTGAAAAGATGCTCTCGTTGTTGCCATTTTTTTCCTTCTTAAAAATGCAAACAAAGTGCACACACACACACACTACCATGTTTTTCCAAGAACAATGGCCCTGGCTTTTCATTTACGAAATGATATCTAACGCTGCATAAAATTTCCCCTGCGTGGCAGTCAGAGCAATTGTGCTTTAAATATAGCATAAAAAAGAAGATTGGTTAATTAACGTGCAATTAGAAAATAATTAGAACATCTGGTAAAGAAATTTCTTTTAAAATTATCGGCAGGGAAAATATGAAATAATCATAGGGGGAAGAGATTGGATAATTAAAAAAACACCCAGATTTGTGTTTTTATTTTATTTTTTCTAGTGTTAATGATTCAAAATAAGTGGCTGGGATAAATTTTTGTGCTCCATCTTCCTTTAACAGCATTAATAAAATTATAATTACTGGATTCTGATTTAAAGTATTGAAAAAAAGAGCAGATACAGAAGAGGCTGTTACTAATTTGCAACATCGAAGTTTAAGAGTTATTATCCACGTATACTAAAAAAAATAGTAAACTTTAATTTCTGGGTTTTGGTATTTCATTTGATTATACGCTTCATTCCCCCTCCCCCGATGAATTTGTGTTTTAATGTATCTAGGTACTTATTTTTTCTTCGCTCTTTTTTAATGGTGGAGACAGTTACGTTCATTAAATAGCTCACTTTTCTAATTTAATTTAATTTAGAACTATCATAAATGATGGATTGTTTACGAACTGCATCGGTTGAGGGATTTTAGAATAGCTGCAAATAAGGGGAATTGAGTTTAATTTGGGCTTTCTTTTTTCAGAATTTACTAAATCTTAACTATTTATAAGGAAGTTATGAAACTTTGAGTAACGTTAAAAGATTAGAAACTATATTTAATGACAAAATAATACTTTCATGTTACAGTGGGGATGTATCCGCCCCCTCCCCGTTACTGCATTATTAAAAAATGTATAAACATTATTTATTTTTTCAACCGAATAATAGGGGCAAGCAGGTAAAACAGATGAAGTTTTATTTTGATCGGATATTTACATCACATAAATTTACTTACCGGATAAATTAAAAACAATACGAGCTTCAAAGTATTTTAAGGACTTTCGCCATGTGTTAAGTGAGCGCATTTGTTTACACGTTTCGTTCTAGCTTGGAAATAAACACTAATTGCCATTTTCAATAGATTTTAAGCAGTTTTGTGTGAAACTTAAACAGTTATATTTTTAAGCGGAATGCTATAGTAATGAAATATTTTAAAATGTAAACTACTTTTATTTAAACTTTCAACTTGGTCAGAAATAGCCGAAAATCTCTTTGGTTGTTTGTAACTAAATATTACTTCAAAGTATTTTCTATCGTTTTATTTTTTGCCCCATTCGAGACGGATTTCAGTACGTTTCGTTGTCGTAGACGTTTGTACACGCTTACACATGGGAAAAGAAGAACTGGCCATTTCAGGATAAGACTTCATGATACAATCTTACTTCATACGCGAGGTATGATCGATCAGGTATCGCTGGACGTATTTCGGGCAATTTCGCCAAATGTAGCAAGTGACCTAGTGAACGGAGGCATAAAAGGCTAGGAAAAAAGCACGAAATTCCCGCTTTTTCATTTTTCTTTTGAGGGGGAGAGGGTAGGACATTAAAGGAGCCTCTCCAACGCAAAAACCCGTTGTTTTTGTTGTTGCTAATGCCCTCTGGCAGTTGCGGAGCCGTGCCAGATCCCCCATATAAGAAGGCGATGGGCGGAAGGACAACTCCCATTTTAATGAGTTCTAGTGGGAGGAAGTCTGACTTAGCTCGGGGTACCCTAATTTTGAAACAATTGAAGATGAGGGACCAGCCATCTGAAATCGGCACGGCCAGAGGTAGCATTAAACATGGAGTACATTGGAGTCACGACAGATTTTACGTGCACCAGCTCGTACCGTTTACGTACACCCTTAGAGTACACGGTCCCACGGAAGCCCAGCCGCGAGAGGAGTTTACCCTCCCAAGCACTGGCCAAGCCGGGTGTTGCTTCACTTTTCGTGTTCTTACGGGAGCGGAGTTTAGTCACTAGGCCACCACGGCACACACAAAATCTCAATAATAAACCATTCAAGCTTTAGAGGAATTTTATGTGTTGCTTGTGAGACATCGGTTGATCACTCGTCGGTGATGACGGCAAAACAGGATGAAAATTACTAGAAGATACTGTATCATCAGATATACTAGATGATACGTGATTAATGATATCTAAAATTACTAGATGGTGTATTTGGTACCCTACGTGGTACCTCACGTATCACGTGAACACGATGCTTCAGGTGGAAAGCAATATTACTTTACAAGAAACAGTTATTTAAAGAAATGTGCGATTCATATCACGAATATTGAATGAATCACAATGATGTAAAATCATGCTTGTAAATTTCGAATATATTAAAAATATACATGGAATTTAAAAAGCTGAACTGTAATTAAAAAAACTATATGTATTCAGTTTCACAAAATTAATTCCGTCAACAAATGTTTTTCTTGCTCATAAAATGGGCGAAAGATTTGAAACAGTCTAAGTTACAGCTATGCAATGAAAGTTAAGAAGCTATAAAAGAAAAGTAGGTGACATTTACAAACCGCAGAAAAGTAAACAAAAAATCACATGAAAAATAATGAGCCAAAAAAATCATTTTTTTTCTTTATATAGGGAAAAATGAGATTCCTTCCACTCCATTTAATCCTTTAATGCAAGAACGCACTTTTGAATGAAATTCTGTCTTTCAAAGCTAAACGTACATTCTTAGTGTTTCTTTAGTTCTCGACGTAGTTTCTTTTCTAATGATTCTTTCAAATAACTTTCATGCAATGGTTTAAAAAACTAATCTAAGTTTTAAAATTATTATCTTTTTCTTTAAATATTAATACAATTTATTTATTCAAACATACAGAGCAAGGAATTTCATACTTAAGAAATTAGTCCTTTTTCCAGTTTTTGTCGTTAAGAAAGGGATTTAATCATTAGCATTGTATTGCATAAAGAAATAACATAAAAAAAAACTCCCTTCCTCATTTTTCATTACTGTATGCTACTATGCTCAGAAATATAAAGGCAAAAATATTATATATAGTGTGCATTGTTATAGAATCATAATCATATGTAGCAGTACCCATTGCAGTTTTAACGAAATGTATTTTATCACATTAAATCTGTTTAGCGTTCAACAAACAAGGAAAAGAACTCGAACTAGCTATTCTCTAAAATATTACATATATTATGTAAGGTAAAATGCCCTAATTGCGTCCTCTCCGCTAATATCGTGCCCCTTTATTTCGCTTCTTATTTCTAAGTGGCGCCATCTGTCATGCAAGACACAAGAAATTAGCGTTATAACTTGTCAGTCATGAAAGTTTCGTTAGCCAAGACACACACATCTGTTATATCCGTTGGATTTCCTGTTTTTAGAAGAGATGAGTTCTTGCTATGTCTTTTGTAGAACATTATTTAGTGGTAAGTCATTCTCTCTTGTTCATCGTATGTGTTCTATGTTGGTAAGATGATCTTACGAGAACTGAAGCTCCACCATGTTGGGATTTAGCGTGATCCCAATTTCGTTCTACTTGCAGCTCTTAATCTCTTCCCGGAGATGAAATTAAGAATATTTATCGGAGAATATTTTCGGCGCAACCGGATCCCTCCGGCGAAAATTTCTTGGTAACTGATCAACCATCATCTAGTGTCAATGTTCAACAAACTACTGTTGCCATCATCTCTAAAGACGTCAGGTAAATTCCAGTGATCACACCATGGACTTCTAAACCAAAACGTTCAGTAACATAAGTCACTGGGTCTCCGCATTGGAAAAGTGCGGAAGATTCCCAGGCAAAGACAACATGAAGGCAAAAAAGGAGGCTGAAATGAAAAACAACTTCTGTCACCGGTACCCTACTCATCCCTGAGGTCCAAAAAAATCCCTAAAAAAATCCAAAAGTGACCTACCCAACAACCCAGATGATGACAGTGATTCTTCAGTTGACATTCCTTATGATGACACAAGCGGCAATGATGACGAAAATGATGCCATGTGTTCTATCTACTGGAATCGTTTCTCTGATGATAAACATGGAGAACAATGGGTCCGGTGCATTCACTGAGTAAGGAAATTGATCAAACGTGCTGAGAAGGGGGAGAATAAATTATATATATGTTCCTCATGTTTAAATGCATACTATTTCTTTCAGTTATTCTTTAATTGATAACCAGTTATTTGTACCTTTATTCGTTTTTAAGTAAATTTTGATTTAAAAGTAAAGACTCGTTCTTATTGGATTACGACCATTTTTTTTTTTTTTACTTTTGACAAATATAAGCATTTTTGAAAAACAGTTTTTCGACTTGGTAAAAATATTTTAGGGGTTTTTGGATAGTTAGTGAATATACATCCAAATATGGTAAGTTTTCAGTGAAAATTATAGCTTCTAAGGACCTAAAAATGAATGACGACGAAATTAGGTCCCTTTACCTTATATATACATATATTTTAATCTATCCATCGTAAAACAGAGGGGAAAAATCGACTCTACCAGGTTTTTCCAACTCACAAATGCTCGAGGGATGCAATCGAATGCACCTGTGTTTAATCTACTGCAACCACTACAGAACGAGTGTCTGCCTCAAGCTCTGTTCTTGAGAGTCTGCAGAATAGAAGAATCTGTGTGACGTCTTCTATTGTGGTACTATATATATTTCAATTCGGAAAATACACTTTCGCACAAGTACGTATTTCCAAACATTGATGTAATTTTTCTACCAACATTTCTCAGATTTTGGCAAGTGAGGAAATTCAAATTCTTCTTAAAAGTCATGCCTTCTTGCAGTTTTTTTGTAAATATCTTATTACTTCTGTTTTTTTTAAACCATTGCCATTTATTCTATCTTTATAGATATAAGCCATTATCTTTATAAATATAAGCAATATATATAGTTGGGTTACATAATATATAGATACCAAATAGAGATCGGTTCCATGACCAATCTTTATGCAGGCGCCGTTCCCCTCGATTTCTGATTGATCATGAATAGTTAGTTGGACGGCGAATATATAATCTAGTTGAAGTCACACGACTCTACTAGTGTGAAAGACGTCATTGAATGCGCAGGCCTGTATTAAAACTGAACATTGTCGGTTCTCTGCCCTCCGTCAAATTGAACAAACAGCATTTGTTTAAAACCGACATAAATTTTCACGCAAACCTTTTCCCTTAAATTAGAGCATCTACTAGTTTGATGCTGCAAATAATTTTTTCCAGTAGGCTTCGAAGGACGCAATAAAAGAAAACTCTCGGGTCGCCAGTTGGAAACCCTTGGGCTACACTTTCGAAATTAAGGATTATGACCAAGAAAAACTCTGTTGGAAATACAGCATTGTTTGGTGCTTTAGACCAAATGTAGTCCATGAATGATCAGTTGCTTAGTTTCAATCCTCCGATTTCAGGCTCAGTTTCTTGAATATTTTAACTTTTACACTAATGTAACACACATACATGTTACTTTTTTCGTGTTTAACAGATTAAATATATCCAAGTTCTGTCTTAATCTCAGTGTTGTCAGGATTGCTTGAATTTCTTTAGTGATTGTCTCATTCTTCTGTTATTTTAAGATCAAGGCGCCTTCTTTTTTTTGGACCATCTTAATTTTTTCATGTCGGTGTTCTTCCATAAATCAGCTATTATTTGTGCGTATTACTATAGCTTTATTAACACTTAGTTTTTAACTCTTAATGGTTTAATCTCAGAACAAGTATTACTGTTTATGGGTGAACTTAGGAGTGAATTCAATCTGAATTTAATGTAAAGAATACTATCCCGACCACCGATGCTAACATTCTTCACTCAAGCGTAAATGATTTTCTCACCCAAATTGAAATACGTCAGTACGTGTGTGAGCCCATATTACATTTTACTTCACGACTAGTGAACGACAACTTAGATGTACTACGCAACTTTTTTTTATAGTTATTAACGTGAGCGTTGGTGGTCATCCGGAATGTGGAACTTTACTTCTCAAAACAATTTAGATGATCACTGCACCCACTTATCGATCAAGTTAGTGAAACGACATACTTTCTCACACATGTAACATGCGTGTTCGTCGCGTACATGCAAAAATCTTTGATGAGTCTGGTTTCAAACCAGAGATTTTTAATCAGGAATGCTCCTGCCGATGATACTGCAAAAGGATCTGCAGTTATTGTGGATGAAAGCAAGCATAAATAAGATAAAATTATTTCTTAGTACCACAATCAAATTTTAAAGTTTGAAAATAAAATATGAAATGTGTGTAGTTTAATCAAAAGGTGTGGACTTATTGTACTAAAAACCGGAAATCAGTGAATGAAATTGTATATCTTACTGTTAGCCAATTGGAGGAATATAGGTAACTTGGCTCCAAATAGCACCATTTGGTGATGGAATTGTAAAAAAAATTCTACTATCAGAAAAAATGTGACTCTCAGAAAATTCTGGTGTCTAAACAGAAATCTGGTCTAATTTCTTAATGCTTTATGATTTTTAAAAATACATCTAAATATCGGATAGTTGTAGAAATTATAATTCTTACTATTGAAATGGATTGAAATTATTGTAAGTAATTGTCAGGGACGACTGAGAAATCAAAATTGTTTAAGTTGTAACACGTAAGTTGCAATCTACTATTCAGTATGCTTCAGTACATATTTTAGCACCGAAATTAGCAAATACTTTAGTAAATAATTATACTGTAAATATATTTACAAAAGTATTCGGGATATTAGGTCCAATAAAGTTTATGTACTGAAGTTTACTAATTCTTGCACAGTTTGGTAGTTTATTATTTAAGTTTACTTAAATAAACTAACAAATCACATTTATATTTCCTTATATACCTGCAACTAAACTGTAATTTTATACTCCGGTGCATTTCTTTTTCATATTATAAAATATTTATCTGGAAATAGTATCGAAAGCAATAATACCATTTATATATTATTATGAAATATCCGTTACATTGCACATGCTATACTTTAAAATATATTTTAGAGAATTTATTGATTCCATTCCAAGAATTACTATATTTCTAAACTTTAATATTTACAAAAGAAAAGAAACGTTTATTATACTGTTTCTAGGAAAGTTATTTCGAAAAGTTTAAGTACATTGATTGAAATTTAAAATACGGGGAATGCATTAGTACATATATTTCCTATTATAACATTAGTTTAATTTAAAACATAAAGAAAAACTAATTGGTGCTCAGTTAACTTCTAGATTTTTTTTATGTGTACCTTTGTCACGACTTTTAAATCTCGTGTATACGTATTTTCACAAAATGTTTGTCTAACATTTAACAGAAAACAAAGATTAATTTACTGTACTTAATTACTTTGCCGAAACTCAGAAGTTTTCTAAATCATTTTATTTTATTTTTCTGCATAATAAATTAATGTATAAGACTATCGTTTGAGTAAGTTTAATAAACTGCAGTTGATTATTTTATTTTTAGTTAAAGCACAGATATATAATTTAATATATATAATGCATTTTCCTTAATTATCGAAAGATTTGGTATCTTATGAAATGTTTTCTAAAACAGTTTGAGCATATCGATTAAAACTTATTTTAAAATTTATATGAGTATTAAAATATTAAAGTGTTTACACATTTCATAGATTTTTTTAAAGAATATTTAGCGATTTTAAATTGACATAAATTTAGCTGGTGACAAGGCAATACAAGTCTCAATGAAACTGAACAGATAAATTCACCAATTCTATCGGGCAAATCTAATTGTGAAAAATAACTGTGTGCCAAATTTAATAAAAATTATACGCACTTAAACACGCATATAAAATTTGTAAAATTTTCTACTCTCGCATTTTAATATGCGCTTATGATATTTCAGGACATAAGGAAATCATTAATAATATAGAAACATGCAAATTTTGACTCTTGCTTTAAACTACTTGATTAATGTCTTATGCGTTAGTTACAAGTAGACCATCTCACACATGATAATTACTAATTTTAATTTCATTGTAATACATTGTAGAATTTACATCCGTAAATATGATGCTAAAGAATTTAATACCAATGCACCCCAGTTTTTCAGAAATAAAAATATTAAATTTTGAAAATTCAGTGTATTAATTTTAAATGCTAAATTCTGTGTGCGAGTCGAAATGAAATTCTGCCGTGGAGGTACAGTACTCGTCTGTGAGCCTGAAGATTGCTAGTTCTGTCCTTCCTCAGGTAGTATATTATTTATGTTTTTTCATTCCTTTATGTAAGTATACTTCTTATATAATACGTTTCTAGAACATTCAGAAACACTTTAGGTTGCCTGTTTTATCATTAAAATTGTAGCATTCATTATGTGAATGTAACACTGCTGGACAAAACTTTGGCAACCACCTATATCTCGGCGCGTAATTTTAATAAAAAGCTATTCTATATAAAATACAACGATGCATCAATAATATGTGCATATTACCATAATATTACTATATTATCGCAAAACAATGAAGATTATAATGGGAAACGGGAAAATGAGGTGGTCAAAACTTTGGCTACCAGGAGAGTTTTGGGAATATTTCATTTATATATAAGTGCTCGGTTACCAGTTGCATGCCAGTAGCATGCCAGTTGCATAGCTTATAGGTGGCGCAAGAAGCATGCAGCAATATAAAGACATTAAAGATGATCAATGAAGAAAAACGTGCAGAAATCATCAGAGTGTATGACCAACTTAAAAGTCTCAGAAAAACAGCCGCCTGAGCAAGTGCTTCCAAGGATACAGTCATCAGGGTGCTCAAGAATAGGGACCAAAAAACAAGAAAGAAGTTTTGTCCGTCCATGATAAAAGGAGAATTAGGAGGACGACACGCCAAAATATACGGCAAGATGAATTGGTCACCAGCCGTGTCATAAAGAATAAAATCGGTTTCACAGCCTCATGCCGAACTATTTGTCGAATGTTAGTTAACGAAGACTTTAGCTACGAAAGAATCAAGAAACAACTGTCGTTAACGCAGAGACACAGGAAGAGCGTCTCAAGTTCGCACGCTGATACATTGTCGAATCGACGGACTTCCACTAATTGTTTTTCACGGATGAGAAACGCTTTTGGCTCAATGGAACGGACAACCTAAGTTCATACGTCGAGCATAGAGGTGATAGCGTCATCACACCGCATCGAATGAAGCATCAAATGAGTAGTACAGGTGTTACGATTTTAGGTCTTATCTCCATTTTTGGTAATCTCATGATAAAGGTTGTTGAAGGCAAGTATAACAACCTAAAATATCCTGGTGATCTACGAACCGCCTTTTTCCTTATGTGTCATGGGCAATTTGCCGGAACAAATGTATTTGGCAACAAGAGAATGCGAGAATCCATACCGCAAGAAAAGTGTCGGCGTACCTGAAGTCCAATAATATTGCTGTCTTAGACTGGACCACAAGCAGCCCTGATCTGAACATCATCGAGAATATGTGGCACATATTGAAGGAGATTGTTTATAGCGATAATCAATACAAACGGAAAGAACAGATTCGAGCTCTGGAGAGATGTGCAATAAAGTTCAATAAGGAAACCATATGAATCAATACCAATCAATTCCTGGACGTTTGCAAAAGGTCGTTGTGGTAAAGGAATACAAATTCAATAACTATATCGCAGTTTTGTTGTCTTTTATTGTTAGACATGAGTGGTTACTTGGTGGTAGCCAAAGTTTTGACTACTCATTTTGATGCATTTTCTGTGAAATTCTTTACTTTTCAGTTATTAAACAGTTTCTGATATTCATATTTGTTCCTTATTGTCCGTTCAAGTGAAGGTAGGGAACACAACCGTACATGATTTGTACTTTTCTAGGATTAGGTGGTCGCCAAAGTTCTGTCCAGCAGTGCAGTATATGAAATAATATTGCTACTGACAAAAGTAACTGATGTATACCTAAAATATCTTCAACAGAATTCTTTCTAAATTGCTATTAAATGGTGAAGCAATAACAACGGTTTCTATGATTAATACTGAGCCATTGTTGTGAAAACCTAAAAAGACGTTAATGCAGTGTCGCAAGACTGTCGAAGGAAGGTTTTCGTTTTGTGTAGGGGATCTTTTATGCATTCAATTTAAAATCCGTTCACAAATTGTAGAAGCATGACTTTAAAACGAAAGTACAGAAATTAATGTTCCGTATTCTTCAGAACAGAGTATTTTCCCTGTGAGGACCATGCGAAATTCACAGCGACCCCCCCCCCCCCATGGCTGAGAGGATAACACACTGAATATGGTTGGTAGATTGCTGAAGTGTGTAGGTTCATGGTTCTGGCCTACCGCTGGGCTGTTAGTCTAAAGGCATGGAGTTTTGGGCGGTTTTCGCTAGTTGTAACGTGATTGCGCGTTAGAACGCCTTAAAAAGTCCTTCGCCAAAGCCATTCCTCCATTTCACAGATAGCCCTAGAGTAGCTTTTCCTTAACTAACACCTGCCATAAGAAATGAGCTTCAAAGTGTGCTCAAGTTATCCTAGGCCATGTCGATCCTGTTAGCTCGAATCGAGCATTTGTAAAACATGATTGAACTTCAATTGAAAAGCAGCACTTCTCTACAGAAATTGAAGTTGAACTGTAGATTTACCGAAACAGCACGGCCTTCACCATTTCGACGCAGCAACATATTTAAAAGCATCTTACACAAAATGTAGACGTAATTGCGATGATGTCATTGCTGTATACTACACCGCCGTCTTATTATTGTTATTTTTCGTGGTGGGGGATTTTGCTAAAAAATTGATTATTTACAGGCAAAGCTTCTCTTGTTTCAAATCATTATTTTATAACATGATCTTTTAAAAAAGTGTTTCCTAAAAAAGCTTTTCAATTAACGATAATGCTGTATGTCATATTAAAGTCTGGCGATACTATTATAAGTTAGCTACCTACCCATTCTTCGTACATAAAGAGCATTTTCCTTACTCATATGAATGAAAATATTTCCATCGTTGCGGAATCTCAAAAATTGCGAAATTTTTTGATTCGTGACATAAACTTTGTTTCACGGATACTAATTTTAGATTACAGACAGCAAAACTGCAAAATAGTGACTCAAAACTATATCAGCGTTATTTGCGATTTAAAAGAAATAATGTTAAAAAAAGTGTTTTGCGGAGAAATCTATTCACTTTCAAAATACTTTATTTCTGCAGAATAAAATTATGTGTTTAAGTTGTAAGTTCTTAACATTACGGCTCTACAATAGCATCACATGATGTGAAAAAAAATGTGTTATTTTGGCTTGTAATTCGTAGAGCGGGAGAATTTTGAAAAACATCCGTGACTAAATCTGTCCATTTTTTTCTTTTTTTCGTCCAGAGAAAAAAAACACATTTGGACACTGCCTTCTATACTGCCTGTAGACCGTAAAGAGTTGGAAATGCTTTATGTGTCCTTGTATATTAATGTTATACGTTTAACATTTAGTATGTAGTTATACACTTAAGTAGTAGCTATTAATTTTGTTCAGCACCACTTCTAACATCAATAGACTGGAAAAGATTGGAAATATTTTGTGTGTGTTCCTGCATATTATATATATAAATTACAGTTATTTTCAATGGGAGTATGCGCTTATACATATCAATAAAAAATATTAAATTTGTTTAGCCCTATTAATACTGCTTACGGACCATGAATGTTCATAAATATTTTGTGTGCTCTTGTATATTAATGCTACGTTTATCATTTTCAATGGGGAGGATGTAGTTATAATACATATCAGTAACAAATATTAATACTGTTTGATCCTACTATTTCCGGTAATAAACTACGAAAGATCAGATATACTTTGTATGCCCTTGTGTAGTAATGCTACGTCGTACATTTAGTATGCAGGTTTGCATATCAATAGCAAATATTAATTTTGTTTGGTTCTACTATTACCGTGAATAGACTTGAAAAGATCGGAGATTTTTGTATGTCCCTGTATATTAATGCTACGTTTAACATTCTGTGTGTAGTTATCTATCACTTCAATAATAAATACTATTTTGTTTGTCCAGAGAAGATCTGCGATATTTTGCGTGTCCCTGTATATCAATAATGAGCTTAAATGAGACATTATTAGTTTAAATGAGATACAATAAATAAGAGAACATACAATAAATTATTATGAGATTATTAGTTTAAATGAGATCAACGAAATCCCCGAACTTTTAAGTCACAAACCAATGTAACCATCCAGCCATCAAAGATTATTTTTACAAATTTTTTATACTCTAGGATTTTATTGTACAACTAATTATAAATATTGAAACAAGAGAAAATTTTAGATGTTTCTCTACAGTTAGATATGGAGGCATCTGGCAGAAATTCATAAATAACAAGCTCTTTACTGATTTTCTATAGTTTATAAATAGATTTAAATAACTGTACGGTATAACTTGCAAAATTACACATTTTCATTTTATATTATTTTGTTTGGTAAGCATTTTGAATACTTGGAAAGTTAAAACTTTGGTTAAGGTTTAACGCAGGATTAAACAAAAATCTATCACAACATTATCAATAAATATATATATATATATATATATATATTGCCTTTAAAATGAAAAAATATATCGCATGGCTCTACAATAATAATTTTTCAACTTTACTTTTTCTTAACAAATGAATTTTGACGAACAGAATTCATAAATTCTGAAAGCAACAAGTCAGAAAATGTGTTAAACAGTGTTGCCATTAATAAACAACTTTAATTCTTTGGAGGAAAATCTTCTCCTTTCAGGTAAGAATTTGCTATTGTTATTGCAGAAAATAAAGTAGCAACCTGATTACAGGGCTTATTTTTGTAAGCTCTAAAAGACTCAAAGTCATTCTCTATGGGATTATTTGCTATTAAGTGGCCATTTTGGATGGAAAAGTGGGTGATTGTCCCAAGTAATTTTTATGATCGAATTTGCAGCGGAATTCGAAGTTATTTGTACCTCGTAATAATTTCATTCTTTTAATAAAATGAATAGATTCTTAAATAGATACTAATTGTTTCATTCTTTTTCCGAACTGAGAGTTAACTTATGTTTTAGAAAAAAGAATGATTTGAATTAAAACATCAAAGCCTAGTAGAATATGCTTCTTATAAATATTCACTATATCTGCTATTACTTTGAAAAAAAAATTGTTATAAAATATTTATCGCACAGTTTTCTTCATCGAGAAAAGTTAGAAGTTACTTAAGCTAGACTTGAAGAGTTTACAAAAGTATACAGGGATTCCCAAAAACACTGTGATCTAGGCTTTTATATCATAAATATTGATTATAGACATATACAATAAATTAAAAGTCACATAAAAACGGTGCAGAGTTTTATGGTATAAGTTAATTTTTTTTCAGGAGAATAAATCTAAATAAACACAAAATTTCAATTTTTACACTGTCCCCGCAAAAATATTCCCAGTCAATAAAATGTAACCAATACTTTAATTAGGTAGTGTACAAAATTTCAGCGTTTCAACATAAATAGGCTCAGAGATATGTTAAAGCAAAGTTAGTGAGAGGTTATATACAACCAATAATAGAAAAGTATTATGTATTTATGCAGTCAATGTTTTTCTCTGTAATTTGTGCGTAGTCCGTGGAACGCGATCTTCCGATGATGTTTTCCTCTTCAGAGAGTCATTGAAAATTGGTTTGAGTCAACATATATTTATTTTCAGTACTCTGAGCCTTATGAAAACTTAAGATGTCGAAATTTTGTGCGTCACCTGGGCATATTTTTCAATTTTGTTCTTTAGAGGCCGTACAAAATATTTTAATTTTCTATTTGCTTAAATTTAATATGAGAAAAATTTAATCGATACTTTAAAATTCTGTACCCCTTTTTATGTCACTTTGTTACTTATTTTATAAATGTATGATAAATATTTCGCGAATAAAAGTCTAGGTCAGTGTTTTCTGTACACCCTGTTCAGTATGTTTTCAAGGTAACCATGATTTCTTCAGAAATAACTTTGAAATGTGTGAAAAATAATTACTTTTCATTTTTATGAATTCTAGTAGCATTATTTTCAGATAATACAGTACTTTCAAAAATTTTGGTCAAGTACCTACTTAATTTATAAAGTAATCGTTATAAGAGTTCTAATTTCTAGTAAACTGTTAATAACATTAAGCAACGACCCGTTAAGGTCGAAACTTGATATAATTCTTAAATTTTAGTAAATGTAAGATATGTTTTTGAATGTTATATACTTAATGCAAATAACATTTCCTAACTTTTATATCTCATGTAATAGTTATACGTTCCCTTCATTTATTCTAAGAAGTTTTATGCATGCATACCTCTAATTAATGCAAAGACTGAAATGCAGCTGTTCATTAGTACAATGGTAAGAATACTCTTTTACTCTCTTTCTTCTACCATGAACCATCTGTGTTCAATAGTAATGTCTAATTTGTAATCTCCTTTCAAATCTCCTTGTAGATATCCTGTTTTCTGAAGTATAATCTGTAATCGCCTTTTGAATAGTAGATCTTAATCAAACTGTTTTAAACAATCGAGAAAGAATTTTGAACTAAGATTTCCATACACAATTCAGTCCAACGGTGGATTTCAAAAGTATTTAGAATTTTAAAATTGTTGTACAATAGTCCTTAAATAATTCATTTTATGCGTTTATTAGAACTGATCTAGTCAGTGTCACATGTGTGTTCATGTTGTTTTATACGGCATGAAAGAGTACGTATTTTACTAGGTGTTTATTGAGATAAAGTGTAATAAAACTTTTATACATAAGACCAAATTACTTTAATGTAAATTCACTAAATCTAAATCGTTCAAAACAAAATATTACTAGAATGTTTCAATCGATATAATGTGACAGTTATGAAATTCTTTTAAAATCAAGCAACTGACACTTATCCCTTTCAGACTTGATTGAATGATTTATATTAACTGTTCTTATAATAATAGAGATTAAATTTTTAACTAGAAAATAAACTAAAAAATCTTCATTATTAAATTTTCAAAGAAAACTGGTTTTCCTTTATGTGCATAAATTAGGGCATTCATCTTGTAGAATAGTAATTTTTCTTTCTCAATTTTATAAATCAGGTCTGAAAGAGTTAAGCTAACTCTTGGAGTCCTTGACATGATTATTACAATATAATATGATATTAATGCAAATTTATTTTAAAACATTTTTTTAAAGAGTGATGGTTAAGAGTAGAAAATACGTTATTTAATTTTTGAATATATATTATGTTAAAGGGTAACAACTTGATTACCACAGACACAAATGATCTAATTCGTCTGCTTATTATTTTTACTTTCTTTGGTATTCTTATGCTCAAAACGACAATCAATATCATTTAAAATGAAATTTTATTTGTCGGGTACTTTACACTGCGTATTCTAGTACTTGTTTTTTTAACTGATAGTTTACAAGTGTTAAAAATTAAACGCTCACAAAATTTTCATAAAGACATTTTATATATATGATAAATGTTTCATATATATGCTGTATTATACAAATGATAATATTAGAAATAATAATTCAATATACACTGGTTAGCATTAATTGCGGAAGAGTCACAAAAATGACCATTACACAAAAAGTTCATGTAAAATTTAATGAAACTTACCTAGAGTATACAGCAGATTTTAAGCAATAAAATAACAAGAAAAAAAATTACCAGACACATATGATGTTATAAAATTAGCGTATGTATAAAATCAACAACTTGGATATGTCAGTTCGATATGGGAAATGTACTTCCAATATGGAATATGAACTCTACCCCCCCCCACACACACACACACTAGCAGCAATACAGCCCCTACGCCTACAACGATGTGTGATGCTGTCGATTATGCGATCTATCAGTTCCATTGGAAGTGAAAACCATTGCTCTGACAAAACAGATGGAAGCCTGACGAGGGTCTGAGGAGGAGGACTGAGAACAGCTATTCCTCTTCCTATATCATCTCAGACATGCTGGATATGATTTATGTTCGTTGATCCAGCTGGTCACTCCATGCGCTGAACTGTGAACTGTTTGCTATAAAGATAATCATCCGCGATGGGAATCATGTGCGGTCTAGTATTTTCATCCTGAAGCAGGAAATCATCACATATTCACCCGGCAAAAGGCCACACATAAGCATCAAGGATGTCATCTCTATAGGTCTGAATATTCATGGCTCCATTCCCACCCCAAACGCAGACACTGCCTCCTGCGTATGCATCTCTTTTACGGATATTTGATGGATGATACCGGCTTCCAGGTTTTCTCCAAATAGAATAACACCTGCAATCATTTTGGAGGCTAAACCTGAACTCATCGGTAAAGAGAACAACGACAGTCCTCTATTGATTGGCTGTCCAGTGGACTGGCTCATGTGCCTACCTCAAGCGTTGTCTTCGGTGGCGTGTAGTTGCACGCGAACGGCTGCTCGCCGCACACAGACCACCTTCGTGAAGCCTTCTGCGCACCGTTGACACTGACACTAACCTTTCAGGGCCTGCAAAAAGAAGTATCTGAGTTGATTTTGACTTGCGGTTCTATACCTTCGTGCGTATAACGACAAATATCCATCGTCGACGCTGGTCTTAACAGTTGGTCGTCCTTGGCTGAACCTTCTGGATGCAACTATTTTGCAAAATTTAGTTCACTGAAAGGAGCAGCACCAGTCGCAGTGTATTTTAAAAATTATAGGTTCAATTTTTGATAAAATTTTCACAAAAGTGCGGGGACTATTAACACGTCAATCCAGTGAAAGGCTACATGAATCACGGTTGGAAAATAAGAGTTTCAAGATGAATAAAATGTACAAAAAATATGTTGCAAAACAGTTGAGTTCTTATACGTATCATTATAATAAGTCTAATCATTGATGCAATTTATATTTTCTTCATAACGCATATTAAGATATCATTTTGAAAAGTAATTAGGAACATACAGGGTGGTTCACGAACTACTAACTGTGAAGATGAATAACTCAAAAATGGGGATAGACATAATCCTGAAATAAGTGACATGTTAATTAAAAAACTCTCAGAAAATGCGTCTTTATACACTAATTTATCGCTCATTTTCCAACGAATAATTTCCGTATTACTTGGAAACGTAATATTGCCGTGAATTCTTCCCGAAATTTCATTAATTCTCGGCAATGAACGTTAATTCATTAATTGTCGTTGTTTCGTCAATTGAAGAAGTTTCTTCAATTGACGAAGAAGAAACGAATATTCATCAATTAACGGAAATATTCCGGCAGCACTTATTGCTGCAAAATTTCCGTGAATTGAAGAAATAACTTTTGAGAGTGAAGTGCGTAAGAATTTGATACAAAGCCATAAAATTTTAGTTACATATTGTGCCGATAAATGGCGCTGCAAGCGGCAATACGGACCTCAGAAAATCCTCATTTGTCGTACAAAATCCATTACCCAAAACTTACTGTTTGGGCTGTAGTCTCTTACGAAAGCGTCATTTGACCTTTATTCTTTCGAGAAACGACGATGACTGATTGTACATTGTGCTTTTGAAACATTTACCGCAACTCATAAAATGTTGGATGATCGACTGGGAAGCTGTCTTTCTGGCATCCGAATTGCCGCTTATAGCGCCATTTATCGGTGCAATTTGTAACTAAAATTGCGTGGCTTCTGTATAAAACTATTACGTTCTTTTCAATTAACATACCACTTGTTTCATGCTGCTATCTATCACTGAATTTGGGTTATACATTTTCAAAATTAGGGGGTTCTTCGTGAGGTACCCTGTATATACTGGCTAATACAATTCGGAGGGTTCATAGAAATCTAATTTTCTGATTTCTTTTAATGCTATCTGTCCGCTATAGAACGGAAATTTTACACAGAATGTGAAGGAAGAGAGAGAAAGACCGACACCTATGATCAAATACAAATAAATAATTCAAATCTTTAAATGCATTGCTTTCTAATAACATTATAAATAGGCAAGTTATTGATGTAGTATGAAATTTAATAAAATATTTTACCGGTTATACTACGAAGCAAACGAACTTTGGAAAAAAAAATGTATTAAGTCACAACAGAAAGCATAACAGCAATCAATACATGTTATTTAAATATAGTTTTAAAAGTATCAGGTTTTAAAATCCTTTTTGTACAAATATAATAACACGGTGAAACATAATATAAGTATTTGTTATTTGATATAACTAAGTGAATAGTAAATTTAACATTTAAGTGATGTGCAATTTCTTACGCACAGTGCATATTTTTATTGTGTATGAACAATTAAAAATAGTTTTGGCATGATAAGTAGTTGAAATTTTCCCTAGAGAACGAACGTAAGCATTTAAGGAAAATAAGCTGGAACTTCAAAACCAATTTAAAAATAAACAAGTCTGCAAAGTTAAAATTGTCTCAAGTGTTTAATCTGCATTCTCGCAATGGCTTTAATTTAATTTAAACTCCAATGAATCTTTAAATAATTCAAAATTTTGAATTAGAGAGAATGGCTATTGATAATTCATAGTTAGAAGCCTTAATTTATGAATTTTAAGGTACGTTTGTAAGATTCTCAGTAGTTCAATGGAAAATTGGTACTTTTTAAAAACATTCGGTGATGAGTAATATCTACTAATTTCGCTGAAAAAAATCCGTGAAAAATAACAGATTTTGTAAAATCTTAACATATTTTATCATATATGGCCTCATCAGAGGGCCGCGCCTTTATGTTTTGGAAAATTTTTGAGGAAGAGAGAGCATCCGTTCAAATCCATCTAAGTTTATTTGGAGTTTTGATGATTTTATTTTTATAAAGCGTAAATATGGGCTACTACGTATAGAATTCTTCAGTAGTTTCACACTTAGATGACCTTTATTTAGCGAGTAAATAAATAACATTTAAAAAATTGCAACTTCTAAATATATATTTGTAACAATATTATTTGTTGTTTAGTATTTTGAACAATTACTGATTTTTTTTAAATTATTCTTCAAGCTTTTTTTAACATCTTTTATAGCCGAATAACTTTGAATTATGCAAATATTTACAAAAATTTTCTAAAAAGGAATACTTAAAATTTAAATAAAGCTGTTTAGCCAATGTATTTGTTTAGTTTCATGAATATTCATATTTATATCTCCACCAGTTAGACCACTTTTCATCTATTTATTTCCTTCCCATCCTTTATGTATCATATTAATTTAAAATTTTTTAGTTAAATAAGGCGTAAACGTGGAAGGAATAATCAAGCGTGAATATAACATTTAGATAAATTTAAATTTACTTTCACGGTATTTTTACCAACAGTCACACTAAACAAAATAAATTAAAGAATATTAAGAGAATTTCAGTTTTTAAAATTTGATATGTTCTTCTGTAGGAATTTTAAACAAAAATAATTATATATTTATAGAGTTTATTAGAATACGAATCTATGGTGCGTTTTCAAAATATTAACCACATTATATTTCACTATTTTTTTTAAAAGTTCTTAAAATATTTAAAAATTTCATAAGTGCGGTAATCAATTTTTTTAAGGTAAAAGGAGTTTATGTACTAGACATTTTAAAATTATGTTTATGTGAATTTTTTATTACAAAATATTGCATGTTATATAGCACACAACAAGGAATGGGAATGGTAAGAAAATGTAATGATATTTAACACATTTTATTTCATTGGAATAAAAGAATACATGCTAAGGTTCATATATTTCACATTTTGCAACATGAATTTGAGGATACATTTAATGTAATAAAAGTACCCGTTTTCTAATCATTAGCATCAGAAGAAAGAAAACAGTCCACTAATAAACAAATGGCGTTTTTCGCTTCTTTGTTATGAATTTCTTTCTTTTTTACGTCAAACGCGTTACTAATCTCCATCCGAAGATTTCTATTTAATTCCCTGTTTAAAGATTTACGCTACCATTCAACTCTAGGAGGCACTTGAGCACGTCTTCCGCAAATATCCATTGAAAGTGATAATAAAAAGGAAATAAAACTGAACGAGTTCGGTTAATATGAATATCCCTTGCGCCAACGGGCTAAGCGAGTATTGTTTAGCCTCTCCTTTTCTCACACAACCCCCAATCTCCCTAATGAACAACGTACGGAATGGCTTACGCTAGAATGCAAGGATAGGTGACAGCTTCGCCAAGCGCTGGGGCTTCATTCGAAGTTTCCTCACGTTGAGGCCATTTCTCCCAGATTTCATGATACTAACGTCAAACTCGCGCGCTTTTTTATCGATTGAGCGCTGAATAAAGTTGGTTCAAGCCGCTAAAAAGTCATACGGGGAATTCACCTCACGAAAACTTGATCCTTTGACAGCGCAGGGGAGACGATCTTCGAGTCATCTTCAACCCCCCAAAAAACTTTATCAGGGATCTCTGGTACAGACGTCTCTTCTATACCAAAAGTTTTTATTGTTTCTAGTGGTCTCCGATAAATTGACGGTTTGATTTCAATAGATAGGCAAAATGTCATTCTCTGGCGACAGTTCTTTCCAGAATTCTTTGGTTTGGGGCGACTCTCTCGTCTCGGATTAAATCTTTTCGCATTATTTTTGTGGAAGCGGAAAATTTCCCAACTAATTTTTATGGTAGAAGCTTGTGTCTAATCTTTGACTTTCGGTCGCATACATTTCAATAGGATCGAAAATTCAATCCGGACTCTATAACGTCAGTTAGAAATTTTCTGCTTAAATCTGTACACAGTGAAATCAAAAGAGATTTTCGTGTGAGAGAGTTCTGGTAACGGAAAAAGGGCTGAAAGGTTTTCAGATAAGCTTTTAGAATAAATAAAGCAGTCAGAAAGTATCTAGGATGTTATTTTAGTTTTCTTCTTTTACGTTGAATTAGTCAATTACAGTCATTTTGATTGTGAAATGTGGGAAAACTCGCTATGGGAAATAAATGTTAAGGAAACTATAGAATTAATATTTTTATTCGGTGTTTCTATAAGTGAAAATAAAAATAGGTTTGATAAAAATGAATGCTGGATAATAAAAGATTATGTTTGAATAATTCTGATATTATTTAATTTGTATTTTGTGGAAAGAAAAACGAATGTCAATGATTATCGATGACCTTAATCTTGAACATTAAGATAATAGAAGTAATGGAATATTGTTGAAAAGAAAGCATGTCGCATTTTTTAATATTTGGGTATTGTGTTTTGGCAAAGTTTGTACTGAAGAATACAGAATTTCAAAGCAAGTTTAAATACAAACATGGGAATGAATTGCCCCTTAAAATATTAAAAATTATGTAGAAAGATAAAAATATTAAACTATAAGTATACGTCTAATAATTTACGCTAAATTACTTCTTTTTGCTACAAATGGAAGTGAAAATATCGAGTATATATTTTTTTTCACTATTGATTGGCACGGAGGGAGGGTAGAACTTCGATCCACAACACTCTTTTCTGAATGCTCAATCCTAACTAAAAACAAATCGCAAACAATAAATTAAGTTGATCATAAATATGTCTGCATGCAACATATCTTTTTAGTGAACTATAAATATTAATTTTTTATATAATTCTACTAGTAAATTATTTTATATTACATGACATACTATTTTTTTCATTGTACTAAATCCCATTTTTGACAATAGAGACAATATAGTATCCTCGTGATTTATACATCGGAATTTCACTGCATTGTGAACATTATAGGTATGAAATTTTGAAAGTTCTGCCTAGTTTATTCGCTTTTTAAAAAAATGACACTTTTTATTTGGAGGATGAGCTGCCCACGTGGTTTAGTGACTAAAGAACCATTCTATCACGCTTTGGGTCCAGGTTCGATTCCTGGTTTGGGGTTGGATGTTAACTCGTCCATCCCTTCATAGAAGGTAATGTTGGACGCCCATTGGGTGCACCCATAATAGAATGGCCAATATCTTCGGGCCGTTGTAGTGGCGATGGACACTATACGACAAAATTCTTTTCATAAACAGAATAGTTTTTATAAAGTATTTACTAAGAGCCTCCCAAAATAAATTCGGTATAAATAGTGATCTTCCAATGAAATATTCTCTGGGAGCCTAATTTTTAGTCTATTGCAAAAGTGCATCAGTGGCTTTGCCGCTTTAAAAGCTGAAAATTTGATTTGATAAAAAGAGCCTTTCTTCAAAATCCAATTAAACAGGCCATCCTTACTTTTAAGTACTTTCCTTTATGTATAAAGTAACTGAATTCCAGATTACCTGTAACTTCAAAATTTTGTTAAGGCTTGTTTCTTCCAGACCTACACCAGAAGCATTGAAAACTGACCTTAACAAACAACTAAACTCAAATTAAATTTTAATCTTAATTTCCTTTCATATTATTATTATTTAGTTTAACTTTTTCTTTGCCTACTCTGAAATTTTCTCTTCGGGATTGCACGTTATAAGCTAGATGATTCCACATATTTTAAAAACGCCCAGAACGTTATAATACTTTACTACTTATCGAGGATAAATAAATAAAATGCTGAGTGAACAGTTTTTTGTTTTTGGCATTCGCTGTCTCTGTTTAAATGACATTATGGAATACTTCCAGACAAAGAAACAATATAAAAGATAAAAGTAAAATCGATATATTGATATGTATTATGATATATCTTGTGAGTCAAATGTTTTGAAATAATTTGTTTCCTTTTCTTTTATTTAAATAAGAGCTGTTTTCTTTCTTTTGAGATTAATTTTAAATTCTCAATAAAAGCTTCAGAATCTTCTATTAATGTAATTTTTCAGTTTGTTTATATTTAGGGCATGTTGAGTATCCCATATTTTATTTATTCAGTATTTTTGTTTCGATTTATAAGCGTAATTATGTAATAATATGTAGTATACAAGCTAAACTCCTAGGTTTCGATTTAAGCATATATTTTATATATTGTACAGAACGTGCGCTAAGAAGAAGTATAATCAGAACTTTATATTTCGCTCAAAGCAGAATATATACCCATATTTTAGCTTGTTTCCTTCCTTCACTTATATATCATGCAAATTTAAATACATTTAAATAATACATTGAATTCTTATTTGTGAAAGAGAATAGAGGATAAGACATTGAACATGGTAGGTGGCTAAAGTGTGAAGGCCCAGGATTCTGGAATGCTCTTCGGCTGTCGATCTAATGGTCTGGGGTTTTTGGAGGTTTTCTCCGAATGAAATGCGAATATGCATTAGAAACTCCTAAAAAGTCCCCCGCCCATGGCTCCCCTCTGGGTAGATACCCCTTGAGCAAGTACGCCATAATACATTGCACCCTTACGTATTTATAAAAAAAGCTTAAAATTTAAATCTTAAAATTTTTGCATTACCAAATCCCAAAAGATCACACATAACTTTCATGAGCTTATTCAAAAATAGTAAAGGGATGATATGACTTTAAACCCATACAAAGGTACTTTCAGACATTTTAATCGTGTATTTTTAGGTTAATTTCTTTTAATTGTGTCACCAGAAGGATTGAATTTAGCCTTCTTTTATTTCAATGTCACGACAGCGTCGGGTGAGCCTTGGACTTAGAATTATATTACACGCTAGTGCAAAAAATTGCGCAAACTTTATTCACGCAGTCATCCTTGGAACTCTCTAAAAGAATAAAGTCTAATTATGAAAATTAACACTCCATAAATAAACTCAATAGATAACAGCGTTTCTCATAATAACGATAAAGTAAGCTGTCAACTAAATCAAAGAAAAGCGATACTGTGACGCCCAAAGATAAAATTATTTTTTTCTTTGACATTTACTTTCGTTTTTTAGGCATTAGATTTTTATCCTATGCGATTTGTAACGGATACAATTAAGCTATTCTAAACCATGTAATGTTAACGTAAAGTATTCCAAAACACGAAAAATGTTTATGAATTTAGAAGTTCATTTACAGAAAAGAGATAATTTTAATAATATTTTCTTGTGCGAAATGAATTGAATAAAACAAAAGATTTTACATACAGATGCTTTGTCCTTTCCGCTTAAAAATGCTTGTCTTTTTCCGGAATTTCTAAGCGATTTCTATTCTATAGGATTTAATAACAAACACATTCTTCAATTACTCGATTATACTGAGCTAAGTTTTGTGAAATAATCTGCTTGCAGCAAAAAGAAAAACTGGAAAGTCTATGGTAAACTATTTGTCATGCAGATGTAATTTTGTAAAAGACGAAAAGGATTTTCTTATTTATTTAGTTAAAGAGTTACTTAATTATATTATAGTAATAAATTTATTAAATTGGGTACTCTCAGTATTTTTATAAGCCTACTTATAAAACTATTAATGTATAGTTTCATAAATCCATATTCTTTACAAATTCATAGATTATTATTAATTTTAAAACCCTTATTTTTACCTTTCAAAATAAAACTTTTTCAATTAAAAGGCAAAACACTTGTAAATAAGCACGCTTATACTACTTATAGTTCAATCAGCGGCATTGAACTGTAAGTAGCATTGAACTATAAGTAGAAATATTGCACTACAAATAGAGCATTTATAGTACTCTTCCTCTAGTAAAGTAACATCCTTTAATGTTCTTGTTTAATGTGTGAAAATTACTTCCATGAATTCTTGCGATTGAACACACTTCAAAGAGACAACGGCATTTAAAGTTACTCGTTCCATTTCAAATAGACTAAAGCTTATTAAACATTTTGTCTCAGTATTGAAAGAATTGAATTCTAATAATGCGCGCAACAGCCTGCTATGCTTTCTCAGTTTGAATTTGCACATACATTAACTGGTGTTAAAGAAGTCTAACTATAAATTTTCCTTGAGATGATTTGCCTTATGTAGCTTAGTTTCAATTAATATGTATTATAATATTGCCGATACTGAAAAATACGCGTATGTCCCAACATACACAGAAGCTCAGAGTTCTGATGATACAGCGGTAAACACATAAGCAAGAAGAGAACAAGTGTGAAATGCAACCTAGTAAATATTCGCTAAAATTTAATTGTTCTTTTTTGCTAAGGCAAATCTAGAAGAAGGCTACCTGTCTAAGGGAGAATGCCGTGGGCAGAGGGCATTTTCAGGGGGTTTCAATAAGTATTCACGTTACATCTGGAGAAAAACGTACAAAACTCCGTTACATCGATAGCCGTGCGAGAGTCCAGAACTTTGGACCTGCACACTTCAGCAATCTCCCACTGTTCAGTGTCTTATTCACTTAGCCATTTGTACGCGCAACTGCTTTTTCAAAATTCTCAACATTCCTTTTAACCTTTCAAATACATCTTTAGCAAAATTTATGTGCATTAGCCACCGAACTCTAAATAATATTAAACCAAAAATATGAATGATAATAATGAACTTGATTTTAGATTTATTTCGACACCCTAAAACTGCGAAGATAGTGAAAAATTGCACATTATAAAAGTACTATCAAGTAAAAGCCAACTATTCATATATACAATACGGCGAAAAAGTTTTGTAACAATTTGTCCTTCTGTACCAATTGTTTCTGTAAGCAAAATTTCTTAATGATATAAATTAGTGCGCAACTAAAAATATGTGTGAAACTTTGTAATTTACAAAATACCAAGCATTCATTTGAAAAATTGATTTGAAAAAATTGCAAGAAGAAGTTTTGAAACGATTAAGTTTTTCTAAGCTTTTGTTGAAATTAATCATTTCAATGTAACCAAGTACAGCAATATTTAGTATGTAGTTTCATATCCTTTTACAGTGAAGACTGCATCACATTATCTAGATATAGAACTATCAAGGCTTTCTAAGGTGAAACTGGAAAGTTTTGCCCATACTGATTAAAGATCCTGAAGGAGTTCTACCTTTGAGGAATGAGTCTGGGTCCCAGCTTTTCTTGCGATGTGTTCCCAAACATGTTCAACTGGACTGAGATCAGGTGCCTGACTCGGCCTGTCCAAAACATTAATTTTCTTAGCTGTAAATTAATTTTCCACCACTTTAGAAGAGTGTTTTAAATCATTATTTTGCTGAAACATCCAATCGATAAGCATGTTTTTACGAGAATAAGGCAGTATGGCTACCTCTGAATTGTGTGCATGTGTCCATGCAAAAATAAATAAATAAATAAATAATAAAAAATCCTCATCTTGGCAAAGAATCGGAAGATCCAGTTGAAATGCGCTAAGGAGTATGAAATGTAAACAGTCACAGATAGTAAAAAAAAAAGAAAAAAAAAATTGGAGCGATGAATCCAAAATCAGTTTGTTTGGAAATGATAGCCCACGTTATATTTGCTATCTAAAAGGCACCACAATGGATTATCGGTACCAAAGTTTAACTGCAAAGCAAAGAAACGGATCAGTAATGATCTCGGGAGTTTCCATCCTGCCGGCGTTGACCCTTCGTACACAATAATGGGATTATGGACCCAAATGTTTATAAAAATATTTTAGTAGTGCTGCCGATGTCTGCAAGAATATCCCTCATGGATGGATGTTTCTGCAGGATAATTATAAAAAAAAGTTTCCAAAATGGGGAAGAATTGGTTTACAACCAAGAAAATTAATGTTTTCTATTGGTGAGTCAGTCATCTGAACTCAAACCAATTGGACAACTTCAGGAACACATCGGAAAAAATGTCGGCCGCTACGGTGCCGTCATCTAAACAACCCGTGGCTTCGAACTTCGAAATCATTCTCTTCGAAGCTGAATCTGTCATAGGACCTTTAACCGTTCGAATACCCTGATTATGGCGATAGGATCCTAAAGCTGCAGTAGCAGATTCCCCATTCTGATAGTACAGAATCAATAACAGTGTCTTTTTTGGTAACGCCAACATACTGCGATTGCTGATGCATCTGATTCCCTCTCCCGTTACAGCTTCTTTTATTTAGGATTATCATGCAATGTCACTGACATTTGCTGTCCAGCGCCATCTGTTGGCCATTTTTGGAACTTTTTCTTTTTTGAGGTTGTAATGAAACCCCATGTCATTCCAAGCATGTGCGCCAATTTTTACCTCTCTACCTACATTATCCCGTGAAATATTAATTTTTCAAATATATACTCATTTTCTGATCATCCTTTATAATCTCTCTCTCTCTCTCCCCATATATATATATATATATATAGAGGGTATATATATATATATATATATATATATATATATATATATATATATATATATATATATATATATATATGTATATGTATATATATGTAGATAGATAGATAGATAGATATATACATGACTAAAAATATGTGTGTGTGTGTGTGTGCTTGTGTGTGTTTGTGTGTGTATTAAGTGTCTAATTGTTTTAACAGCTGGTCTGTAGAATATGAAGCATAAAATCCAATTGCTATGTTTAAAAGAATATATAAAATATGCATTCAAAGGTCTGTTTGTCCTTTACACCTAACCGCAAAATAATCTCATGATAACTAATTATATTTCATAACAAATTTTTACTATAGCTCCTTCTCAATGTAAACACTCGTAAATCTCTGCATCTGTATTTTTTAAAAAGTGAATTTACCGAGATGGAAATACAGTACACCTTCCTTTTGAGCAATATAAAAAATTTGAAAATTAATGAACCTCTGAAAACTTAATCTTATATCATTGTTTGTTCAAGAGATTCCGGCCTGTCGTGTTGATCGGCGAGAAAATATTGTTGAATAAAAATGCCTGTTTGTTCAGAAAACATAATGCTAATATGCAAATTTGTTACTTCTTTAAGATTTTTAAAACATTTTAAATACTAAATTCAAAAACCCTGCATTGTCTTCACCCACATGTTGTGTTGTAACTACAGACAACGCGGGGTCAAAGTTAACGTAATTCTTTTTCAATGTGCAAAGACAGTATGGGTAACAGACAGCGACTTCAGTTACTACCTTTCGTTATTGCAGCTAATTCAGATCTTTTTGTGCTTGTTAGAAAATTTATGTTTTCTAGAAGAAAATAATAATGTTTTTGCAGCCCACATTAATTTATGCACATAGTTTAATTTATGCACATGAAATTAGTGTTTTGTACATTATCATTTATTCCTGAAATTCAGAAAACAGAACTTAAAGCTTCTTAATAGGAAGCTCAATTAATCACAAAATGCTATTCAAAACAGCGAGGATTCATTAAAGTTAAATCTAAAATTTTAGGATAATTTTAGAAGGAAAAGCATTAGTACTGGAAGCAACTCGTAACGAACATTAACTGAAATTTCAGAACATTTGCCTACTTGCTAAAGTCTTAAAAGTAGCACCAGAACTGCTGAGGAAACTAACCTATGTAACTAAATGTATGATTAACAATGCATGAATGTTCAAAAAATCCTGCAGTCATTTATGAGATTTCGATTAAGCATTGTAATGCTTTTAAGGTTCTTTTATCATCATAAGATATTTAAAAACCATTGTATCTCCAGACATTTTCTCGATTTGAAAGCATATGATTTAAAAATATCATCTTATCGCGATACCAGACTTTTGTTTTTATGTATTCGACTCTTTGACAAACGTTAAGATGAATTGCTCATCACAAATGGCCTATGCATGCGTATGGATGCATAAATGCATCCTCAATCTAATGCAAATTTTTATTTCAGATCTATTCCTTTATCGCTTTTGTACGTTTGTTCAAAAGATACAAGGAAAAGCAATAAAATTTAGAATGATTTATTTTTAGTGAGGAAATATTTATATAAAAAAAATCAGACTTTGGAGATATATATGATTTTGTAACAGTATTTTTTAAACTTAAGAACTTTTTTATAAAGCGAAACGTATGAAGCTAGTGTTGAATAACGTAATCTTTAATTCAACTACATTCTCATTTTCGGGTGTCTCTTTGAAACTTAATGCGTTGAATCCCTCTAATATTAGGTTGTAACGAAAGTTTCCCGCCACCGCAAACATCGTCAGCACACAGTTCGCGTTGGCGTATTTGCTCATCTTTTGTCAAACGATTTTTGGCATTTGAAAGAAAGAGGCTTACTTTATAACACTGTGTTGTGAAATCTGTAAAAAATATAGTTATCATTAAGTATAAGGTGTCCCAAATGGAACTATCACTCTAGAGGATTAGAACCATCATTTACTTCCATTTGTGTTGCAAAAAGTCAGCTACATAATATCAACAAATTATGAGTACAGCTTTAAGTACTATTGTTGTATCATGTGACACTGTGCAGGTTTGGTACCGAAAGTTCAAAATCAGTTATCTAAGGAGTTAGAAGTTAGTTTTTCAGGCAGATATGGCGGAAAACTTTCGTTACAACCTGATATTAACAATTTTCCCAAGTTTTGTCAGAATTACAGACGCAAAATAAAAGGAGACACAACCATAATAAATTTTATGCATTTGTTTTTCGAAATTAAGATCATGGGAGCCCATATCTTTGTTTGCGGGGAGGGGGGGCAAATCATGGGTCCTGCCCCAAAAAAATACTACATTTTGGTGTTGAGCAACTTCTACGATATACCAGTTCGTAAATCACAACGGTAAAATGGGAGCTGCAGAAACGCATGGCCCCTGCCTGTATGAGAGCCCATGATTAAGATACAGGGAAAAGAAACGAAGTTTTAATTGAATCACTAGTCATTTTAAGCCTACCAGGTGGTGAAGGAGCTAACAAAACATTCTATTACACCTAGTATTCGATTTCCGGCTTGGGTGTAAACTCGTTCCGTCCCTTCATAGGGGGCTGTAGTGGCTGCCTACTGAATACTCCAATAATATATAAAATGAGCAGTGCATCGGACCTTAGTACTGACAAATGCCAGATTATCAAGTGCCCACCCTTAACCCTAGAGTGCATACTGCTGCCAATTGGCTACACTCACATTTTTCCGTAATAAAAAAAAAATTTGTAGTTTTTGTCTGAAATATGCATTTAAAATAAATATAAGACCACACGGAAATAAATTTTAGTTTTTAAAAGTGTATAGTAACATTGTTTTTAGAGCAAACAAGCATGAAATCACAGCACGTGCATCCAGTTCACTGAACCAATTTTTGTCCGCATTTTTGATTGCTTCTAATTTTCATTGCTAAATGAAAATAAATACAAAACTATTAAAAATAGTAGTATTACGATTAAATAATGTGGAATCAGTCTATATTACTTTCTTTTGTTTTATGATATCTATAGAGTGGGCACTCTAATTTTTCGGATTTGAATATTTTTCATGATTTTTATGGGAAACTACAAGCTGAAATTTTTTAAAAATATTTTTCCAAGCATAAGTAAGCCAAAACAAAGCTGCAATTTTATTTTCAGCCATTTAAAAAAATCATGCATTGTAGGGTTAAAAAAAAAGAAAAAAATAATTAGTCATTTTAATGTTCTAATTGCGATGTCTAAAAATTATCGACACAAGCGATAAAATGCTCACTTCGCTAATCATCGTTTCATAGACTGCGGGTAGTAACGGCTAAATTTCCTAGAACATGCTTGGCAAAACTTAGCAATGGTTCACTCACGCAAGTACGTCCGAAAATTTGCGATTGAAGTACGTTAATAACGCTAGTTAATCAATCAATCTCATTTAAATCTCAAAGCAATTTAAAAGTGTTACCGATGATTGCTGCAGAAATTCGCTGTTAAGATTGCTCCGCATATTTCTTTAGCTCTTTTACAAGACTTCAAACTCTACGATAGAGGCAATTCAGCTCGCCTACTTAGTTTTTCTTACTTCAGACATTCGCTGTGCACGCAAATATATAAATAAAGCATTTGTATCGAGAGAAGTTTTGTATTTGATGACATGATTCATATTTCTTGTTTTAAGGTACGGTACAACTGAATGTGAAGAGCCAAATTAGGGAAATGATGAGCATGTGATCGCCATTTTAATCATAGAAATGTATGAAAAGAAAAGCGCGTGAAAGTGACGGAAGAGTGTTTTAAATAAGCCTTTTAGGTAGACTCTTTGATTTCCAAATTCTTAATCAGCGATAATAAATAAGGGTTGTAATGATTGATACATATATATAAAAAAATAAAGAAATATGCTATATATATATGTCGCGTAATATGTAAGTTTCTGTATGTATATATACATAGATTAAAAATTAATCAGTATACTCAGAGCGATTATAATCAGTATACTCAAAGCGATAATAATCAGTATACTTAAAGCGATAATAGAAAATCGCTTACAAGTAATTCCATCGAAAATCATCGAAAATTGAAAAAAAGTGGACACAAGAATTCCATATTGTTTATCAGTAAAGGTCATGACTAAAAATTCCCGGACGTGTTTTAGGAAAAACACGCTCTATAATTCAAATCCAAAAACGTAAAAATGAAAGATATAATTTCATTTATAAAATCCTAGATCGGCACTTGTACCGAGAGGTTTGGATCACTCTCACAGATCCTACACCTCACAGAATAACACCACCTTTCGAGATAATGGGAAACGGAACGCGCGCGCGGAGGTTTAATAAAAGGTTTTGTTAAAATTTGTGGTTACGAAAGATAAATGAGATTCATAAAATAAAGAGTGATTTTAATGTAAGGAAACAATTACTTAAAATACTTTTGTTTATAAAATCTCTAGTACATATTACAAAGAAAACTTTATAAATAAAATTAGAAACACTTTAAGAATTTTATATTTGTATAATCAGTATTAGAAATAAAAGTTATGTGGGTTATGGGGAAAAAAAATAAGTTCTTTCGTATTTTACGATATAAGAATACGAAAACGCTATTCACTTCCCTTTTATATTCGTTGACTTTCGTAATATATTAAAAATTAATCCTTATCACAAAAAAGGACTTCATCATTTTAAACAAGAAATGATATTTAAAGGTATTAAACACATGGATGTATGGCGTACGCGTTTACTTGCAATCAACAATCGTTTAAATCACGTGAGTTATATCTCAGGAATATAGCCACATGAAAATAATGGAAAGTTCGTGAATACTTTAGAATAACCAAACCAGTTTTCTAGATTCGCGACATACTTGTACATTATATGAAGTATGCAAAGAACAGAATAGAAGAAAAATGTGCGTCTCTTTTGACAGTTCATTTAAGTATCTATCTATAAGATTGAACGAATATTTAGCGTCAAAGCCGGATTTGATTTCTTTTTGCAGAGAAATTCATAGTTTTCTTATCATAATAACATTAATAATAATTATAATAACTGTTCCAATTGTTATTATTATTATTATTATTATTATTCTATAGGAATATAACATGTATTCATAGTGAAAGTAAATGCATTTTTATGAATAAAGTGCTGCTAGCTTGATGCAGTTTTTTTCAAAGCCACGGTGAAGTATTGAATTAAACATAAACTTAATAAATGTAGTACTATTAAAGGATCTTTCCGCCTCACCAGCATTAAGATTAGAACCATTTGTATTATCTCCAGACAATCAAAAATATGTGTTTTTTCTCTTTGAAACAAATTTGCCGACTTCATCTTAATTTAAGTGCTTAAAAACATTCTAGATTATAAAACTCCTGCAGTATTTTTCATAATCTGAAATAATATAATTTTCTTTCAAAGTGAATACTTGTTTTCTTAGACACGCACAAAACACAACAAACATATCACTCACGAAATAGATTGTACGTTTAACTTTTCATGTGTGCAATAATAATGCAAAAACTAGTGCATTTATTTTTTTGTTGAAAGAGTTTAAAATATATTAATTTAACACCGTCTTAACACACAATTTTTGTCTTTTTTTCTCCACCCTAGCGAAAAGTAATATAGTACAACACTGCATTTAAATACACAGCACATGTTATTATGCTATAAAATCCTCGGAGATATATGTTTATAAATTTTTGTTGAGCATAGCAAAATTGCTATAGGACAAAAATTAACCTGCGTGAAAAAAAAAAGTAATTCTAGCTCATTTCTTTTCTGAGCTTTCTGCAATGCACTTTTATCCGAAACTGCGAGTCTCCGCTCTATAAATTTGCTGCTCAAAGTGTTGAAGTAATACAGGAAATATAATAAGGTTAGTTTGTATGTGAAATATTCATTGTCACGCAGAGTTAGTGGATGCAAAGGAATAAGCTTTCTCTATGAATATGAAAATCCTCTAAAAATAAAATCGCATTGTCAATATTGCTTTAAAGTTTAGCGTTTGAAAATGTACTCAGCGGTGGACCTTTTGCAAATTTTTTCGCAAAAGTAGCTATTTAAGTGTTAAAATTATGAAAAGAGAAAATATAGATTTAAAATAAGTTTTAAATCTATATTTTCTGTTAAATATAGATTTTCTATTAAATATAGATTTTTGAAATCAACGTACTGCTTATTATTATTAAGTAATACAGTGTAAGTTAAAGACAAGTAGATGTTTCTCGAGTTTTTATTAAAATGCAATTTTATTAAAACGCAATTAATAGAGGAATAAATATAGATATTCACAATATTGCTCTTTCGGTTAATTTTAGACACGTGGAGTCAAAATAGTGTTTTTTCCTATGTACCTCTTAATTTACTTATCTAGTATATAAGAAAAGTTTATTTAATGCACCATTAATCTTTAAAAGTAAAAACAGAATGTTTAAAAAATAATTTAATGCTTGCTTGATAAAATATTTTTAAAATTATTAGTAATAATATTTTTAAAAAGGTAGTTTTCGCTTATAAAACCATTTAATTATTTTTTACTTCATTTAAAATTCTTAAAATCTATAAAAATGTAAAATATATCAACTTTCAAATTTTAAGTTAATGAGCACAATTATACTGTTTAACTCTTCCAGAGCTGTTTCTGGAGTATCTAAATCCAGCTTTGAAATGTTTAAACATGCTTTATAAATTAATTAAGTGCACTGACGTCACTTTTATAAAAGAAATTGTGATTAGAAATCATTTTTTAAACTCTTCAGAAAATCATAAAAAGTGATAAAGCCGTCAATTATTTTAAGAATTCCACACTACAAATACAATTAGAAAGATAAATATTAACCATTATTTTTAATAAAGATACACTTTTTTTTAATTCTAAGGAAAGTAGATAATATTAAAGTGTACTTAAGTTTAACAATAGTAGTAGAGCTTATTCTACTGCAGTGGTAAAAAAAAAAGCTTAATGCAAGAAACTTTATTAAAAAATTCTTGTGCAATACATAGCAGTAAAAGTATTTTAAGTGTTGAAATTCAATAAAATTGACATTCAGCAATCGACATTAGAATGTATTAAAGACACAATGATAACCAGTGGAATCCTTGGAATTTCATTAATCGTAGAAACCATGCGAAAATAGCAACGGTTATATTGTGATCGTCATCACCTTGCATGTTTCAAATTCACAAAAGTAAATAACGTTTAAATTAGCCTTACGCTTCGCTATTTTTGCTCTTTCCCCCTCCGAATACTTTTAAAACTTTACAATAAAAATTAAACTTTTCTCTTCAGTGTTGTTCATTTTCTTTAATCTTGAGGCTACACCATATACTGATAAAATATGATTCATTATTATTGCCCACGTGATATTGATGTGCAAACAAATGCATTTACGCAGAGTTCTCTTGCTGGGATTCAGCCTAAAATCGTGTACCACTGAATGCTTTTAAAATAAATATAGGCTCATCAGTTTTTTGAATTTCACTGTTTTATTTATCTAAAATTGTTCCACCAAGCAAGGCATCGGAGGAAATTTAAGTTTTTTGAACTAAGGAAGTTATAGAACAGTATTTTTAAAAGGTAGAGCCACTTGTTAATTGGATGTTTGGAGTCTAGGAGCACAAGATCTACGTAGGATATACAGCGCCAGCCGAGCTACTTTTTAAAGTGGCTATAAGAAATTTACTTCCGTTATTTTAAACTTTTTTTATGTTTCTAAATTAATAATACTAACTAATAAAAGTTAAATTACAGGTTAATTTGTTTCAATAAAGTCCTGCACATTGTAATGCAACACTCATTTTTGTTATGTAATTTCTGTTGTTCTGGAAGTGAAAAACATGATTAAAAATCAACGTAAAACAATTTGTTGAAAAAAGTGGCAAATTTTTTTCTTGGTAATTCCTTACTTCATCTTAAATGAATGAAGTTATTAGCGAATAAGTTTCTAAAAGAAATACAGTTTAATATTTTATTTCTGGGAGTCTAGACAGAGTTTACCCATATACTTAATTTCAGCATTTATAACTTTTTAGATAGCTCAACAAGTACGTGATGTAGTGTTGATATATATATAACAATCAATAGTTTTTATTTTGTGAGTAGATGATAGCTTATTAATTTTTAAACTGCTTTAATTTATTATTTATCAGTACGATATGTACCGATGATTTTATGAAAGTACCGATTACTAAATAATAAATGTAATCAATAAATAAAAGGCAAAACCTTATTTTCAATTTCTTACCTCACAAAATTCGTGTGACATTTTATCATATATTTCTTTTCTAATCATTCTTTTGTGAACTTGACTTGTTGAGCTTCTCATACTAAAACATTAATTACATTTTCTTTGAGTAGAATTAGTGTAGTTTAAGCAAATTAATGCGCGGAAATACATATTCATACCTCTGATAGTGTATCTAATTTACTTGAAAAAACACTTATTTTATAATACATTGATGACATTTTATTTGATTTTGAAATTTTAAACATATATTTCTTACTCTAAATATGGAAATTAAATGAAAAACTGTTTACATAATTTTTTAAATCACAATTATTGCATTAATATATAATTAACCATGTCCTACATTAAAAAAACATTTTATCAGATAAAGATAATTAAACCTTTCAATATAACATAATTTTATAGAACTTTCCTTATAGACTGTACATGTTTTTTTTTCTACAGTATAACAGACATATTTATTAATCCAAGAGATATTTTAATTCTTTTGTTTTAATTCCAATAAACTTCTGTTTACTAAAATCTCCTAAATATTTGAATATTTCTGTAAGATAATGTTAAAACTTACATTAAGTAAAGACTTAATTTCAAATTATTGAAAATTTTCTTCACATTTTTACTTAAGTTTTTCTTGACAAAGTTTATTTTTAAGAAGTTTCTATCTATTTGTCTTCTTAAATGCTCAGAAAAATGTAGGCAATTTTAAAATTAAGTAACAATATTTCCGTATATTTTGAATAAGCCGATATCGGAATTTATTAAACTTAAAAAGTGAATTTTGAAAAATCTTAAAATATTCTTCTAAGTCCTTTCATTTAACGTAAAATGTCTATATTGTCATAATACGCGAGTATCACTTTGCTAATAAATTGTAGGCATTATATCAGGGCAATGTTAAAGACATTTTTCTATAAAGAATGAAAATCCCTAAAAGTTAAGCGGAGAAGTTTTATAAGACATAAACCGTATTAGAGAAACAAACACTTCCTAAACACTCTTTTTCTTTTTATAAATCCGTAGAAACTACTTTAAAGAACCAACAAATTATACACACAATCCTTAAACATTACACTAAAAAGTTTAGGCAACGTATAAAAAAAAAAAAACGTTTCACTCCGAAACCCTATTATTAATTTATTCCTTAATACACCAAACTCGGAAAAAATACTACCAAACAGCAAACAGCAATTTTACAAAAGTGATGTCAAGCATTTCTTTATTTTTATTTTTATTTTTGTTACTTTTGGAGAGTTTATCAAATAACTTACGTGGTATGAGAGAGCAGCAGTGGCACAGAATCGCGCAGATAAGCCACGTCGTGGGCCCGCTCTTACTCTCCATGGCACGCGACTCTTTTCTCTCAGACTTCCGTACGCCAACTAAGTGGGGGAGTTCGAGCTTACCCCAACGCCGGCTTCCTCGGTAGTCTGTGCCCAATCCAGAGAAGTTACGAAGGCGCGCGCACCTCAAACTAGCGATCCGGCAGGAATAGGATAAGATCGCTTATCTTCACTTCCAAATCGGGACTTGGAACCAATCATTAGACATCCCGGAGCACGGACGGCAGCCGTGACACTTGGAGAAATAAATTCACTGCAACTTTGATAAGTCTGGCACGGTCAGACTACTGCCGGCGAAACTGTGGGAAGAAACTCCGATTGAGGGAAAAACGTTGGGAATTGAAGTAAAAAGGGTTGTATTTTATAAACGCATCGCGTTAAACAAAGTTCTTTTGAAAAATACTTATAATGAATAAACTGGGATTTATTTATTTATTTATTTATTTTTGTGAATTGAGATGAAAGTTTTAAAGATTTAATTATAAAATTTATATCAATAAATAAGAAGCGATCTGCGTAGATAATTTTTAAAATACTCTTCACGTATCTTTTATCTCAAACATGTTCCAGTTTATATTTATAGAAAACATGAGCTGAAGTTTCAAAAACATTCTATCAGAAAATGTCATATAAAGTAATCTTCAAATGAGTTACTCATATTTTCTACAAAATAAAAGAAAGTTACCTGAAAAAAATTCTATTCATTTATTTACAACAATATATGCAATATGATGTTAGCAAAATTTAACGCTTTCCATTTGACTTCTCTACGTACATCTTACTTTTATAACACAGCGAAGACTACATTGAACTTATATTACATTTATAAGCATGGTAAATTATACATATATAATTAATCAGTAGATTACATGTAAAGACCACGGATTTACAAATCGAACCTGAAATTGTTTGTCAGAAAACTAAAACATAGCAGAAAATCACCTACTCCCAAATACCTGTAAAACTGGTTTTCCTTTACAACGCTATGACTGCTGAGAAAGAAGCTTTACTTTGCCCTTCCTATTTTTCCGTAGAGAAAGTTCAGGTTCGAGAACTTTCTCTTAATTTTATTAAGTTTAGCGTCATATTTTTTGTTCATAATGTTCTGTAATAAGATCATTAATTGATTTTCCAGGTTGCGTAGAAAGCAAAGCTCTCAAAAGTGATCATTATAATACATAATCTGCGACACTCGAGATTGGAATAAATAAATAAATGAGACTTCTTTCTTAAAAAATATTGTTTTTAAGGAAATTACTCTGAAGCATGGAGTTTGAGAGCACAATAAATGAATAAAAGTTATAAATCTTAAATACAACATGACATTACAAAGAAAAAATAATATTTGGTGCTGCTCAAGTATTGAGTATGTGAAAACTTAAGACATGAAGAAAGAAAACAGCTCCGGAAAAATTCAGTATACTTAAGGTTATTGTAAAACAAAAGTAATTTTTCATTTGAAATGTGAACGATTTTTTTTTCATTAATTTAGATGCTTTTAGAGATTGAGTTAATATGTTCACAAAGCTGAATTTCAGTAGCCGAGTTGATGTTTTAGCATTAGAGTGAATAATATTATGTTGTAGATTTCCCCGCATAATAGTCGCACCTAGACCTTTCACAATGATAAATTGGGGAAAAAGTGCGACTATTACTCGAGTAAATATGGTATTTTGTTATAGTCTCGATGGAATAATCATTTACTCAATGTATTTTGAATCCGTCTACACCAATCATTTCTTACTCTCACTCGTCTTTATAACGACAACTCTAACTCTTAAATACAAATGCAAATATCTTTTTCATCAACAAGCAAACAAACAAAATATTCTAGATAAGTTCTTTATTTTTATGTTATTTATTTATTTATTGTAAGTTATAATGAAATAAGTTACTTACATCTCACTTTTATGACTACTTTTATGTACATTGTTATTGCAATATATTAACTACCAAATCATGCTAATATACTGCGTTGTGTTTCATTTTAACAAAATAAATTCGTTATCTAAGTTAATACTTCTTCAAAATCAAAATATAACGGTGAAAGGCATGGATGACTGAAGTATTTCTCACGTAGTTAGGTATATTTTATTTTCATTCTGATAGTTAGAAAACACTCTCAATTCTCAAATAACGTGTTAAATCTCAATCAGCTAAACGATATATATATATATATATATATATATATATATATTGGTTCGTATACACGCATGTTTCACATTACTTATTAAAACAAAGTTAGAAATGTCTGCATGAATCTATTTTATTTTTTATGTAATTTTCTAGTTGGATACAGAAGTTAAATTACTGAAATATATTTCAGATGTAAACATAGGTAGAATGTATTAATCATAGAAATTTGCTATCCTAATCTGGTTATGAAGGAAAGGGATTTCAAGAGGAACTTTTGTCAAAATTTATTAACTTCAACAAAAATTCTTCAAAGCAATCTTTTATCGATGAAGATCTCAAAATTATGTCTAATTTTCTTACAATTCTAAATTAAAATGTTTCAATTGCATTAAAATAAGATCATGCAGTCTTTCACGCATGGAGAAAAGTAAAATAACTTCATGATTGTGTGAAAATGCGTCTTTTACGTGATAAGGAAATGGCAGATTGATATTACGATCATCATTGATAAATCGATTTTTGCTGCTTTTTTACTTTAAATCAAGATCCTTCATTTTGTTATTCGACATATTATTACCTATCTTTAGCTTTGTCCAGTAAGATGATTGGAGCTGAATAATGCAGTTTGACAAGATATTATTGAATGTAAAATAATTTTTTAGTATAATAATTTGTGTTTCCGCATGCATATCTAATCTCACATATTTATATTCTCATTGTGTCTAATTTCAAGATTTTATACGTTTGTTCCATGATTATATCGCTCTAGCTCGAAATTTGTTTTTGAACTTCATCCGACTAAGCTGAAACTTTGCATAAACGTATTACTCCTAAGAAACTCAGTACTAGTCCTGTTCTTTTATCAATAATTTATTTCGATTATTTGCTCAGTGTCTAGTTTTAAAAATCTTACTTCTTATCACATATCAGCGCGTATCCACGGAACTACTGATCTGAAATTTTTTCGATCTTTGCATCATTGAAAAGCTCTTTTGGTTCTGTAAAAGATCTAGCCAACAACTTTAATTTTATACTGCTTTTGATGCTCAACATCGTGCTGCTCCAACTGAAATGCATTACGAAAAAATTGTTAATATCTCACAAAGGTTATAACTATGGTGATTTCTAAGTTCGTTGAAATTTTCTAAAAACTCATCCGGTACGAACATTTTCTTATGCAGTTTTAAAAACAGTCATTTTAAGTTTAAATTCCTGAGATATTTACAACCGAATTACGTGCGCGGTTTATTTTACATAATCTAAAAATGTAGTCATAACAAAACACTGCTGGAACGCCACTTTCTCTTATTTTATAATCTATGCACCAAAATATTTGTGTTGAAATAAATTGCAGTGTATTCCAGAAACCATGGTTATTTTTAAGGTTAAGTAAACTAACAGTTATTTCTTTTAACTTGCTTTTAGAAATGTTTTTTGGCAAGTTAATCCAAATAAGTTGTCTTTTATATTAAAGGTATGTTAATGTATATATATATATGTATACATATAAATTTACAAGGTGTTTATAATTAAAGTTTCAAAACGCTATAAATAAAGAACCACTGATCATAATGACGTCAAACTTGAACGGAATATTATTGAAGACGGGGGAAAACATATGTTATAAGAAAAAAAAATCGGTTCCAAAATTTACCAACAGCGCTTTAAGCGCCAGAATATGAAATTAAAATATCAGTCATGCGCACGACTCGTTTCACTTGTGACACTGCTGCGTTCACTTGTGACACTTGTGTTCGCTCGAGTCACTGCGATCAATTATGAAACGTGCTGTTTCTCGATTTCAATTGAAGAAAATGGTGAACAGCATATTGAACATGTTTTGCACCAGTCTCGCGGAATTTAAAAACCAATTTGATGGATGCTTTTTATGCGGGTTTTGGCCTCAGGATATTTAAAAACCCATATGATGGATGCTTTTTATGCGGTTTTTGGCTTTAGGACAATTAAAAACCGATTTTTCCCATCCGTCGTGATATGACCTTGCCGTGGTGGATGGGCTTACGTAACTAACAGTATAACACATGTTCAATCATGCACACTGAGCAGTATAGTAAATTCAACGTGTAACTTACACCTTAGCCGTTATTTTACGATTCATTCGTCATTCGTAGGCGAACCCTTTTAAATTAGGATGTGTACAGCGCCATCTGTTGCTAAAATTTGGAATTATTTTTTCCTCTTATGCCATACGTTTTCCCCCTTCTTTAGTAATACTGCGTTCAAATTTGGCATCAATCTGAGCAATGGTTCCTTTTTTATACCGTTTTGAAACTTTAATCACCCTGTATATATGTACACAACGATGTCAGCGAAAAAATTCTGAATATGTGTTTATAATTACTAAATATGTTAAGAAAATTGTCGTTATTGTATTCATCGCTATTATTTAGCTTTAAGATAGCATCTATTAGCATCGATATTATTTAATGAAGTACCAACTGATACTTATTATTACAAACTATACTTCATACCTATTTAATTGAAAACGTATTCTTTCAATTAGTGAAAGACAAAACGATTATTTTCCTGAACATGTCGTTTAAATAAGTTTTGGCAACTAATTAAAGTTTACTAAACACTCGAAATTAAATAAAAGATACCAGAGATAACAAAATAAAGGTCGTTATGTTCATACATAATATATACATGCGTGTAGTAGAAATATGTTAGTCATTATGGGATTATAGTTTAACTAGAATTATTGTGTAATCAGTAAAATTCACTATTTATATTTTCACTCCCTTTTTTCTGAGAAAACTCTGTCCCACTTTTAAAATAAACTACCCTAATAGTTACTAAATTTTTAAAACAAACTGCATGATTTTTAGTAACCTCACTGCTGTTATATACATACGCTGAAATTTTAATACCATAGGCTTAGGTGTATTAATAAAGCGTGTTTATTATAAAAGTATTAGACACACACAAACTCTTTCCTTTCTTCGCTAAAAAATGTGACGCATCAGCTTACTTATATTTAAAACTAATCTTCTATGACGTAAAGTTTAATTCAGTAAATTTTTAAACGTTTTCACATGGAAAAACCAGTCCGGTAAAAAGAAAATATATATATATAATAATTTGTGTGGGAGCATATTGAACCTTTAACTGACATAAAAAAGAAATAAAGAAAATGCGCTCTAATGCTCCGGAAAATCTTAAAGCTACAAATTTCAAGAAAATAGTTTATAGAAAAGAAAATTGTACTATAGCTGAGTGCATAAGGCACTGAATGGGGTACATGGCATAAGTGATAAGGTCCAGGATTTTGGACTTCTATCGGCTGTCGATCGAGCTGTCTAAAATTTTGGGCGGTTTTCTCCAGGCGTAACGTGAATGCGAGTTAGAACCCTTTAAAAAGTCCTAAGCCAAAGGCATTCCCATAAGCTGATATCTCTTGTGTAGGTTTGCCTCAAATACATCACCAATACAAAAATTTTGAAGACATTTTCCATTAAATATTTTATTAATAAATATCAAATATAAATTATTACATTTAGTTACGAAAATAAATTAATATGAGTCAAATGTAATTTTCTGTATCTGAAATTTTAAAAGGTATATATATTTGAGGTATTACCAACAAAAATAAACTTCTCGTTCAGAAAACATTTGTAATATGTGAGAACGAACCTAACTTTCAAATAGAAAAAGGGCACGATGGATATAATACAGTACGCAATGTTGACTTGCGATGTCATATGAATTATGTTTCAGTAAAAAGTTTATTTTCTTCTGTCTTTATCATAAAGCAAAAATAATGAATTGTCTAACATATTCTCATACGAAACCTTTTTTAAAATGTGTTAAAATTAGATCGTTAAAATGCATTTAAAAAAATTCCGATAACTTAAAGGAAGGTTTAACAAATACGATGGATACCTTTTACTGACCCAAATTTTTGTGAACAAATACAACTTTGTTTTTGTTTTGTTTTATAAATAAATCATGTTATAAACATATATTTTGCCATTCGGAGGGTCTCTGCCGCAGCAAAACGTAATCTCTAGTTCTGAAACCCACATTATTTATTGATTTTATCCCCAATTTAATCCAAATTAATAAAAGAGCAATGACTTTTAAAAATAACTTTTATGGCATAGGGTATGGGGCGGTGAAATGGGTGGGTATTACTTTTTGATTAAAAATGTGAATTTATTTTTTCTAAAATGATAATTCTCGTTTAGCCTTTATTTTCAGATATTTGTTGGTAAGATTTATACTCATTATAAAGTTTATTAATTGTATTTGGAAACAAAATATTTGCTTTTATCTGCTTACTGAATCCATGTTTTTTTCTTGTGTCTCCTAAACAATTTCAAGAAACTAATTCATTCCTAAAATTTGGTAAGTTCTTTTATTATTTTGAATTTAGAAAGAGTGTGAACAATCTATTAAAAGAGAAGAAAGTAATATTTTTTAAAAATAAAAATGTAAATTTTTTATTTATATTTTAGTGTGGTAGTACACGATAAGTATACAGTTAGGGTTGATTAATATTATATTTTCAAATGCTCCTAAGAAACTTTTTAACTATACGTTTCGATTATTAAAGATTGAAAATATAGGCTAAAAAAGAAAAATACATTTAAAATAACTATTTATATTTTTGATCAATAAGAAATAGCTACTCATTTTACCCTATCTTGACCTGCAACAATGGAATTTGTGTTGACCTGCAACAATGGAATTACAGTGTTTATATAGAACCTAAGTCTAACTAACATCCCGGGCCTAATATTTTTAAATTTGAATAATTTGTAAGCCATGATAGGATAAATACAATTTTCGTGTTAAACTTTGGCATTTTCTAAAATCTTTTATTCAGTTTAACCCACCTTTACGGAAAAAACAGTTTTTTATAAACTTTAATATTTTTTCCACACACACGTAAAACCAATATAGTTACATTCCATCCTTCAGGTGTGAAGGGGATGAATGACTTGCATAAAGTAACACAAAAATGTTGCATGTTTAAGATTATTAGTAACGAAAAAACAGCCAATGATTAAAAAAAAAGTACCCATTTTACCACGCGTTACCCTGTTTAATAAAAATCTTTTAGCCTTCTAGGAACATTAATAAAGTGTCTTTTTTTGAAACATCTTTCGAATAAAGAGATCAATGGATGAAAGCACCATCCATATAGTACAGTAATATAAATTATATTTCTATAACAGTTTATATATTTCCACACAAAGGGAAAAGAATGAGACTATTGAATGGTATTTCTGCTCATACGAAACACTTTAAAATGCGTTAAAAATAGACTTTGAGAGAAGAGTATTCAAGGCGAAATCTCGCCGTCCATGCAGGAAAAGGGCTCCGAGTGGTGACAGAGGAATCTAAATTCTCCTCGCTCGAATTTCAAAACTTCCTGATCGCAAAATCCAGTTTCTTCTTTTGCGGTTCCATTTTCAAAAGGAAAAAGGTTGGACTTTCTTACTGGCAACAGTTGACACTAATGGAAGGGTTTTTGCTTTTCTATTTGTAACAAAATCCGAAGATAAAGGCTGGATCGAATTATTTTTAAGAACGGATTTCTTAACTATCGATGTCATTTTAGTAGGGGAACTAATGTAATCTTTATCTGCGGATTTTCAGAGAAACTTTGCTGCTCACAGTTTTTGTTTTCTCAGCTTTGAAAGTCGGGAAACAACTAATTTCTGCCGCAAACACTTCATGTGTGCGTTAAAGGAAAATACAAGCCATTTAATTCCTTTGATTATTATTACATTCTGATATGATAATTATCGATTTCTAAACAATTCCTATAGGAAAATTAATTTGAAATTTCCGAAGAATTTTAGCAATAATGTAGCGATTACTTCTAAAAAGAGGAGTACTAATTGTGTGTTATATGAAATTCCATTTCAATACAACTATGAACTCATGAAGACTAACAAATGAAGATTGTGGCATATTTCAATTTTAAACAAATAGTCTAAGTTGAAGTGATATACTTTTTTCTAAATTTTAATGAATAACCTGATAATTTTATAAAGTACGATAAACTAAAACAGAAAAAAAAACTAACAAATGAAAGGCTGACAAACAATTTTATAACACTTTTTCAGATTATTTTCTATAATACTAGGGACTCCTTTAGTCTTGAATATAGAAAAAAAAATAATCGTAACTAAATTAGTATTAAGTTTTTAAAACATAGACCTTCAAGTTCTTCAATTAATAATCTCATAATTCATGATAAACTGAAACAGAAAAAAGTTTACATCCGATTAATGATATACCGCTTTATTGTAATAATTATATGAACAAACCAAAAATTTGAGGTGTTACGAGTTACAAAATGAAGATATTTGAAAAAGGGTTTTCTTGTTTCATTTGTTTGCCATAATTTTGAATATTATTGAAACAAACGTCTCAATATTCTAAAACAAAGAGAATGACTAGCTAGTAAAATAACAGCAAAAGCATTCAATGCAGCTTCGACTATATTTAATTCCCGAGAGTGTAAAATATAACTCATTTTAACCAAAATATTTTAACCGTGAAGGTATCAATATTCACTTTTTAAAGGTATTAATTTCCTACTTCTTACTCTGTAGAATATTGAAAGCTTACTCATCTAGCAGAAGGATGATTTGGATGATATTTCGCTTTTAGGAGTGACATTTCACTTCCTTCGTTTAAGAGTAAAAGCACTTAGAAGTAAGAAACTGTATAAAGAAGTAAGAAACAAACTTACCATTTGAAAAGGTTTACTGAGATAGATAACATGTTGTATTTGAATAATATTCTTCTATTCATGCTTTAAACATTCAAAATTAAATAGTAAACACCGTAAATTAAAAAAAACGAAAACGTGATTTTATTTTTTTTAAATCTATGCATATAATCACAAGCAGTATATACTAGTTAGAAAAAACATTACGATTTTTATACAGAAGTTAATTCCACAAACAAAATTTTATTATCGTTTATGATTCAAATTTTAAGTTTAAAGTAAATTTTAAAAAAGTAAAAAATCAATTAACTGCCAAGTAAAATAATATTTGTTTACTGAGAAAATTATAAGTATTTCAGAGAACAGTTATGTTATTAATCGAACTTATAATGAAACTGCATTAAAACACTCATACCTTACAAACAATACTTCCAAACAATTTACGTTTTCTATATATGCAATTTTTAACTGTACTATAGCTAGCCATGCACACTTGCATATACATCAAAACTGCATAAATTTCTCAATTTGAAGGTAATTTAAGCTCCCACGACTTAAAACTGAGAATAATATACAAAACTATTGTGAGCAACTTAAAAAAAAAAACGATATAAATATGAATTATAATGTTAATTCTTATTCCCTAATAGATTACAAAAATAAACCATAAATATTCATCGATAACGTATTCCCCATTTTGTCTTATTTCCCTATAGATGTAATACAAAAACATGAAATGCAGATTTATTTATTTTTTTAAATGAATGAATGCACGGGATCTTTTCAGATATTACTTTCCGGCCAATTCTAATCAAATTACTTCAGCTGATATTGAATCATAACATTCGTTTTTAAAGCGAGCGTCTTTTTTCCGCCAAAACGGCACAGTGGGGCAACTAAAAAAGAGCAGTGAATGTACAATCCTGTACAAGCTTTTTTCTCTAATAAATATATTCAGTGAACTTGGCTCCAAGCCACATTGTCTCGTTTGAAATGAAACGTGGATGCGTTAGACATTTTTTATTTAATATGGAAGGCTTTTTCGATTCTTTCGGGTTTCAACAAGTTAATAGGGCTCGGTTTTTCACCACTTTAAAATCCTTTTAGTTATGAGTATGGGTAATATGACAAAAGTCATTTAAGCACGCGAGTTAATCGACGTTGAAATTGGGCGATCAGCTTCAGTAGATAAAAGAATTAAAATGCCTAAATCATAAGCTTTAACTTTCTTTTCATAGTTATTATAAGCACCATAAATGTTACATTTTTCTCCTAATATTTAATACGTTTTCCTAGAGAGGAAATATGCTTGTTGGAAACCGAATGCTATTCTTTTGCATTCATTTTGAAACATAAATTGAGTAATATACTATATTCTTTCGCTTCAGTGTTAAAATTTAAAATACAGAAAAAATTATATTCAGTATTATGACAGCCATTAATTCAATAAATTCCTCCAATTTTATAATTAACACTTTTTTTTTCCTTTCTTTAGCCCAATAACTAGTTTTAAGGGCATTAATTTTTTTTTATTTTTTTTTCGCTTGAAAATAAAATAAAAGATTTCACTTTAATGATAGGTTCTAAGCTGCAAATTTTAACTTCAGCTTTAAAAACACTTCAAAACAGTATTAAAACCTTGCATTAATATATATATATATATATATATATATATATATATATATATATATATATATATAAGAGCAGGCGGTCGGCATACGCTGTCATCTGGATACACAATAACCGGAAATCTTAACAGCGGAGACTGGCCGGCCTCTTCATGTTAGGTCGTCTAGCTGGGCGCTCACGACGAATTATTAAAGACCCTTGGGCGCGGGGCAGCCCCAAAATCCCTCGCTGCTCTACGGTTGTCATTATCTATTACATAAATACTCGCATATTAAAGCAACATATTTACTGAAAATGAACATCAAATTATGCAGTTTTTCGTGGCAAGAGCGGCAACGAAAAATTGCTCTTTTTCGATCTACTTCAGCTTTTAAGCCACGTGGTTTCTAATGCCAGTTACATATTAAATTATTTTGAAATGTATTAGGTATTAAAATTTTGGATATCACAGCCCGTGGAAATTCCTGAGAGGTGAGGCGACTGCGAGACGGGGGGATCAAGGCAAGAAATATTAATTGCCTTTTTGTTAAATTTAGATCCTGAGTTAAATCCTTCATTTTAAAACGGGAGTTATTACGCCCAAGAGAATTTTGGAGGAAACTTATCCCTATAATGCATGATTTTTTAAAATCGGCTGAAAATAAAATCGCAACTTCATTTAGATTTACTTATGCTAGGAAAAATATTTGTTAAAAAATTCAGCATGTAATTTCCGAGAAAAATCATAAAAAATATTCAGATGCGAAGGTCCACCCTATAGCTCTCGTAAAATCGAAGAAAGTAATATAACCCAATTTTACTTTATTTAGTCCAATATTACCATGTTTTAATAGTTTTGCGTTTATTTTCATTCAGAAGTAAAAATTAGGAGCAATTAAAACTTCAGCTAAAATTTGTTCAGTGAACTGGATGCACTTGTTATAAATCCATGCTTGTTTGCTCAAAAAATAATTCTGGCATACATTTTAAAAACTAAAATTTATTTCCATGATATCTTACATTTATTTTAAATGCATATTTTAGAAAAAAACTGCAACATTTTCTTTTTATTGCAAAAAAATGAGAGTGTAGCCAATTGGCTACAGTATGCACTGTAGGGTTATAGAAAATTTGAATTTCGAGAGTATTTTTAATTTACATGTTATACATATTTATACAAGGTGGTCAGAATTAAAACACCCTTACGCTGAGCTCTCTATACATCAAACTACTCAGTGCAAAGGCTCTGAAATTGTGGAGCATACTATTCAAGACATGGGAAACGGATTACACGAAAAAAATAGTTCTAGCAACACCAATAGATGGCGCTCTACAACAGAAAATATGCTGAAAAGACACAAATAATCGTAAAAAAAAAAAAACACATGGGATATGGAATTTTTCCTTTTTTTATTGCTGATTATGAAAAAACAAGAAGATTAAAATGTGAATAAACTTAAACTGTCATTGTACCTACAATTTTTCACCGTAAACCAAAAAAAAAAAAAAATCTATAAACCTTTGGTGTGCAGCTACTGTACTGGGCATAAAGAGGTAAAACTGGGAAAATGTCATTCTTATCAGTGATGGCTGTCACACTGCCAGAACGCGCTTTCCTTGTGAAGATGCTTCATGAAAACAAAGGAAATACTGGTACTTCACTTCGAAAGTTTCGTCGACTTAAGAATTTACGTAAAGGACCATTACTTCCACAAGCTCTCAGGAGAATAATCACTCTATTTCAAAAAAACCTGTACACCTTATTGTGCAGCCGGGTCGAAGACGCATATCGACTCGTACAGATGTCATTGAAGATGCTGCCACCGCTATTGTTGAACAATCAATGGATAACGTTGTAGACTGTAGCTGTGCACGTGCAGTCTCACGACACTTGGGTGTACCTACAGTACAGTGTAGAACGTACTGAGAAAAATGGTGCATTTTTCCCTTTCCTACAAAATTCGTCACAATCAGCAGTAGCTGGTCACCGACAGGAAGAAGCGACTGACCTTTACATTGACATTTCTGGCTGGAGTGGAAGTGGATGCAATGTGGCCATGCCATATTCTATGAAGCGCTTTCCATCTAAGTGGAACAGTCAAAACCCATAACTGTCACATTTGGGACAACCCTCTTCCTTCAAGAGATTCCATTTCACTCGCCAAAAGTTACAGTCTGGTGTGCATTCACATCCACCTTCATTCATTCTTTTCGACCTTTCTTTTTCGAAGAGACTACTCGCAACGGCACCGTGACGGCCAGGAGGTACCAAAACACGCTCGTAAATGTTGTTGTACCCCAAATGTAACAGCGCCAATGTCTTGATTCAATTACTTTTATGCAAGATAGAGAGCCTCCACATATTGGATTCTGTGTGCATCAGTTTCTACGGCAGTGTTTTACTAATGATAGAGTAAATAATCGTGCTTTTCAGATAATTTGGCCATCTCGCTTACCAGATTATAATCCCTGTGATTTTTGGCAGCGAAGGTACTTAAAAAATCGTGTTTATCGAGGACGTCTGGTAACCTTGGCATATCTGAAAGACAGTATCAATTTGGTTATGAGAAACATCTTAATCGACCAATTGCAATCAGCAGTTGAACAAACTGTCCACAGACTGCAGATTTTACATCTTGAAGAAGGGAACCCTATTGAGCAGCATTACCTGCATCGATAAGGTCCTTGTAAAATGAATGCTTGGTACGTTCGAATAAAATGTGTTACAGATGTATCTTTTCAGCATATTTTTTTGTTGTAGAGTGCCATCTTTCGGTGTTATTGGAACTATTTTTTTCAAGTAATTTGTTTCCCCATGTCTTGAATAGTGCGTTAACCTATTTTGGAGCCTTTACACTGAGTAGTTCGATGTATAGAGATCTCCAGGTAGAGGTGTTTTAATTCTAAACACTTTCTATATTCATTTTCACTCAAATGTTTGTTCAATTGCAATAAAAGTATGATATTTGAATTTAAATTGTAAACTAAGTTCTTTCCCTTATTTTTTTTTTTTTTACTAAAATAGCTACAACAAAAATACAGTCAAAACCTGTAAAATAAATCTGTAACATTTATTTTACATTCGTAACAATTTACTTTTATCCGTAACATTTTATACTAAGCTTTCTCAGGCACTCTCATTCCGTTTTATGTTTTTTACGCAATACACGGTATACGATAAAAATGAAGCACTAAGAAATGGAAAGATTCACTCAATCTAAATTCTAATGCTATTTCTTACAGCATATTTTCTTGTAAATACACGGACATAATTCATTTTAATGCGTTTCTTACACAAAACATTCCATGCAACCTATCCATTAACAACTCGGCCAAGTTAACTATGACACTGTGTAAGTATGACTACTCTCATGTCATCGAGGTACTTTAATAAAGTTTTATGGGAAGTAAACGTTTTACACCCATGATAACATCGCGTGCACAAAAGTTGTTAGAACAAACACCATGCGTGCCCAGAAACTCAAAAGAACTGTCGAAAGAAACGAATTGGATCACTTCAAAACATTACGGATGTGTAATAAAAATTGAGCCCCGATGTTTCAGACATGCTCCAGCTATTCGATAAGAATTATTTTCGATTTAATTTCACATTTTATAGATTTTGAACTTTCAATAGAATGGGTTCATTTGTTTATAATAATAATAATTATTATTATTATTATTATTATTATTATTATTATTTTGTAAATTATTTCTGTGGTTTTTAAATAATTAATATTTTTATTTTCTACGTAATTTTTAACGATAATAATATAGGAAATGAATGACACCAGTGATGCTAAAAATGATCATCGAAGCTACATGCGCATTGGGAATCACTAAACACTAAGGTAAACAAACAGAAAAACTAAAACAGTTTAAGATTTCTCAAGAACTCGGAGATATTCTCAACTTATGTGAAATACTCCGTACATTTGAAATAAACTAAACATTAGTGTACTTATCTTTTAATAAATTCTTAAATTTTAAGCAGTTTAATCGATTCTGGTGTTAGGTAACAGTTTAAATGGTAAATGTAATATTTTTTTCTTCGTTAACTTACTAATATGCAGCAAAACTAATGCATGAACTAAGAGTAGGAAGCCTTCTAGCAGTCTTAATTCACTTCCCGAGACATTAATTTCAAGGGGCTATTTTATGTTAACTGCCGTAACCATCTCGATCTCACTGCAACAAGAAGTTGCTATTTACAATAAATTAAGTATATTGCACCGAAGATAAGGAATTTAATAACATAATAACAGAGGGCTCTATAATTCATTTGACACAGTGCTTCATCTGATACAACTTTCAGAGTTAGTTTTTTGTTTTTTTTATATATGAACTGACTATTTAGTCTTTCGTTTTCGTGTCAGAATTGTGGTAAGCACAGCCTGCATGTAACCCTGTTCTGAAGGTAATCCTGCCTGAAAGTAACCCGGAATCACATTTTATTAACTATGTAAAGTAAAAGCTTTTTTGAAGCTTTTATAAAGAAGCTTTTTTTCGTTAAACAGTGCCACATTTTTATCTTACTATGTTGATAGAATGTGGGGACATCCGGTAAATCAAATGACTGCCTGATTCAACAGGGTTGTCCCGACTACTTCTCAAAGTAAGAAAGTCCATTATTTTTTATAAAATACAACTGAATATGCTGCAAGTTTACATTTTCAGTACTTAGATCACCCGGTACTGTATGTAGAAGAATGCCTGCGTATTTTTATAAAGTGAAGAATTGTCTAATTTCATATTTAGGGAAACAGGAATCACAGCTTATTAATTATTGTTTCAGAACTTTTATTTTACATTTCAGTAGTAATACTTAATATGATTTCAAAGTATAATATTATATAGAGTTCATGATAAAATAATATATGAAGAGAACTGACTAATATTACATCTTAAAATATGAATCAGTCCGGTCCAAAAGTTAGTACTCTGCACTCCACCTGCATCAAACAGATTAATTTCGCATAATCGTTCAAATAATTAGTCCATACGGAAAATGAAATTCAACCTGTGAATTAAACTGAAATATATATATAGATAGATGTAGATATATATATATGCTATATTTTCATTCAATTTTAAACTTAAGGACTAGATATTGATTGTACAATAAAAAGTTAAATTGGGTAACATGGCCTAAAATGATCCCCCTAATGGGAAAACTTATAAAATAACATAAATGTTTAAATAAAACTTTTGCATTTTTCTAGTATGTTGGCACTATATTTGCATCTTATCATATTCCATAATATTTTCAACCCAAATTCAGTATTTAAAAAAATAGATTTTGAAAAAGAGTTCGAAGGATCATTTTACCCTCAAAGAAAAGGCAAAATGATCATTCGTTTAAAAATAATTGTAAATTGTTTTTATAGGCAGAATTAAAAGATGTAAAAGTAATCATGAATGCATAATGAAATAAATCAGTTTTACTATCAGATAGCGCACATAACTTATTTTATGAAAATTGTAATATAAAAAATTTTCACAAAAAATAAAATAGAATATTTGAAAATGATAATTCAAAATTATGGCCTACGATAAACGCAGAAGTAAATTAAATAATGTCTTTTTTCAATATTTTGAAAACTTGAAATATTTGAGCACATTTTACAAAAATACATATGATCATCATTCTCAAGCTGGCATCATTCACCCACCTAGGCATTTGTGTGTGTAACCTAATTTATAATCTAAAATATATACTTCACTCAGTAAACAAAGGCACATTTCTGTGCATGCAAGACTGTTTATCAGAATAAATAAGAAAGTTACTGCTTACCTAATGACCAGAGGCGTAGCCAAGGGGGGGGGTTAGGGGGGTTATAACCCCCCCCCCATGAGAAATTTTTTGCCATACAAAAGTATATACTTCACTACATTATCACACATATGTATACATATATATGAGTTGCAGTAGTCGTAACCCCCCCCCATGAAAAATTTCTGGCTACGCCCCTGCTAATGACAAATATTATAAATCCAATTTTTCAAAGGATTTTATTTAGACGCATAATACCCTGATCAGTTTAATACCTCCTTCGCTTCTTCTTCACTTGGCACAACTAGTTTATGTGTTACTCGGTAGATAGCGCTACCTGTATGGAAGAAAACGTATGTGGATGGTATAAGGATCGTTTTATCCGCTAGGATCATTTTAGGTTACCTTCCCCTACGTGTTGGTCTTACTAAAACTTTGGTACTTGAGTTAAGGTTTTGGAAACAAGATTGCCGTCAGTTTTCTTTAAAACAAACCAGTTTGCATACTCAAATCATATAATATATTTGTTACATTTACATTTGTTGAGGTTTCAATAAATTATTTCAACTTTAAAAAGTTTTCATACTAAAAGATTCATTACTAAAATTCAGAGAAAATAGTTACATATTTCATTTCAATTGAAGCAAAAGGATACGCATTTTTCTATTATTTTTTCCGTAATGGTTTCAAAAAACCAAGTTGAGTGAAGATATACTATATTTTATTTTTCCATATGCATACGAAATTTCCATGAATTAAAAAGTAATAATACAAAGCTAAACTCTTTCATTCTTCGACTTAATTTCGAATATTCTTGTAAATCACTAATCAAACGATATTTATGCAATTAAAGGAAGGTAAAATTATGTTTTCAGTCAGAATCAATTACAACATACGTTAAATTTATAATAACAACAATATTCAAAAAAGACTCAATACATTCCCATAACTCTTATTCGATTTCAATCTTTCTCCGAATTTCTGGAAAAATATTAAGAATGAAATAATTCTGGTTAAATGAAAGTTGTTTTCGCCGTAGGATTTACTCATCATTTTAGGTTTTAAATATAATTCATTTTAAATATAGCGATCGCATTATTGTATTATGAGTAATTTAATTTCACTGATAATTCCTAGTAGTGAGTTAAGAAATATTTTATCGTAAAGGTATCTTTTTCTTTGGTAAAGCGTAAGTGCATTGCAGTGAAATTTTCAAAGAACCGAAAGATACATCTCATCTTTTCTGGTTAAAATTGTCGATATTTTAAGAATGCAATACTGACTTATACCAGTTATTCTTAGAGAAATTTCTTACTGCTTTATCAAGAGAATCTGAACGTAAATTATAATCGTTTCTTAGTAAAACATTATTTAAACGCTATTCACAATACAAAGCAAAGAATCCAAATAGAAAATAAAATAAAAATGCGACTTTTTTGGCGTTGCCATTTTTTTATTCACTTCCTGAAAATTCCAAAATATTTCACAATTTTCCCTCGTAATATTCTCTGAGTTCATCAAGAAGTACTACAAGCAATTCGTAAACATGCGAAATACAAAAATCTGCAGCAGTGGGACTGCGGAAAAGAAAGAAATTTAAAGCTGAGTCTTCTGAGTAAATAAACCTCTTGTGGAACTAAATCGCATCTACAAAGCCAGCCGCTCCAGCGAAGATCTGGGATTCATAAACTTCAGAAAAAGCGAATAAACTGAATTTTAATGCTATGAAGGAATGCTAACAAACCAAATTGTTGAGTTCCTCTTTTCTTGTGTGTATGATGGAGGAACTGTAAATATTATGCCATATATACGCCAGTTTACTTCTTTTAAAAATAACTCACCATCCCTCACTATTTAATCGATTCATGGTTTTTCACTTTTATTTGTGGAACTATTAGAATATTCTTTTCTGGATTTAAACCTACGTCGTAACAAATTTAGCGATTGCATGAAATAGGCGTAAGAATAGAATCACCAGTGCTAGAGCATCTGAGTATAAAGTGAGTTGAACATTTTCTTTTTATAAAGTTGCATGCACGCAATTGATAATAACAATTGAAAATGCTGAACTTTCAGAGTGAATAAAGTAAAGTACTGAGCACTCAAAAAAAATGTTTAGTTCTGTTCACCAAAAGTTTTGATTCGTATAAAAAAATTCGTATTTGGTTGAATCAATCAAAAGAAGCTGGAATTTTTTTCCTTGGAGAGAAATGGTCGAGCCGCATAAATTAAACATATAATTTTTTTTGTTGACTCAATAGTGTTCGATTTGTTTAATCATTTTTCATGAACGTATCACATTTGCAATAAAACAAAAAATTCTTACATGTTTCAAGGATCTCGTAAACACATTTTGGTGCCTATTTTAACAAAAATTTTGCTATATTTAACAATTTACTTCTTATGTAATGAAACAAAATATACAGGACGTCCCATATATATCGTCCAAACTCTACACAGACCAGATTCCCTGTTGGGAATACATAAAAATGCCCAAAAATCTCTGTGTGTATGATGGAGGAACTGTTACGATAATTTTCGAGAAAATTCGATAATTTTCGAACCGAACGATAATTTTCGAGAAAAATAGAAAAAAAAGTATGACGTTACATCCTGTGCAAGGAAAAAAACACTTTATTGGACACATCAGTATTCTCATATCTTTTCAGATGATAATGTCACACCGTTGATTTATTTCCTATGGGGACATCTGAAGAAATTGGTGCATCGAGACTTAGTGACTATACAAACGGACTTACTTGATCTTCTGCAGGCTGCTTGTACTTCGGTGGACACCACAATGCTGCGACGTGTGCAGTCATCCGTTCCACGGCACCCTCAAGCTTGCCTCGATATGCACGATGGACACTTCGAACATTTGTCTTTAGAATTTGCAAATACTGGTGTTGATGTGTCAAACCGCTTTTTTTCTTGCCCCCGGATGCATATAAGTGTCGTTATTTACAGTTCTTTGGACATTTTTATGTACTCTCAAAGAAGAATCTGACTGCGCAGAGTTTGGGAGGTATTTAGAGAACACCCTGTATTTTTGTAAAACACTCATAATAAAGTAATAGGCAGGCCACATTATTCACGAGGAACGTAAAAAACATCTGTATTACCCTTTCAGGAAGTTTTAATTTTTACCTTAAATTTTAAAGATTGGAAATAGTTGTTAGCATGTGTTAAATTAAAGTGCGGTAAAAGAACGCATTTATTATAAATACTATCTTTATCTTGAAATTTACTGAAATTGTGTTTTCTAACACTCTTAACAAGCAAAGTTATTGCTTGTTAAGAGTGTGCATAATTATTTAATTTAAGCAATAGATCGACAGTTTAGAGCTGGGGATCAAACGGATAATCAAACACCTAGAAAAAAGAACCTACAGCCTAGTTATTGGAAGACTGACTAATTACTTGTGAATGCATTGTTAGTGTAATTGTTTAACTAGTACATTATGTCCTGTAAATTTACTGCAGATTGAAACTAAATCTAATAGAGAAAATATTTTAAGCTATACTACAATTCCAAAAATTTCGACCATATATTTTTAACTGGTACTATGATTGGAGAAACACATTGACATAACACTTATCAAATCGGAATCCAAGAAGTTAATTCAGTAAATCAGTTTAAGGCTGATATTCTAGACATAAAAAAGTGTAATCGAACAATTTTACTAATCGTGAGTTAATTATCGTAATTATTATGTCACGAAAGAAAATTATTTTTCTTTTTCATGAAAACAATGACAAAATTTTTGTTTTAAGAAAGCTCAACATAAAAAGCATGAAATTAATTTTCGCAATAAAAATTTAGAAAATGAAGTTTGTGAATTATTCATATTATTTTCACATTTGCATGCCCAAGGTAACTGCTCTTTAATACTGAGTCATGACATTAACGAAACAGGATTATACAAAAAGCTGAAGCAACAAGGTTGAAGAACGGTTGGTCAAGCGTTTCCAATAGAAAAGGAGGTAATAGCTTTAAATAAGCTCTCATAAATTATGAAATTTTATTAACTTTCAAAACTTTTGTAATCACCACCTTATAAAATTTTCGGGACACTTATTTGTTTGCAAGTAATTTTAATGTGTAATGTGAGTTATAATTTCAGAAAATACAAAGATATGCATAAAAAACCAAGTACATATTTTCTTTATTAGTATGCATAAAGAAAAATAATGAACAAAACACTCTGTTGGAGTACCTATATCTTACAGAATTTTATGAAATAAAATCTTTGTAACACTACTTCGATATAAGTTTTACATTCAGCTTATTTATCGACTGTAAAATTAACTTTTGTTTCGCACAAGAATTTTATAATTGCCATCCTGTTTTTAGGAATTGTTATGGTTTGAAACAAAGGGATTTTAAATCTCTCTTTCCGATAAGAACCTTTTGAAGCTCGTCATTAAATTCTTACGCTAGATTGGTGAATGTCTAAAAATCAAGTGATGCCAAGCTGATTTGGACTTTTATCACAGGAGATTTGAAAGATCGAATGGAAAAATAAATTGCAATTAATTAATTACGTGTGCAATTAAGATTGATCTTTCTTTTACAAGGACACAAAATATATCGATATTTTCAAAAACCGGAAATAATAAAATGATTTTGAAGTACAGTGAAATATATTTAAAGTGATAATTTTTACAAGAAATATTCTTACACTTAAGAATTACACATGTATTGTATATGTTTGGACAATATATATATATATATATATATTATTTAAAATGTTAAATTACAAACATGATAATTTTTTCTCGTCGAATGATTCAAAACTTAGAAGTTTTTCAGAGAAATTAAAGTCGTTGCAAAGCTTGAAAAACTTAATACATGTCAGCTCAAATCTGCCACATCTATAGAACCTTTAAGCAAATACAAAAAAAATATGAAATTATAAAGAAAGTCTATTAAAAATTGCATATATTTAATAAATACCAAATAATAAGATAAACAACTACGTTTGACTGATATTACTAAAATTCTAGTTTTTCAGCAAATTGATAGCCATCAAAATTGATCTGAAAACGCACTGTTGAAACAGAATGCCAAGTGCGTATATTTACGTTTGGTTGTTGAAACATTTTCACAATGTGCTTGAATTAAACAAAACTGATACCTGACACTTCTGGAAATGGAAACATCATTGTTCGCTGCAATTTATTATAAAACTTCGTGTTATAATGCATGATGATGCAATTTGACCAACGTCTGTAAAAGTAACTGTTTTTCCGTGGGACTGAACTAAAGAAAAATCATTTACATCCAAATCACCTTGCACAAGGGTCTTTAATTCTTTATTGTTTGTATCAGTAATCAGAGCGTCATAAAAATATATTCAATGGTGCTCCATCATATGGAGCATTGCAACAATTTATTCAATTTATTCCTTTACTTCAAGTAGACAATTAAAATAGTTTACTTGTTAAATGTTACTTTTGGCTTACTGGATTACTGAATTTTGCCTTAGAAATAAAATATATATTGATGAAAAGCGTACGTATAAATTAAATCTGTTTCAGTTTTGTCATGTGTCTGTTTATAAATATACTACTCTAAAGCTATAATTTTTTCAGTATATTTTCACACTTGCCTTTTTAATGGCTGCATCTTTTTCTCAAATTTTGTACAGAACATAACTCATAAGAAATTTCTACAAGTTAAAAATTGTCATTATTTACCTAGTTTTGCCACTGTGTGTAAGATTTTAAAATTACTTCTTACACTTTGATAAATATTTTAAATATTTATAAAAAAAATTTCGAAGAAAGAAAACTTCCTGTTTATGTCGTTTTCAGTTTTGAATTTAAATTCATTGCGTAAAGTTTCTACCTTCATGGATGATAAAACTCCATTTTGTCACACGCATACAGAAACATATATATTAGTGAAATTTGTATCATGGCTTTATAGGTCATAAATCAAAACATTAGTAAATAATCGTGCTTTCAAAAAAATATATATATAAATAAAATGATAATAAATAAATAAATAAATTCTGTTTCTAAAACAGGGTATACCAATAAAAGAAATAATCATTACTGGGAGCTGTTTAATACATGTGGTAACTAGAATAAACTGACGATCAATGCTCTGAAAGTAAAGAAATCGATATCAAATCTATCGGAGTAAAAAATTCTTCCAAAAAAATATGATTTTGTGTATATTTTTTTAATATAACATTAAATAACACAGTAAACGGAATGTTTAATTTAAAAAAACATCTGATAAATGAATGACTGCAAAAAACAACCAAATAAATATAATGCTTAAAAGTAATTACCCTATTATATGAAATCAAATCAACCAGCTTACTTCTCCCATATACCTGCTAAATGCATACATCAGCAGCTCTATCAAAAGATGAATTTAAATTAAATTGTTATTTGAAGAAAAATATATTGGGTAAGGTAATTGAATTTGAAATATTTTGCAAGAACACACACTGCATGCAAAATTATATCATGTAATGTTCTAATACGTCTGTCTTAGAAGCAAAATTAACATGCTTTGAATCTACAAGTATCTAACAGAAAAATAAAAAAAAATCATTGTAATGAAAACTTTCTTTCAGATTTAACATTTCAGCGTTTCAAACATTGCTAAAGAAAATAGTTATTTTTCCATTCTTTATAAAATATAAGATAATAAATGTGTCAGAAATTTTCATTTTATTTTTAATGATGAATTCAAATTATTTGTTAAGATATTATTATGTATTCCCGTTGTTATTTATTACTTTCAACAATAGAAAATCTTCAGCAATTGTAGTCCGTGTTATATTTTATTGAATAAAAATAAACTTGAAGGAAACAAAGTTTGAAATATTCTTAAAAGTTCTTAAATTCCTAAAGTTTGCATATTACTTAAGAATATGTTAACGACATCTAATTCAAAATTTTAAATTTGAAGCTTTTGCTTACGTAGAAAGCGTAATATTTCTCATTACTAGAAAATGGCTTAACTACGGCTTAGCAGATATATGTTAGTGTCAAAACGAGTATTGCCCAGATCGAAAAGAAAATATCAAGAAGTGTTTGAGTTATTTTATTTAAAATTACATTCTATCTGATCAATTACGGTCTTTTCTTGCGGCTTTTCTCTGGATTTCCATTTGGAATCCTCAACCTATCAGTATGGGCTTTTTTTAGCTTAAGGCCACGTAAACACTAAAAGGAATTTCTCTTCGACATTTCCGAATCTGAATTTCTTCAGCGTGTGCTCTCTCCTATTAAACTTGTTTATGACAATTTCAAAGATTATAATTTAAATCCTGCCTCATAAGAATAACGCTGAAATGACGTTGAGGTTTAAAATTGTATTTATGAAAAACTTTTTGGAGTTTATGAAAGAGACCTTAGGGGATTCTTTTCACTGAAAAGGATCTGGAAAGTTCTCCCCCCCCCCTTCCACACTACAAATTTCACAAAATTTGTTAAACTTAACTTGACTGTAAAATGACGTTGTTACATGTTATAATTTATGGTCGTATTTCAAAAAGCATTTTAATAGGATTTTTATGGGAAAGCACTTGCTGCGTTGTAGTCTTAATGCAAATCATTTAGGTTAAATTTGTGATGCGTAATGAATGTAATTCTTATGTCATAAAATTTGAAATAATTAATACCAATATAAGCATTTATGGTATTAACTTGATACATTTGGAATGCTTTCATATTGTTTTGAATGATAAATTCTTCATATGTTTAACTACTTTTAAAATATTTAAGAATTTTTTTAAAGTAGTTAAGCATATGAAGAATTTATCGTTTTTTAATTAATTTTAAATACTTTAAACATATTGAGCATATAAGAATATTTTGAATAGCATATTAAGAATATTTTAAAGCATTTAAAAATTAATTTTAAAGTATTTACATTTGCTGTAATGTAAGATGCAATTACATAAATGTATATATATATTGAGAGTCTTCAAACTGTCTTAATGATACCCGTTTTGCAAAAATTTCTTAAAAATACAAATGAAATAACATTCATATATGAAAATTTCCAATACGATTATTTAAATATTAAACAAGCAAGTAGCGCAGTTTCTAAATAAATTGCATAAATAGTCAATAAATAATTCTGTATACTGTAGTCAAGGTACGAAATCCTATAAAAGAAATACTCCGGATCAGTCATTGGTTATCTTTCCTTTCCATTGTTTAAATATAAGAAAAACATTTCTGTATTTGAAGAACTTAGTCAAATTTCATCGATTAATGTATTGCATGAAACAATAAAAATGTACTGTACTTGGTAACACCAACGGTTATGCAATTTGCAAAAGAAATCTTCATCTTTATTTAATGCTGCAAAAGGAACCTCATTGGAAAATCCTGTCACTTTTCTGACAAATTTTTAGAGCTTTTGAAGGTGTAATTTCTAAGATGTAATTTGCGAAGATGTAATTAGCCTTAGACGTAATTCCCTACCAATCGCAACAGTTAAACCTAAACATGCGGGAACAGTTTGCAAGATTATTTAACTTACGCACCATGAAAAATAAGTTTCCAATTATATGAACTAGAACGTACAAAATAATGAGGAACAATCTGTAGCTTTCTTACGATATCTAATGCCATCAAGGCATCACGTAATCAACGCAACCACATTTGCTCGATAGTAATGAATTTGCTGGCTGCATAAGGTCTACCACTGAAGCAAATTTTCGTTTGAATGATTTGAGTAAAAGGCTCTTTAGGGATTTTGAAAGATAAAAATATCGAGACAGAGATATCGAATGTTTGATAAGCACAAATGCTTAATTTCTTAGAACTGATAATTCAGACTTCGTTACTGAGTAAAGGTTAAGTTACGTTTACAACTGATTTATCATTTGACACGTACTTCTATCGTTCACAAAATTTAGCCTGCATTTTGCTTCATGGTATGTCATGTAAAAGTATAAGCATAAGATGTTATAATTTATGTCATCGAGTATTCAAAATATACAATTATAGTTTATAAAGAATTTGATAGTAGAAGTTCACTAAAGACAATTTTATTTTTCCCACTACAAAGAAAATCTGGATTTTGAACTTTTGTTATGTCCCGATTGGTCAAATACAGAAAGTATTCAAAAACAACACGTTTTAATTCTTTATTCATGAGAGATAAGTGGGCAATGTAAATTGAAAAACATGTTCAAAATAAAGTACTAGAAATACTACATTAAGAAAAATACTCCTCCAGTTAATTTTCAAAAACTTACAATTTTCAAAGCTATGTACAACCCCCGTACAAAAATATTTCCAGTTAGTAAAATGGGTTCCATACACCAATGAGGTGATGCATAAAATTTAAGAATGATGTTCGAAAAAATTTCAGAGATATGCAGATAAATGGATGCTGATTTAAGCCACTTCTCAGTGTCTCTCGAAGGGAGAAAAAATCTATCGCGTTTTAGGGTTCGTCTATAAATTAAGAAAGAAAATAATTTTTAGGATTAGCAGTTTCGCATTCAAGGTAATTTACATTAAAATTCATGTATAGCACCTGAACATCTTTCTTTACAGATATCTCTGAGACGGTTTTTGATGAAACTGAAATTTGTACATGTCATTTGTGCACGGGGGCGCATTTTACCAATTGGCTATTATTTCGTAAGAGGGTCGTACAGAAATTTATAAAGTGCCACTTTTTGAAAATTAATTAGACTATTTTTTCTAATGTAGTCTTTTTCCGACCTTACTTTCATCTTTTTTTAAATTTATACTGACCACATAAATCTATTGGAATTAAAGTACCTTACGATTTTCCTGGGACACCTTGTATACAATATATATCTTCGTTACATGTTCTGGAAAGCTGTCGAGACTCTAAATCTTTCTTAGATTAACTAGCAATTTTTTTTACGTATCTTAAAAACATTAAGCTGAAAAAGCGAACTGCTTATTTATATACTTGCCGCCTTCGGCGACCAGTTTTGGCCGTCAATGGCCACTTCGCGGCCAAAATGTGCAACCTAGAGGACATGTGCCGCTTAGCGACTGGCTTGTGCAACCTACGGCACATGGGCCTCTTCGCGACCAAAATTTGCAACATAGTAAAATAATTCTATAACTAACTTTTTCGTTTAAAATCGATACTTTAATAAATACAATCGTTAGTAGCAAAATCTCTTTGAGGGGGGCGGCGGGGGAGATTACCGTTGAAGAGAAAAGTAACCTATCGAGATTTTTATCACTATATTCATTCTGCAATGTATTATTTCTTTAAAAATATTTTTCTTTGTAACGATAAAGTTTTCGCTCAAACATGCATTTGTACTTAAATAAATAAAATTAGTGAAAAATTAGTAAAATATAAATTATAATGAATGGTTTTATATAGTTTCTTTACTATAGTAAATTAATAAATTTGGTTAGTTAAAATATGGCCTCGAAATCATTTTGCGCAATTGTAAAATTATTTAATCCTCTTGAAACGGACATTTTTAATGATTTAGTTAACAATATAATTCACAGATATCGCCACCAAACAATATGTTGTGCTTTTACTCTCATCGATTGCTTCTGTGTTTACTTTTTCAAGGCGTGATATCTCGCTAGATATTTAGAGTTGAAAGTAGCGGCAAGCTAAAAAAGTTTAATTTTTTAGAGATCTTTAGAACTGTACAAAAAGTTTTTGCTTTTAGTTAGAGATAAAAGTGTCGTGTTTATCAATATTTCAACATGGCCGCAGATGGCAGATGCTCCGGGAGCGATGAGTCGATCCCGGAACCGTTACCGACAGGACTTTTATTATTTAGATTTCAAGTTCTTCTACACCGTAAGGAAATGGATAAGAAAAGCTTCTATCTAAATACACGTTTATTACTTTCAGTAAATTCTATAATGATTGAACAAATTTTATATATATTCACATATAAAAGAATTTTAGCCTATGTTGGATTCAACATTTGATTTATATTTTTATTTGATTTTCAGGAACGAAATACTATACATACGATGATAGATTGAAATAAATATCACATCTTTCATCACTGATAGTGCGTTTTAGAAGATCTAAAAGTTTCCACCAAGCCATAATTCAGTCTTTTTATGTACAGAGGGGTCCAAAAAAATTCACTTACTGTTTCTACTTATACTATTTGTAAGCAAACTATACTTACTAATATAATTAGTAGTATAGTGCAAGATATTAAATTTCTCGTGATATGCTCTGCTGGCATTTCGCGTCGCGCATGCGCGGTGGTCTAAGATGAAGTGTCAAAAAGTCATGTTCTGCGGCCTAGCCAGATAGATACACTAACAGCGACAGTTTTGCACTATGGGCGTTACATCGGAACTGGTGGTTATCATTTCATAATCCATTCCCTATTATTTCATAACCTACATATCGTAACCCTCCCTTAGTGACAAAAATTATCAAGTCAAGTCAAATTAGTTATGAGATTTAGACTAGTAAAAACTGGGTATTTTTTTTGGATCCCACCGTATAATACAGTTTTATCATGCATGTAATAATTTATAAATAAAATCTAATTTTTGTGTTTCGGGGTTTGAGTTAAATGTGCACAAAAAGAACAATCACTGTAAAATTGCAGTGAACAGTGACATTTGTGGCGACAGTTTTATTTTTCAAATTTATTGAATAAAGAATGAATTTAACTTTTATAAAATGCACCGAAGAGCCATTACATTATGATAACCCACACATTTTTCATTCAGCACGCAATTAAGTGGGAATGGTATTTAACTGTTGCTGGAGAAGGTAAGGGATCATTCTTGCACTTACGTTTGTGAATGATGGGGAAAAGCAATTCATATAAGCGAATTTGATACAGGGCTGATTGTAATAGCCCGAAGACTCGGAAAGACAGTATCTTCGAAACTGCACGACAGGTCGGTTGTTTACGATCTGTCGTTGTTAGTATTTATAAAATATAGATTAATGACGGTGAAACCAGCAATAGAAGCCAAGATCTTGGGCTTCCACGCATCATCAAAGAAAGAGCACACCGGAGAGTGTCCCGCCTAGTGCAGAAAAATCGGCGGCAGACAGTGGCTCAGCTGACAGCACAAGACAATGCAGATCCAAGGACAAGTGCTTCGGAATTCACAATTCAGCGGATACTCTTGGATATGGGACTGCGGAGCAGACATCCCACTCCTCTGCCTCTGCTTACCAAGCGTCATTATCAACTACTCATAGAGTGGGCACGGGAACATCGAGTCTGGACCACGGATATGTAGAAGAGAGAGTCTCCTAGTAGGATGAATCCCGGTTTCTCCTTCATCACGTCGACGGTCGTGTCAGGGTACGCCGCCTTACAGGAGAGCAGCTGCTCCCTTCTCCCCGGCAGATCAGAGCTCAAACACCACCATGTTCCAGTATCTCGACTTTGTGTGGCCACTGCTTAAATATTTGGTACAGCCTGTCTCCAGTATCTACCAAGAACTCGTGGCATCCATCCCCAGGCAAGTTACAGCTGTTTTGAAGGCCAAAGGAGGTTCAACGCGTTCTTGAGTAGGTGGTCGTAATGTAATGGCTCTTCGGTGTAAATCAACGCTATTGACGGATCTGGGAAAGATTTATTTTGATATTATTTTTAAACATCCTTTTTTACTGTATCATGCAATTCATTTTGTTTTAATATTGTCTTGGGGCATAGCAGCAATGTGTAAATTTTGATATTGTATAGTACAAGGTCTTTGCCAAACTAAGCTGCTTATCTGTCATACCTTACATAGGATCTTGCGTCCGGAAACGCAAGGGAGATCGCTAGAGGGCGATGTTCACAGGCTTATGGAAGCTTGTTCATTTCTGTTTAGAATGTTGCCGGAGAGGAATGATTTGGTTTACTAGCTCAGAATTGAATATGCATTACGCGATGGTTCAGAGGATGGAAATGGACGAGCGGCGGTACGGATGTACCTTGAGCATGATGTTCGCAGTCGTAGAAGGGAGGCTGAAATGATGTCAAAAGAGGTGTGACTTTTATTACATGATTTATTCATTAATATACGAGTTCCCATCCGTGGCACTATACACTTAATGCATGTAGGCCAATTCTAAGTTATTAACTCGATTCATCCATCTCGAGCAACGTCCTAGGATAAAATGATCACGCTTCCATAAGCCTGCGAACATCGCCCTCTAGCTGTAACCGTTTGCCTTTCTGGACACAAGTTCCTATGTAAATCTAGTTATTCATAGCATAACAGACCAGCATTTTAAGTGCTTTTGAGACACCCAGTAGATTCCCCTTTATAAATTTCTTGAATAAAATAAGACGAGCAAAATTTCAACTATATTTATTTATACACCACAAATTCTGAAAGCAATTTCATAAGTTCATAAGTATGCCCTTTTTTAACGTGCAATGCAAAATGATATGAATTGTTGAAAATATCAATAAACTAACTTTTTTCGTTGAACAAAGCATCAAAGTTAAAAGATAGGAACAAATGTGATCATCACTCATCAGTAGTACTACTAGCGAAACGGCACTTAATCTCTTGACGTGCACAGCGTCACTTTATAAGTGACATGTACATGACTGCAGTGATGGGGAAAGCGTGAAAAACAAAGAATGATTTCATCGAGAAAAAATCATTCATCGTGTAAGTTGGAATATAAGCTGCAAATTTAATGTCAAGAAAGTTTCACAACCGAAAACGAAGAAGGATTTATACAAAAATTTGCTTCAAGAATTGTTGCTGTGTGAAGGAAGTTTATTGTTTATAGGGGAAGAGTGAAAACAACCTGCGAACTCAAGATTGTCACTTAGTGTCTTTGAGACAGCACATCCCGAAAACTTGCTTCAAAATAACGCTTGAATCGAAGAAATCGGTCATAAGTACAGAATTTTTGCAGTTTTGCTGTGTCTGCGCAAATGTCTTTGCTTGATAGCCCAAATCACTGGTTAATATGCCAAATAGAAATTATATATAAAATGAACATTATTCTGCTGTATTTACCTTTCTAGATCAGTTTTGTTACAAATTATAAAAAAAAATTAAATATATGTAACATTACAAATAGGCCTTTTATTCCAAATGATACCTTTTGAAAATTGTTTTGAACTATTTTTAGCTCATTCTTTAATTAAGTCTTTACCATTCTTTAATTAAATCTTAATACCATTCTTTAATCAAGTCTTATTACTAATTTTTAAACGCCCTTGTAGACACACACTTCTAACTAAAATAAAGCCAGTTAACCTGCTTTTCATCGATATCACAAATTAATTTATAAACATTTTATATAAGGTGGTCTTTGAACATTATACTTGACTTTCTGATATAATTTATCTATTTTACATTTCAAAATCCATAAAATAAGATGTATCCATATTTATCAATGATTTATATTCAACACACAAAAGCTGTAATGTAGCGGGTAAGGATAAAAGGGACGCAAATGGCAAGCAACAAGAAAACGCGTTTTTCAATATCATCCTTCATAATTCCATCAATATTTTGAAAATAGAATGTTATGAAACATATTTCCTAATAAAAGTAAGAATTCAATAAGTCCAAAAAAAGTCACTCCAGACTGAAATATCATACTTCGAAATCAAATACTTAAAATTGTTTTTGAAATGCTATCGAAGATGAACTCCTACCACTCTAATGATTTTAAAATATTTTCCGATACATTAACGTTCTATATGGGCACGTTCAACAAAAAGGGAATGTATCCTTTGGCGAATAAAATGCTCAGCTTTTGGAAAAACTTGGCTTGTTCATAAAAGATTTTGCAAATGGGTTGGCAGAAAAGGAGTGAAAAAAAAATATTTTTGTTTGAGCTGCCCTGAAGGATTTGGAGCCCTTCAATAAGGATACACACTTCAATAATAGAATTCCACGCTATTTATGCAAAATTTGTTGTCTGCGGAATTCGTATGACAAGCTCACAGCCAAAGGCAGTACGAATGCATTTTTTGGAATAGTAGCAAAAAGTGACGGATATGTACCACGGAATTTCTATCTGGATAATTCAAAAAATTTAGCAAAGAAGGGTATTAGATTTAATGAAAAGGGGAAAAGTATATTCGGAAAAACGACATTAAGAATTTTTCCCTCGTATTTGAATACTGCGTTAGTTTAAAATAAACCTTATCTGCATAGCATTTTTTTCTACTTTTATTTTTTATGAAAATTATTTAGAAAATAGATATGTTCGTAAAGTAGCTATGTTAAGCGCAAAATATTTAACTGATTTATTGAATATTTTAAAATCAAAATTTAAATACTGTCCGCTTCTTATAATTTAGCAATTAGTATCTATAAAAGATCATAAATGCTCATTTATGTGTAAATAAACATTACTAGTGCTACCTACATGTCATCAAAAAATGAAATATGCTCCTTCCACTTATCGCCGTTCTGTAAGGAGGATCTGGCACCGCTCCGAGTTTGCCAGAGGGCATTAGAAACAGTGACAATAGTACATGTAACAGAATTACATCAGGACCCACGAATTGTGATTTTCTTTTTAGTTTTGACTCCTGGTACAAACAACGTGATATTGCAGAAAAATCTATTTCATTGACAGCAAAATTTTCTAAACTTTAGAAATAAAACACCAAAATAAAGCAATTTTGTGCATCTAGTGGCTTGCACATTACGACAAAAGTTTCTGAGAGTCAATGAACAAATGGTAAGGAAATGAAGAGAAAAAATGCAATATTTTATGTAAGCACTGTGAATGTGTTGTTTAGTCCCTGCTTTAAAAAAAGGAGGGGAAATTTCAATCTCATATCTTCTGGAAATGCATAACGTGGTCGGTAATTTAATAGACTGGATGCGCAGTGGGTCTTCAAGTCAATATTGGCTCATTTTAGTATTCACAGTTGGTCCACTGTAATTATGTTTTTACCCGAAGTCCCACAATGCCGATAACGTGGATCTGAATAAATGAAGAGAAAATAAACTAGAAACTCCATGATTATCTTAATTTTAATTCTACCAAAGAACCGCTTAGCATTGCGCTAAAACTACAAAACCCAAGATCTTCTGATTTCCCCCCTCTTTCAACCTCCACCACCCTAAAAACGCCCAGCACCAACCCCCCAAAAAGTACCCCTCTCAAATAGCAACGAGGTGGGGTTACCCGGTGAAAGAATTACAGAAAAAGCTCTTTGGGCACAGATAGACAGTTTAATTTCCCCTGTTTAGAAGCAATGTCTCTTCGTCTAAACACAGGAAGCAAATAACTCCATTGCATGCACTGAATGACAGAAAAGAGTTAATTTTAAATGTGTCAATATAACGAAGACGTAAGGAAACAAATCGCAAAGGTTCAGATATTTCAATATTTGCTGGAAATGCATTATTTCTGAAATGTCCTGTAAATCAGTTTTTCATTATTTTGATTATGTATGAATGTTGTGTTACTGTAGAAGTTAAAATATTATATAAAAATACAATTCCGTATGGATGCCATGGTTTTATGCTCAATACCTGTTTTTCTGAAGTATTAATGGATTATTACATAAGATATGGACCTTGTAATAGAAAAAGTGCTCTCTTTCCACACAATATTTAAAAAAGTGAATGATTAAATTTGAAGAGCAAAATGAGAAAAAAGACATACAACTATGTGAGTAGTTTAAAACTACATCTGTTTGCTTAAATTTCTATCTGGGTGAACCATACACTTATATTATTCTAAAACTAACTAAAAAAATACTTCAACTCAAAACAATTAATTAGTATCTTTATTTCTTTTCTAAGTACACAGTCATAAAATTGTGTAACAAAATTAAATTTTCGTGATTTAGAAAAATAAACTTCATCTTTTCTTGAAACACTCTGACATCTCAAATGTAATTTCCGTTGATTCCTCTATTTGATTAGAAATGCAGTGACATGCCAAATACTTTCCACCCTATTAAATCACAGAAACCTAGTTACACATGTCCTTACACAGTTTACACTACTCCATAGTTTTGTCGCTAAGAAGGCAAAAGCAGATATTTTTTAATACAGAAGTGAATACCTTCCTGATACAAAAACCAACGTTCGAGAAATACGCTTTTAGATGACTTATTGAATCGTATATAGTACATTCATTGTCACCACTTTATTAAATACTTCTTATCTCGGTTTCGCAATTCTATTAATGGAGGAGAGCATTTCTATAGGTATCACATTTTCAGAGTAATAAAAGATGTGCTTCTAAAACATAATACTGATATATTTGGTTTTATAAATATATTTATAGTAATGCCTCAATGTATTATTTATTAACATTGAGGCATCTTTGTAAACATTTCTCTTTTTGCTGTTTCTTATTGTATGAAGACAACAATAGTGCAATTTGTTACGTTACAACTAAATGAATGAAAACAGCTATTCAAATAACTAAGAAAATGAAAACTTGTAATATAGATTCAAATTATCTACGAAAATTATATGGGAAAACTACACGAATGTCTTATTGTGGAGTATTTTTTAACTAAGCATTGTTGTTAATTTGTCATAAGCAAACGTGCTTCAAAAATATTGCTTGCCAAAAAAAATAAAACTTAAGAATGTTGTGTAGTGTGAAATCTCATTACTTTGAATGCTTTTTTATAATTACAACTATCTAACGTTTGAAAGACGTTCATTAGGTAGTTTCTTCCCCTTACAACCCGTCTCCATCCACCCTCTCCTTTCTTTTATTTCGTTTACCGCTAGATAGCGATACTTGTTGGTCTGTTTTTTTTCCCCGCATAAATAGAACTGCATCTCTTCCTAAACATTCGGTTGATTTTCACTGAATGGGTTTCAAGAGGCCTGAAACGTTTTCGTGCGTTTTAAGCAGTTAGTTTTTATTGGTGCATACATTTGCATACCTGGATTTCCATAACAACAGTAAATCGGGGAAAAGATGAACAAAGTTAGAACATTTTTATGTATAAATCCTTTAATTCATATTGGATTTTGATTATTTTGTTCTGGTTTATGTAATGGGTTGAGGTAAATGTGTACATACAAAAGACATCAAAATACTGATACACACAGAGGCAAAAAAATATATGAACGGTCTCCTTGGAATCTTGAATGGGGTCCAGATGAACACTCACAGTTATTCTCATATAAGGCCACTTATTTTGTAAGACATTTTCATGTTGATAGCCTATTTAAATTCCAGAAAGTAAAGTTGAACGCTTTTACATTTTTCTCATTGTTGCTTTCTCCCCATGAGACATCGAACATAAATACAAAATTGACAACTTTATGTACGAAATATTTGTTTTACATTATTTTACACTTGTAATGTGATCAATGTTTATACGAGTTTTTCACAGCAAAAAATTATGTACATGTTTTTAGTATAGAACCTAACATTTTTTACAAGGGAAAGAGCGAACTTAACACTTTTTTTAAATATGAAATATAGATGAAAGGCAATTTTCTTACTCACTGTCATAAAACGTATGAACAAAAACTGAAATTTAAGCATGAATTTGTCTTTGATATGTTTATATTATTATTAATAATGTTTTCTATCACATATTTTATGCCATTTTACAATCAAATATATTTGTAATGTAGTATTTAAACACTGCTATTTAAAAAATATATAATAGGAAGCTTTTAACGCATTAAAGAGCAGTCAAGGGAAATAGGAAATATAAATCGTGTTCAACTATCCATTGTAGTTTAGGATAGTTTCCTTTTGATATCTGTGTTTGAAACAAGTGAAACACCTTCATTGCATGGAGAAGAAAGCTTACTACCTTCTTTTCTTTCGTGAATTTAATAAGGAACTCTTTTGTAGGAGCAATATGCTCCATGACTTTTCTACAAAATATTTACTTTTGCTGATTCATTTGAATTCCAGGTTTTTAATCAGTTTTCACAGTTATCCCTTCTTGTATGCTCGGGACATTTTCATTGATATGCGATGATACAAACTCATTGAGTAGGCACCACAGGAACAATCTACAAAAATTTAAACAATTGTATAAGTAAGTTTTCTATATGCATTGTTAGTATTGTAAAAATTGTTCAAATTCTCAATTTTCTTCATTCAAAAGTTCTTTAAAAATCATAAGCAAAGAAAAAAAAATATATATATACAATAATGGAACTAAGGAAAACCTTATTCCATTGCATCATCATCATGATTGAGGGACCATTGGGTAATATTTCAGCACCAAGGACAAAAATGTAAGGTCTGTACCATAAATGAGCAAACTTTTTTGTGAAAATATCGACAGAAAGTCAATGAATGTAATATGTTGTCACATGATTACAAGTATGATTACAGATTTTTCATAGGTAAATCAATCGTGGCTGATCCCAGAAAAATATTCATTTTGTGAAAGAGATAGCGAAATATCATTATAGAAGCATTTTCGACTTTTGTTCAATTTCAATCTGGTTGGTGGTATTTTGATTTAATAGGACAGGGTCGCAAACTACGTTAAGTCGGTGGAAACAGCAGAAGTAGAATGGCTAAACGAATGGACGTATTAAAAGCAGTGTGGTCGAGAAAAAGAGACCTTCTCGTACGCAAATTTCAATCTGGAATGGGGGAAGTAAAAGCAGCGAGTAAGTATTCATCAGTGAGTACCTCAGAATTTTCGTAGGCGTTGAACATCATTCGAAAACATCATGTCGGAGTTGGATTACGCGAACAAGTAATATGCGATTATGCATTTGATTTGCAGCTGAGCAGGTAGAAATGGAAGCCTAGCGCAGAGGTCATAAGAACAACATCCGAGGGCACGTTGTCTTCACCATATTACCTTCACGAACATCGATGGATGACTGTGAGAAACAGAATCTTTCCAAAGAACAAGGCGTAATGCAGAGCACACACCTGAAACAGAAAACTGAATATTGCAGCGAATGGCAATTCCACGTTCACCAGTATAATAAATTACGTTGCATCTGAAATGACTATTCGTCCTCGGTACGAAAACGTGTGGAAGGTTCTGCGTGCAGAAACTAACCCAACATCTATCCGAATCTTATCCAGCATCCCCAACTCTTATCCGAAGATCTAATTCTAACCGATGCCGATTACCCACATCGAGTTTAGTTCATACAGTGGACGTGAAGCTGCTTGGGTCCTGCTGTACCCCAAGAACACATTCAAAGTCTCTTTGAATCAATGCCGAGGCGTGTGGCAGCTGTGATCTCCAACAACGGCGGCTACTCTGGGTACTGATTTTGGCAGGAACCACGCTTCATAGAATGCTGTAAATTTAATCATTTGTTACTTGGTCAACATGTTATCTACACAATAAATTTTGTTGTGATATCTCTTGTTTTTCTTGGTGTTGCAATTTGGGTGGCCAGCAGTGTATTTAAACACTGCTATTTAAAAAATATATAATAGGAAGCTTTTAACGCATTAAAGAGCAGTCAAGGGAAATAGGAAATATAAATCGTGTTCAACTATCCATTGTAGTTTAGGATAGTTTCCTTTTGATATCTGTGTTTGAAACAAGTGAAACACCTTCATTGCATGGAGAAGAAAGCTTACTACCTTCTTTTCTTTTCGTGAATTTAATAAGGAACTCTTTTGTAGGAGCAATATGCTCCATGACTTTTCTACAAAATATTTACTTTTGCTGATTCATTTGAATTCCAGGTTTTTAATCAGTTTTCACAGTTATCCCTTCTTGTATGCTCGGGACATTTTCATTGATATGCGATGATACAAACTCATTGAGTAGGCACCACAGGAACAATCTACAAAAATTTAAACAATTGTATAAGTAAGTTTTCTATATGCATTGTCAGTATTGTAGAAATTGTCCTAATTCTCAATTTTCTTCATTCAAAAGTTCTTTAAAAATCATAAGCAAAGAAAAAAAAATATATATATACAATAATGGAACTAAGGAAAACCTTATTCCATTGCATCATCATCATGATTGAGGGACCATTGGGTAATATTTCAGCACCAAGGACAAAAATGTAAGGTCTGTACCAATAAATGAGCAAACTTTTTTGTGAAAATATCGACAGAAAGTCAATGAATGTAATATGTTGTCAACATGATTACAAGTATGATTACAGATTTTTCATAGGTAAATCAATCGTGGCTGATCCCAGAAAAATATTCATTTTGTGAAAGAGATAGCGAAATATCATTTATAGAAGCATTTTCGACTTTTGTTCAATTTCAATCTGGTTGGTGGTATTTTGATTTAATAGGACAGGGTCGCAAACTACGTTAAGTCGGTGGAAACAGCAGAAGTAGAATGGCTAAACGAATGGACGTATTAAAAGCAGTGTGGTCGAGAAAAAGAGACCTTCTCGTACGCAAATTTCAATCTGGAATGGGGGAAGTAAAAGCAGCGAGTAAGTATTCATCAGTGAGTACCTCAGAATTTTCGTAGGCGTTGAACATCATTCGAAAACATCATGTCGGAGTTGGATTACGCGAACAAGTAATATGCGATTATGCATTTGATTTGCAGCTGAGCAGGTAGAAATGGAAGCCTAGCGCAGAGGTCATAAGAACAACATCCGAGGGCACGTTGTCTTCACCATATTACCTTCACGAACATCGATGGATGACTGTGAGAAACAGAATCTTTCCAAAGAACAAGGCGTAATGCAGAGCACACACCTGAAACAGAAAACTGAATATTGCAGCGAAATGGCAATTCCACGTTCACCAGTATAATAAAATACGTTGCATCTGAAATGACTATTCGTCCTCGGTACGAAAACGTGTGGAAGGTTCTGCGTGCAGAAACTAACCCAACATCTTATCCGAATCTTATCCAGCATCCCCAACTCTTATCCGAAGATCTAATTCCTAACCGATGCCGATTACCCACATCGAGTTTAGTTCATACAGTGAATGCTTGATGCCGCAAAGAATGATTTACAATTACAATAGTTTCTCAACGCTTTTTTGTTCTCAGATGAAGCACGGTTTATACTAGAGAAAGTGTGATCGGAAAGCCCAAGGCGCATTCGTGGTTGTCCAAAAATTCCCACATCGTCAAAAATTGCAACAAAGATTCAATGGCAACATCTGGTCAGGGATTCTCTATGGTCATTTGTTGAGACAGAGCCGTACCGAAACGTCACAATGGTGCAAAGCATCTTGTTTTGCTACCGTACGTCTTCCCGGATTCGCTGCAGGGTATACCCGTGCAATTTGTGATGAAAGCCTTCTGGCTTACGACATGAGTTATTCTTTGTAGGGGGGGTTTAAACGGAAAATGAAAATTTGCATGGAAACACTAAGATTCAGGTTGCTCGCCACCATTTTACCAAGTTTATTATTGCTTAAACTTATTATCATACTCCTTAAGAACTTAACGCACTCCTTAATAACAATTAAAATTATGTTTAAAAATTGAAGGCGCAGTTATAATTTGTAGACAAATTTTAAGTTCAAAAACTGCAACTTTTTATTATTGTTTTATCAATAATAAACTTTTTAAAATAGTGATGAACCTCCAGAATCTAAATTTTCTATTAACCCTCTGATGGCCACTATAAGAAATTCCTAAGCAAAAAATTATTTTTTCATTGAAATGGTGTTCTTTTAAATCAAATAACGTAAATATAATAAAACAAAATTGTGAAAAATGATATTTTTTATGTTTTTTTCAAACTTTATCATAGGTTCTACCATGATTTTAAAGCTGTTTTAAACATTATAAATGAAACTTTAGAAAATTATTTCGTATCGAGTGAAAAAGAAAATATTTTTAAAATGCGAATGTCAATTATTAATTTTACTTCAGATTAAATATTATTAAAATAGTGGAAAAACTTATCACTGGAAACGTTTTCTTTGTTGACTTCATCCTTGTTGCTTCTAAAATAGTTTCCATCCATTAATGCTGGCATTTGTGGACCCAAACTACTACTATTATTAATTAAAGGTACAATTTATAATCGCATGACTTCAAAATTACATTCCATAGAAACGTTTTCCATAGAATTAAGGATGGTCGCATATATGCTGGCATAGGCATTACAGGGCTAAAATTATCATCTTCCGTCTACTTGTATACGACGCCCGTACGAAAAAAAAAATCCCAGTGAGTAAAATGTGCCCATACGCTGCTGAAGTGATGTACAATACATCAGAAGTATATTCTAAAAATTGTCAGAGATATGAAGATAAGTATACACTGACTTACAACACTTTTCAATGGCTATCGAAAGAAAAAAAAATCACGTCGCATTTCAGTGGTCCTACAGAAATTACGGAAGGAAATTTTTTCCCACTCTAGTAATAAATGTTAAGACTCAAAATCATATATAGCCTCGATCACATTTGTTTAAAGATATATATGTGACATTTTATGATGAACTGCTAAAAATTTGTCCATCACCTCAATAGTGTATGGGAAACATTTTACTAATTAGTAATTTTTTTGTACGGGTGTTGTATACAAATTTTAAAAGTGCAACCTTTTAAAAATTAACGAGACGAGGAAAATTTTTCAGTTTCCACTGTTGACTTGTCTCGAATAGATAAAGAATTAAAGAGTGTTATCACCTTTTTGGGACACCCTTTATATTCTGATATTTTATAAGCAGACAAATAGGAATGTAGCATTTTCGAAAAATAAACTTTGTGCATGGTTTACTTCAAAGTATTTTTTCTACCATAAAGACTACGTTTTAAAATGCTGTGCTACTTGTACCACAATTTTGTATGAACAGAAAGCAATGAAAAATGTATAAATGTTATCTTATTGCACGACCTTTGGACGAATTATTTTTGCTTTAGAAATGACATTACTTTTCTTTTCAAACTGTAACACCTATCTGCTATTGTTATTTATTATAATTTTTAACTACAATCGCATTACAAATATTACAACTTGAATTATACAGCCTCGTGGTTTAATTTAATTCGTACTGTCAAACATAGCTGCGACTAGTTAGTAATTCTATGAATACAATTTCTGAAAAAATAAATTTTTAACATTCTTGGGGGAATAAATATCTGTCAAATCATTTACTCGAAACTAACAAGTAAATTCCATTAATTTTTATTGACTATAAAAATTTCAAAATGTGGTGTATTAAACGCAGTTTTATATAATTATTTTATTTTTTACAGAACAGGCTAAAATAATTAGGTATTTATGCGCAATCTCGCATCTTCCACTTACTTTAATTTATATATATTTCAATTTCTCAAGGGAGTATCAGACAAAGCGATAAAATATTTATTTTAACAAAAAATATCCGTCTGCCAGTTGCCGTCGATAAAGAAGTACAGAAATAGAAATTTATAAGCTCTACGTGAGAGACGAGATTCACGAATTTGTTAAAGCAGTTTTAGTTTACTTGCGAAGAAAATAAGGTAGACTATTTAATTTGAAATATTAAGAACGAATTACCACATAAAACTACAATAACATGGCTCAAGTCATAATTATACCTTATATTCCTAACGAAAACATATTGTTTTACATATTTTTTTCTGTCTTCTTTTCAGTGCATACACAAAGATATCACATTCTACCATATCAACTTCTGTAGACAAGGAAGCTATTTATCAACATGTTATCATATCCTAAACTATATTTGGAAAGTTGAAGGAAAAAAACCCGCACTGCTTCATCATATAAATTTACGTAATGTAGGAGGGGGGGAAGCAAAGAAGAAATTGACCTCCCATTTCATTTTGTTTCATCTGCTAATGGTCAGTAATTGATGGCAGCTAAGAAAACAAATACCGTCTGAAAAGGAGGAAGCTGTATAACAGAATGAAGTTACTCACCAGAAATGTTTTTGGATTTACTTCTATCGCAGCTCTAAGAAGCTTAATAAAAGATAAAAATCCAGGCGCTCATTCTAGAATTGAATGAGATCTTGCTTTTTCAAAGGACTGACAGTAGTCTGCACTCGAATAGAGTTTGAAATGTTGCTTCGGATTATGGATGCTTTTTTTGCGGCTGAAAACGGCTTTTTTGTGGTGTAAACCCTATGAGGGCAAGATTTACTAGAGACATATTTTTTCTCATATTTACAAGAAAATTCATGTCGGTGCTTTTCTGCTACATTTGCTGTTCTGAAATATGGAAAAAATTTGAAAAATTAGATGATGTGTTATTTGTATCTCAATAAAAAAAATAGTTGTTTTTTTTACCTCATTACTATTCATGAAACGTTTTCTCTCTTTCTAAAGTTTTTATATTTTTGCACTCGTTTTACATTTGCGATAACTCATACATTTATGTGCGTCACGTCAGGCGTCAAATGACTGATACAGTTAATTTGACAAAGGACGAAGTGAATAGTATAACTGAGATGAGTTTGAATAAACCACGGTTCAATGATTAAGCTGAATACATCTAATAGGGGATTTAGTAGTGGAATTTCAATTAGCATTTCATGACAGCCGAACTGATGTTAGAGGTTTGACTAAACAATGGATCTGTGAAAGCTCTTGCACTACATAAAGTATGAGTTTCAACGAGTGACGCATTTTGAAGTACTGTGTCTCGGTATCATACCCACAGTCATATTTTTGCTTACATTTCATTTTTGAACTCTAAAAAAAGGATTTGAAAAATGTATTTACAAAACTACTGAAAACCAGGAACTCGCACAACGTATTTTTGTTGGAATACCTTCAATACAAATTAACATACTGGTCTCTATTTTCTAATTTGCTCTCGTTTCCATCTGTTTAGTCAATTAACAAGCTTTTATGAAGTGTATTTGAATTTGGAATACATACATGTGCTCTGGGAAATAATTCTTGAATGAATTACTAACGCTTTGCCAGTTCGACACTTAGGGCTTCCATATTGATTCTTTAATATTTATCTGTAGTATGTTTACGAAGATGTTCATCTTGGTAAATAAAGATTACATCGAAGATTATATAGTATCAAAAAGTGCTTTTTTAAATGTTTAACCAAATTTTTGCGACCATGAAAATAATCAATTAGTTTGGCTTTTAATTAAATAGATGCATTTTAATACCTGAATCAAATGTCTGAATTGTCTAAATAAAATAGTATTTCATTACCGATAATCATGAATATTATTTTACTTTTTTTTAAAATTAATCATTTGAAAATTTGTTTAGGGCGTGTGTGTCAGTGTATGTGCTTTTCTTCGGTATTTACAAACACAATATATGTTTTCGATTGAGGTAAAATATCCTCCCTTCTGTTTGTTAATGACTAAATTAATTATTCATTAGCACACAATACGAACAAATAAACTTGCGAAATTAATTTTTCCTTTAAATGGTGAACATATTTTTTAATATAAATTATTTAATTATGAAAAAGTGATTATGAGTGTACACTTTAATTAGGCTTAACACTTACCTTTACAGTAATATAAAAGAATATTAGGAAACAGAAAAAAAATTAACTATTTTCAATAATGAATTCGCTGCAATCAAGAGCCTTCTATAAATAAGCATATTTTATGAATGCGGTTGACAAAATACGTCTTGTAAACATCTCTAAGAGAATACAACAAAAATTATGTGATGTTCTCTTCTAAGGAATTTTTGTTTCACGCCACTTTTCGGGCAGTATATCAAGAAGAATGTTTATGCATCATAAACTTATTGAGAATCCAAAGAAATCACAAAAACGCTTTCACTCTAAATGACCATATACAGAAATTCCAGAAAAGAGAGAACATTTTCTATTTGGAGCAACAAAAACTGTCCAGCCAGTGTACCTCAATCGGAAGTTTTATTTTGGTATCCCGAAATAACATTATCTTGCTTCTTATTACCTAATTCGACTGTCACCGATGCAGAAGGAAACAATAAAGTTCGTAAAATATAGGAGCCGGAAGAAACAATGGTAATTTAGTACTGAGATTAAGGTTGGACTAAGAGAGAGTCAATGGCAGTCTTAACTATCTATCTGTCATGTACTCGGCCATAAATCTTGCATCTAATACGTTATTAATTTAATAACGATTTTTCAAGATTGCATCGAAACGCTAAGTAGAATGTACAGGAACGGGCTCGAAGAACTTAGAGATGTCAAGATAAAAAAAAAGGCAGCATTTAAAATAAAACGGATAATATATAACATTCGAGAGCTGATTTTCTCTGGAGGAAAGGGGGGGAGGTTAAAAACACTTTTAAAATGATAAGAGATAAAATATTTTTAAGGTTTTATTTAATTTATCTTTTTCAGATTGGTGCCAAAACAAACTAAGAAGATATTTAAAATAATGGCCTTGTAATAATTTCAATAAAAAACATAGGTTTAGTTTTCATTTTATTGTTAAAATCAATACGGCAAATTTTATATTTTAAACAGATTTACAATGAAAGTAAAAGAAAGTATTAAATACTAAGTATTTATCTTCTGAATAATTTTTCATTTCTTAGTGTAAACAAACAACTTTATTATCATTTCCTACTGTACAACGCTATTGTTAGCTACCTTTTTCTGAATTAGATCTTCCATTTTATATAAGCAGAAATTTTATAAAGTAAATGTCACACAGTAAACCCTTTTTAAAGTACTTTCCTAATCTTTAATTCTTTTTTCTGATACCATAAATTTTACAAGTCTCTTTTTACAAATCAAGTTTTGATTTTTTTTTAAATAGATAAATTTTGTGTCTTGAAACATTTTAGCATTACATTTTAAAATAAATATAGTAGCTTCCATGCATTAGAAAAGTTATATAAAACTAATTCGAGAAGTGGTTTTGAAAGAAAATCAAAACCAAATTAAACTAAAATGAAAATTAATAAGCAAAAGTAGCCTGTTGTTACAATAAATAAAGCATGTTCCTTTACCTATGACAAACGTTTTACCTTTCTCGTAAATTCAAAAATGATTTCCAAATGCGCCATATAAAAGAAACTGAACCTTACGATCTCCTTGAAGAAAAAGCACTTAATTAAAAGATTTAAACATGAAAAAGTTTCTTCGCGTTTCCAACTTTCATCTTTTAAGTTAAAATAGTTAACAGTATGATGTTTCTTTTAATAATGATTATTTTATTAATCGTTTTAACACATAATTTTTGAAATATTCACAAAATCAAAGAACAGCAAGTAAGAAAGTACACAATTTACTAGTTTTACTAGGTGTGAGAAGCAGTCAAAAAATAATCCATCTTTTAATATGCGTTTTTTTTTTCTTTTGCTACAAACTGTTGAACTTTTTCTCCACGCAACAATTTATTGCTACAGTGTTTTTAATCACGATATTAAACTCAACTACAGCAAAAACTACGATGATACATCTTTAGTTTTGGAAAAATATGCTTTGTTCCCAAATTTCAACTTAAGTAATTTAATACCTTCTTTCTAACGGCTTAATTGAAAAATTGCGTGGAGCTTATAAGCATGTCTTTTTTTCAGATGATAAACAAAGTAAAACTTTCTAGAATAGCCTCAAAAAATTACAGCATTCAAGTACCAACAGTTTTTGAAAGAAGATACATATAATCATCACAGAAAACTGGAGGAAGGGGGAAAAAAAAAGAAAAAAAAACAATCAAGTTTTTCAGATCTACATCTTACCAGGAAATAAAACCCATCTTGAACCCAACATAAGAATGAATCAATCCGAAAATTTCCTTTCATAGAAAAATTTACTAACATTGTATTTATTTCATAGTGAATAAGTCTGCATAGTGTCTTCTTACAGTTTAATTCTGAAATTATTTAATGCATGTAAAATAGCAGCATTCTATATGTAAAAGTGAAAGATAATTCAGATGAAAGAGGATGTTCAGATGTTTAGAGTAAGCGCCTGCGTGTGTGTGATCTGAAAATCTATTATACTTCCTTCAAACATCAATTCTCAAAAGATCGAAAAGGATTCAAATGTCATTTTAAGTTATTTAGATTTCCTGCGATCAAACTCAGTTTTCGTAAAATTAAGTTTTATGCTAGTATATAATGATCCTTTATTAAATTAAAATAAATTTTGTATTTAATTTTCCAAAACTTTCGTTTTACGAATATATTTTATTAACCTTCAGAAGGTATTTTGGAGAATTATTAAATTAAAAAATAAAATATATTAATGGTTTGAATCAAATGTTTGCTAAATCACTAAATTATTGAAAAATTTAAGTTTATTCAAGTGCATTTAGAAGCTATAAGATGCAAAAATTACCATTGGTTTAAAAATTAACTTCGTTTAAAACATTGAAGTGAAAAATATTTCCAGTCATTTTTAAAAATGCCGACCATTCAATAGTAAGAAAACCTTTTAGAAAAGGTATACGGGATGACTCAAAACTTTATAGCGAAAATGCAAGTGGTAGTAGAGAAAACCAAAACTATTAAGAATCACATAGAAATGTGGGGTCGCAAACGTCCTCTTTGCGTACCTATTAATAATCACTTTGGGAGAAGCGTTGAAGTATTCAACTAATTTCTTAATTCAGTGTCATTAACCATGGGCTTTTATCTGAGAATTTCATGAAAAAAATTAAGTAGAATTTGTAGACTATAAGTTTTAGTCAATTGCTTTCAGTAAAAGATGCATTAGTTTTTAACAAACTATGGCTGGAACGTTCACTATTAGTCCAGCACCTTCTTCGAAAGTGATTATTAACAAGTATATGAAGACAACGTTTCTGACCGCACATTACTATGTGATTCTGAATCGTCTTGTTTCCCTCTACTAGAGTAACATTTCTGATTTATAGTTTTAAACCACCTTGTATAAACTGATATCCGTTCTTCGCAAGGGAATGAGACTTTATTTTGCAACCAACACAACTGCAAACAAATTATAAGTAAAGTTTTAAAAAGCGACCTAGTAGAATTATTTTAAAGTTGTGCGTATCAGTTCTTTTATAAAAGTCGCTACAAAAATATTTCCGCTTATGCCTGAATATTGGGGAATAGATTATCTGAAATTTTAAAGTTGTAGAGATTGTATTTTCGGTATTTTTCCTTAAGCCTCGGGAAATATAACAATGCTATCACAGGCAGTTTGCTCACGAAAACTGAAAATTTCCCAAAAAATTTTTAAAAATTTAATAAAGCATACATTTTTAGACTATCTAAGAGTTTCTCACCTATAATTCTGCATATATCTCTAAATTTTCAAACCGACTGATCTAATGGTTTCTGAGACATTTTCATAACAATTTCTTTCGTGGATAAGGCACAGAACATGGTAGCCCGCTGATGTGTAAAGGTCCCGCTTTCATACCAACCTCGAGGCTGTCGTCTAACGGTCTGAAGTTTTGGTCGATTATCTACACATGCAACGTGATTACGCGCTAGAGCCTTGTAAAAAGTCCTCCGATCTCGGCAAACTCCCCTGTAGGGAGATGCCCCTTGTGTAGCCATCCTGAAACAACTAAATAAAGTTGAAGATAGCAAAATATTGCAAAAAATCAAGAAAGTGATACATTTTTTGGTTTTAAAAATTTTAGGTAGGTTTCTTTACCAACCTTTTTGCATATCATAGCAAAATTTCAAGCCAATAGGTTTAAGAGCTCAGATTAGCATGCGATATAGCAACTGATCGAAGAAATAGAACATAGGCTAACACCTCACAAAAGCCGGATAAAAGAATAAAAATGCTATAAAACATTAAGGATAAATAATCGGAGATTTTCTACCTGTCAAGCTTTCATTCTTAAATCTCTCTTAAAATCTGCTGCCAAGCTTTCTGTGGTGGTTTGTTGCCGCAGTGGTTAAAATTTGAGGAAAACTAAAGCCTAAGATGATCGTACAGTGGTATTATGCCGCGCATAACCTGCCTGGCAAGTACTCCTAGTATTATGCTGAAAAAATTGAAAAATGATTGACATACACCAAAACACTAAAAAAACTAAAGACTCTATGAATTGCAACTAAATACCATTTATTCTTAGTCATTCCATTAATATTAATTAACAGACGATATTGACATAATTTTAAACTTAAACATGTCTGGGGGAGATGTGGTTTTGGAGGATAAGGGGTATCCACAAAAGTTTTGAGACGCAAATAATAAATAGATTACTGGGAATATTCACCATTCTGATGAGGTAGCCGTCTTTACACAAGACACGATCGACGCGTGCCCTCTTGGAACCGCTGTCTTTCTCTTAAGCCATCATCTGGCCTCTGATTCCATGTTTCTTTTGAACACAACTTGATCATATTGATTCGAAGCACACACTGATTTTTTAAGTCCGTTCACACCTTTTTCAAACTCTGCTCTGCTTCTTTTCTCTAGCACACTCGTTCTGTCATCTCTTTTCTCTTCTCCCACGGGGTTGTTTCCTCTTTTCTTACCCCCTCTTACATCATTGGCTGGAGTTTCTGATTCGTTCGTATCGGGGAATTAATGCATCCTCTCGTCGAATCCCAGACATGTAGGTGGATCATTCGGGAATATACCCCGCCAAATTTGCATATCATTTTCGGCCATAAATATTTTCGGCCATAAATATTTTAACGTTGACAGTTCATTGTGCTATAGTGTCCAGACTGTCCATTGCCTGGCGCCTCTTCTAATTTACGGTCCACTTGTGTGGTCTTCCCATGGGAACCGTCTCAAAATTATATTTTACTGCTGTTTCACTTCACCACACTTTCATTCTTTTATAAACTTATTAATTTACAGGGGATTTTTCAATTTTGCTTTCCGATATTATAAGAAATTACAAGAAGCAAAATTATTGCGGGTCACAAAAATATGTGACCTTCATTGAAAAAAAAAAAGAGATTACGATGCAGAAAAATCCCCAGTCAGCACTTTCCAATGGTTCGATGTTTTTCAAGAGAGAAAATCTCAACACTGAACTTTATCTTGACTCATGACAGGAAATTCATTCTTTGAATGAAGTTAGATCAATGGAATTTCGTTTTATCAAAGGAAATAAAAATAAGTTTTCTCTATCTCTCTTAATTACCAAATAATTAACTTACTGTTTTGATATGTAGAAGAATTTGGGATTTCTAAAATGTACGCATATACAATCGATATCAAAACAGTATTAAAGTTTCTTTTCCGCTTTTTATGCTGTTATTCAGAATTTAAACAATTCCACGGCTGAAAATGTGCGATTCTAAAATGAGTGACACTAATAGTCGTGGTTAAAAACAATTACATGAACAGCACTCCTGCGAAAAAATTGATTTCAGCAAAGAGAGTTTTGTGGCTAATTTAACTTCCACTTACTCGAAAAAGGCAATGAAAATTGCAATTATAAAATTGCATGTGTGACTATTTCAGCCAAGAATTCTAATTACTTTTTCGCAAAATCAATGCTTAAAACAGATTTTGATTTTCAGAAAGGAGCCTGGATGTTTTTAAATTTCCTATAAATGAACATGAAAGGTCCTATAAAAGTCAGAATCGAAATATAATTAGTATCTAAAATTAAACTTCTTTTTTTCTTAAATTATGAAAACTCATTGGAATAAGCTACATTCTGTAATTTGAAAATGCATTCAATTTTAATAATTGGCATAAAAAAGATGAACAGTAAATAGTTATTAAAAGAATTTATATTAGCTTGATCTGTTTTCTATTTAATTATATGAATGTGTGGTACAGTTTAATTAAATAGTACGTTATTGGTGACAAACTGACGTGTAGCTATAGCTAAGGAACTGCGAATATGAAATGTAAAATTTAAATTTAAATGAACTTACTACTATGTGGTACGATTTTAAGATTTTTTTTATGATTTTATTTTCCAAAATTGCTTGATTTTACAGTGTTCCAATTTTTCAAATGATAAGAACAAATAAAGCTCATGCAATCAATGTTTTAATTTGATAAACGACCAGTGTCCATTTTTGTACATATTTGTATAAGCGAGGTTGCTGTTTCTTTGAGCATTCCCGGTACTGTAGGGTATGACTTATTCTCCAATCATCATTGATGGTTGATTTAGCATACGTCAATTAGGAGAAGCATAAAATTCCTAATTTCTGCAACAGTTAAATGTTTGCAGTTAAATGATATCGTGTTTTTAAGCATTGAGGTATTTAGTTTCAAAAATACACTAAATACAGATTTGTTTTTTAAATATAATTTAAAGAGTCTGCTATGAAAGCACATATATTAAAACTAATAAATAAAAATAATGTGTCTCATAATTTACAGTGTTATTGGACTTTCTAATTTTCGCTTTTCTACATTGTACTAGTTGTAACAATCAATCTGCATTTTACTTTCAAAAGCCACGATTTCCTGTATTGTCGAATATTCTATTATTTATTAAAATAACTCTTTGCATTCAACTTATTAAAATATGCAACAGATAAAGCAGGATAACACAACACACAACGTGCTGTTGTCACGTAAATAACAACAATTCCTCCAGCTACGAAACACAATGTGTGAACCAAGATAACTATTGAAAGATAACTACTTCACCTGAAATTTCAAGCTTTATGCTTTATACAACAAACGCACTAGTATTGCCCTCTCCCCCAACCCCCGAAAAAAAAAGGACTTTTCTTCAAATTTAATACGACGCAGTAAATTTTGAGCATTTTGTATTGACTTAAAGTGGTTCAAAAAACAAGAAGTTTAAAATGTCCATTTTATGTCGTTTGTGAAATGAGTCATGTCAGAAGTATTTTTCTTCCATGTCTTAAAATCCTTTAAACGAGATGCGATACTATTCGTTTTATTTCCGAAGGATAACAACACATTTCTTTTTATCTCTCAAAAAATCCCTTCTTCCACCCTGAGTTCGGTTTTTCTGTTAGGGGGTCTGTTCGCTGTGCGCGGAGCTCTTTTCTCATTATGCGCAGTCATTTGTCAAACTGCGTTCCCGTATTCGTAAACTTGTCACAGTACATATGGTAGGAATTTTCGCGAGTACCTATGACGGCGGAATTTTTTTTTCTGCAATTTAACAGACATAATGCGTTTAATAATATGAATTTGCTGTTGCGTGTGAAATTATAAAGCGGGGGGAGGGGTAAACTCCGTATGAGAGTAAAATAGATTTCGTGTGTTAAACGTTTAATATATAGTTACTATTTTTCCTAAATTTATCTGTCTCACACGTATACGGTTATTTAAATGTGTGTGCGTGTGTAAATATTTACGCATAGTCGCATACGTTTTATAGTTTAACAAACACAATACATTTGAAAATGTAAATATTATATCACATGAATTGTTATAAAATGATTAATTCAGGGGTATAAGAAATTTTGCAATAATTAATATTTTGTTTATTTTGTGCGAGGTAGTACACAAAATAGTTAATATGTAGATGTATTTGTATATATCCAATATTCAAATAACAGTAATAATAATAATGTAAAAATAAAACCTTCCAATGTAATAATTTAAAATAGATATTTATTATTGGATTTTAAAACTCCCTTAAAGCACATTTATATGAGCATTTAAAAAAAAATTAATACACGTGTACATCAAATACTATTCCTTTGATAGAAAATATGAATTTGTAATAAAATTTAGACAGATTTAGACAGACGATCCACTTCTGCTGCTAACAAGAATTCCGTTTCTTCTTTTTTTGCGGAACGGGGGGGGGGTTGGGGGACGAAATACTTTTTTTAGTTATAAATCTGCCTCTAAACAAAGAACAATAAGAAAGTAAGGTTACATAAATTTTGCATAATAAATTTTAGTTTTAAGGTTATTTGGACTTGCTAACAGCATCTACGTTGAACGAAACTTCAACAATAACAGTGCAATGTGTAAATATACTAGAAAAGTAACCTATATTTTAAGTTTCAATCAATACAAAAAAAACTGATGATAAGACGTATATTTTTAAAGCTTAATATTTCTCTTTTTTACATCTTTTTTAGGGACTTTCAAGAATTTTTTTTTAATTAAAAATTGAAATTTCTAGAAATGTTATTTACAAAGATATTATTTTATCATTCACAAAATTGCTTTACACCCAAGTATAAGTTTTCATTACTCTATTTTGAAAGTTGAGTAAATTAGCACTTGGGAAATCTGTGAGTACTTAGAAAGGTAATCTGAAAGCTGATTACACTACAACAGAAAATGGTTGCATGTAACATACAGAGTGAAAAAAATTGAACATAAAAAAAATTGAACTACATTTTATACAATACATAATGGCCGAAACAATTCATTCATTGTATCTGAATGGGAAATTAAATCCGGCTATATCAGTTGTGTTATTCTCATCCTAAAACTGAAAAAATGTAAAACCTTTTAGTTCATTATTTTACTGTAATATAATTTAAATTTCCATTGCATTTAAGTTATATACATTAAGAAGAGTTAACAAGAATTAAATAAAAATTTTTTTGATTAAATTATTTTTTCATAATAAAACCTGGACATTTATTCATTCGAAAAAGATTTGTTTTCATTTCAGGAAAAAACGTTAGTCCGAGATACTTATTATAATGAAGTGCTCAGTTACCATGCAATAAAACATATTAATAAAACTGTGTTAGCTTAAATCGTCGTTAGTGCATATTATCAAATTTAATACAAGATTCGAAATTAAATCATGACTTTAACAAGCATTGCTGTTTTCTAACTAAAATAACAAATCTAAAATTTTCTACAAACATAAGGTCACATTTATATCCAAATAGAGAAACGGAAAATAAATTCCGGCCCAATAAATTATGGTGGCGCCGCACTGACTTTCTTGTGCTTGCTTTACGATGTGCAGTTTGAATATTTCAAGGGTACAGTCTTTAGCTGCACATAGAATTTTGTAAGCATATTCCGTACAATATCATTACAGCAGTCGGTTTATAGTTAGCTAGATTTTTGTAAACCCTACTACTAAACTAAACTACTAAATACTAAATTAGTATGAAAAAACTCTCAAATATTTCGGGAAAATATAGATTAGGGATTTTATGTAAGTTTACACACATATAATTATGAAATTTTATCGCAAGTAAAGATGAGAGAGTATCTGGATACCTGACTAATAACAGACTGGTGCATACATAGCCGATTTTAAATGCAAGGCTTTCTATATAAACTTTTGACTATAAAGTAGATTATAATTAAAAGTAAAATAAAATAATAAATGTAAAAGTGTGTTGGTATTTTCACTTCGGAAGTTGGCTAGTAGTTACATTTAACTTAAAGTATTGTTAGATAATATATAACATTACTAGTATTAACTCTTTCACATCATGAAATTTTGACGTCATGGTCAATAACTCACTGTAAAAAAAATTTTCAGTAAGATTTATGGTGAATTACTAATAATGTTTTTTTCATCTTCAGTGAACTACAAATGCATTACTATATAGGATGTGTGGAAAAACCACTATCCACATTTATCTTCGTGGCTTCTTGTCATAATCATGCTCTTTCTGTTACAAACATGTTATAAATAAGTTAAATAAAGTTGCGAAAACGAAAAAGCTATAACTTTCTAATGATCCTGAGGTATCTATAATTGAATTTGTAATGAGCTTGACTCTTTAAAATATAGATAAATCCAAGCTATTTTAATCTCCGTAAGGCGAGAATCGACAGAAAATCTCTTTTTTTTTAAGTTCAAAGAATCATACAAAAATTAAAAATATGTGATACATTAATTCCTCGAGCAGATTAAATAGTAAAATATTTGCGCTTGGATTAAAATTAAATATCAGTTTCAGTCATAATTCTGCACCTTAACAGGTTAATTAATATCAGTCTATGACAAAATGTCCTTTAAATAGCGTTATACGTCGAGACATTTTACAAAACTGTACCAAAATATTTGCATTTAAAGTTTGCATGCATTTTTTCGTCCATTTCTATTTTTGTTTTATCCCTTTTGTTATTTATTAAATTATAATATTTCGAAAAAGACTTTATAAATTCAGTAACAGTTCTAGCTTATAACTCATTTTTATGCGAGTCATACTTAAATAATTTTTCATAATTCTGGAGCAGTACGTTAGACACCATCATTGCTACCATTACCAGACTAAATTTATCGAAATAAATATTCCTGCTCTACTCTGCACTTTAAAACAATGAAAACAGTATATTTAACTTATCAGCACTTCTTACGAACAACATTTTTAGTGATCATTCTAATTTTCAAAATTCGACTGGTAGATGGATTTACTTTTTTTTTTTTTTTTTTTTTTTTGCTACTTCACTTTCCGCTTTCTATTTTGAGATGGGTAGTGGGAAGTCTTCTGTTGGTGTTACTGCCAATTAACTGCTTGGCTATGACGAATATAGAGAATGTATCGGATATGTACGGAATGCCTAGAGGGAGTTCATTTCATGTGAAACTCTCCCGGATTTTCGTTCAGGAAATAAGCAAGGAAAAGAAGGCTTACCCAATATTATCGCATTGTATCATAAAAATTTTGGGTCACAGAGATTTCCCAGTTGCTAAAAAGAAGCTCAGTCATATGAGGGGATTTCCCAACTTATATTACTATTGCAAGCCACTAAGTCTGAAAATTACCAACTCTGTTTGTTGCTGGTGAACAAAATAAACCTGTGTACTAAATACTGTAATTTAGTTTAATCATAAAGCCGCCCAGGTGCTGTAGTGGCTTAAGAAGCGTTCTATCACGCCTTGGGTGCGGGTTTAAATCCCGGCTTGGACATGAATGTTAACTTGGCCGTCCCTTCATAAGGGGCAGCGCCGGCCGCCCACTGGGTGGCCCCATAATAAAATGGCCACAATACCTTCTGTCAGTTGTTTGGACAACGCCTAATCAGCAAGTACCCGCCCGTTGAAAAAAAAAGTTGAATCATAAATTCTAAACAATCTGCACTTAATTAAACTAACTTTGCTTTCCATAAAATGAATGAACATTGTCTGAAAATATCATTTTGTATTACATTACTTTAAAAAAAAATCACGTACTATGGACTAACATAAACAATCGTATTGAAAAAGAATCTTGAACGCAAAACCGGAATCTGAGCTTCGAATCATAAACAATTACCTACATTTTTATAGACCATCATAAATAATTTTCATGTTTCATCGCTCTAATCACTAATATTTTTTTTTTTTGTTGTTGTTCTTGCTAATCCCAAATGGTATAAGTAAATGCTATCCATAAATCCTGAAGCCTCCAGAATATCCAGAAACAAGAATTGATCCTCCATGACCTCGTTTTTGCTAAAAATTAAGCAGCTAAAAATATGAGAGGGGAAGACCAGGACGGCTCTTATCTACACCAGTAGAGGTCTGCGCCGCGCAGAAATTCGTGGCGCCGCGGCTTGGGAAATGACCTTCGGCGTGGAACATTGACTTTAAAATAACATTTTTAAACTATGAAAGCTATAGTCTTAAATATGAGCTTGCCGTTGTGGTAACAGCTTTAAAATATTTCTTCTGCTGCGAAACAGAGAGAAGAGATTTTCTCAAAAACGGATAGGGTTATGTATGGTTTATATGCATATTCACGATACGTTTAGTTATCAGTACCCAATTGATATATGATTTTAGCGTTTTCTTTTTCTCTTTCCACAACCTGGTCATGAACCATTCCAAACCGATAAAAATGTGTTCTTTTATGGTATAATGCGAAGTTTAACCAGCTTTTAAAGTAATCAAATAATGTTTACATGCAACTAGCGTTACGAAGTAGCCAGGAAAAAAGTAAGCATTTAATATTTGCCAATATTTTCTTTTTTCTTTTTTTTAAGCGACTCAGTCAATTTTGCAATGGAATAACCATTTTAGATAAAAATAAAATATTAACCCCTTAAATATATATAAAGTATGTTATTTTGACTTTTATTGACTATACTGCTTTCCAGTTTTTGACTTCTAGCCATTTCCAAAAAGAAATCCGCGATATCTATTTTCCCTCAGTTATTCGAAGGTAGTCGGTGGTTAGCTTTCAATTCTCCGGACCTAGTTGTTGGTTATCAAGTAGACTTATGACGTTCCTAACCTCGTTCAGCCAATCATAAAAGCCTTTTAACGCTCCTTTCTAAGGTTCCTCTTAAAGGCGGAACAGGCTTAATAACTGGGCTTTTCAATGGGTATTTGGGCAACTGGGCACGGGGTTTTACAAAACATTTCAACCCAGAGAAAACTCAAAAAATAAAATGCATAATAATAATAAAAAGAATCACTTGCATTTTATTTAGACATCCCGTAGCTTTTTCGTTCATTCAAAATGAGCGTTGCCATTTTCAGCCCCTTGAAAAAACCTTTACGACAAGTTCTAAAAAATCGAAACATATATGTCATACGATTCTAAATTTTAAAGTGAGATAGAAAAACATTTATGCAAATAAACAAATAAATAAATCTTCACCAATTTCTTATATAAAACGTGAAAGTATCTGATTAAAATAGAAAACAATAAAATTCCCAATGACGTAAAAAATACGAGGTTCACATTTCAAAAGACAGAACGAAGTCGTGAATTGACTTATCTTGATGAAAGGGTACATTTGGAGCTGCCACGTCAATTTAGTTCTTTTCCAATACGCGCATTTAAACACGTAGCTTTCTTGACAATATACGGTTAGATAAACTAGACAAAAAGAGCCGAAAGGGGGGGGGGAGTAAAAAGGCTTTTTGTCGAAAAGAAAAGAATTCCATGCTCTGGGAAAATTGAAAAACGTTAGTCTTCAGAAAAAATGCTTTGTGATAAACCCGTTTATTATAGACTTTCTTGCAATTTAGTCTCATTTAAAGAATCATAAAGACAAGAATTTTGTGTTAGAGCGGTAAAAGTACTTAAATTTATCCTAGAAAGCAGCTGTTAAGTTTTCTAGTTAAAAAAAATCGGTTTGTAAACAGAATTCTATCAACTTCTTACAACAGGAAGGAGATTTGAGGTATATTACATCAGTTTCGACCTACGTATTTCAATATCGCAACGTCTGCGCTAAATCGAACATTCATCTCAGTATTAAGAAATCATGAGAAATTTCAATGAGGAATATCTTGGCTAAAAATTTGTCTGTTTATACCCAAATGTCTATTTGTAGATCACGTACATGAAGAAAATAATATATTCATTTACAGGGGAATCAATTATTCTCAAAAGTGTATTTTGAGAAAATTGATACACAGAGAAGAATGAAGTATCATTTTACTTTATAATTTAAATAAAGTATCATTTATCGAATACATTTTTATCTTAATTTTAATTCTGAAATTTTAATCGCATCTACGAGGATAAGCCATTAAATCACAAATTAATATAACTCTTGTCATATAACTTTAATTGAATTCATTATACTTCAGTTTATACTGTTAAAAATTGCATTAAAACGAACATTACTTAGATGCATTATAATACATCCATCTTTTAAAATATTGTTTTTATCAAACTCACATAGCCAAATATATTCCATATTTCAACTCCTATTTTCAAGGAATTCGCGTTATAAATGACTCTGCAAACCCCTATTTTCTGTCTTATTACTCAATCATTCCTTCAGTCAACTAGCAAATATCTATCAATGTCACCTTCGAAATATATTTCAAATTATACTATGTATGATGTAAGGAAAGATAAAAATAAATATTTCAAGTGATACATCAGTTTTCTATCTTAAAAAGATAATCGTTTCTATACAAAAGTTGATTTACTCTTCAACCTACTTTTTAGAAGTTTAACTTATTCCTATTTCTTCTTCATTTAAAAATAGTATTTTTTCTTCTGAAATTTCGTTTTTTAAACTTTTTTATAACTATGCTTTTTTTTGTTTTGTTTTGCATTCCAGAAAAATATTTAACTTAAGAAATGTTCTGAGTTTAATAGAACTCATCAATATAGATTCTTTATCCCATCCTACTAAAATATGCTATTTAGAGTAATGTGCAATGACGAATATACATTTTTATTGACATAAAATAACGGAAAAATATTCTACGTATTACCTGAAATTTACTTGTTTAATTTTTTACAAAAAATACCAAATTCCAATTTTATTTCATTATTTTTAAAAACCTTATTAATGGAACCATTTCATTATGACAAAGTATACTTGTGTGTCATTACTAAATATAAAACAAAATTTTAGGTTCTCTAATTCATAAATTTTTGTTTAGTAGTAGTAGTAAACAATTTATATAAATTTAGTATTATTTTATATATCATAAGATGCTTTAAGTTAAAGTAAAATTATAAAACTATCAACTGTAATATATGTTTTCTCAGATAGATGTTTTAATGAATATTAAAAAGTAATAAAAAAAGAAAGAAAAGAAAACATAATTAATTTCACCATAAAACTCTTAATGGTAACTAAGCTACTTTTATTGTGCATATTATTTTACTTTAATATTGTCTTAAAACAAAAAGAGGATTTTTTGTTGGAATTTCTTTCTTCGCTACTTCCGTATTTTGCAACATTAAAACTGTATACGTTTAAAATATTATTTTGTTTCTGATTCTTAGCCTTTTTTAAAGACCGTGATTTAATATTCATATCTGTTTATTCACGGTCACAAATCCGTGTAGTAAAAGTTTTATCTTCTTAGATTTGCAGTCCTATAAGCGAGTTTCGTGAAAAATTTTACTCGCATTTAAGTATTTCCATACAAAACTAAATCTTCCGTTTTTATGCTATTTTTCGTCGTTTTAAAATTTCCGGCCACACGCGAAATTTGAGACGGGCGAAGTTTGTTGCTTTAATTTGCTGCGGGCCGCTTGTTTTTTTACCAAAGGTCACGCATTGCAGCCGCGGTCGATGCAGAGCATTCCTAAATTTTTCCGGGGCATCAAAAACTCTTCCTTTTACAGTTGAGCAACAAAAAATCATTTCAAGCTCTAATTACCCAAATCATGCGTAAGGGAGGGATGGGGGACACAACTTTCCAGATTACCCTTTTTAGCTATTCTCATCACGGAATCAGAAGCACAAACACAGACGGCACGGGCTAATATTCAAAACGGGAAACAATCTCTGCCCTGCTTGTTATTCAGGGCCACATTTCGCTTCCCTTCCCCTCCCCCCGCCCCCACCCGCCCTCACCTTCAAGTTGGATGGAAGGGGGCTGCTAAATGCACTAAATCGTGGCTCTCGAAGCAAAATATTTTCAGTTGCTTTGCGGATTTGGGGTAGAGCTGCATATCATAAATAATGCACTGGACACTAAACTTAAAAACTTTAGACAGGTTGAGTTCTTTGAGTGTCTGGGGACCATCCACAAATGCTCCTGTGTGTATTTATAAGAAAATGGCAATAGAAATTTGCGTACTTTCATTTTTTATAAAACTTAAATGGATGTGTTAGGGAGCATGAGCAAAAATTTGCGGGTTTTAAATGTGGGATGATGCTTGAGAGAAAGTGAAGGTATTTTTCGAATTAATTTGTTAGGTATTGAGACTATGTTATGGTATTTGATAAAAAAACCGTCATTTAATTTTTATACTAAATTTTCCTCGTTTAATTAATGATAGAAGATGAGAATATCGAGGGGATTCATCCTACTGGCTTGATATTTATAAATTAATAAGTACTAGGTATTAAAAATTTAAAGTGCAGCCAAACATTAGCTTTCATACAAAATTTTCTCGTATGAAATTAGAAAATACAGGTTGTCCGAAATTAAGCGACCCTATTTCAAAGTTGTCTAAAGACGAAAACATTGTTGATAAAATTATGAAATTTTGTGTTGGACATAATGAAGGTATGGGAATTTGAGCGAATAAAAAAAAATTGGTTCAAATGTTCGCCACCAGGGGCGCTTTTTAGTGAAATACGCATTTAGCATACATTTATAATAGTTTGCAAATATTATTACAACAAAAAAAGTTCAACATGACGGTCCTCATTATCAGCTACCATCTGAAATCATAAGAAAGAATGTTCCACCGCTGACCGCATAGTGCTCGGGGAAATGTTAGGAACATGTTGCGAAATGCTGTCTTCAAGATCAGGCAAAGTTCTTGGATTATCACGATTTTCAAAATGTTTCAACCTCTCCCGAAGAGAAAAGTCGCATGGATTGAGATCTGGGGACCGCGGAGGCCATGAAACGCCCCCCGGTGGTGAATATTTGAACTAATTTTTTTATTCGCTTGAACAAATTCCCATACCTTCATTATGTCCCACACAAAATTTCATAATTTTACTAACAAATAGTTTCGTCTGTAGACAACTTTAAAATAGGGTCGTTTAATTTCGGACAGCCTGTATACACACACACACATGTGTAAGCGAGAGCCTCCCAAGTGGTGTGACTAACGAACCATTCTACCACAACTAGGGTTCGGGTTCGATTCCCTGCGTGAGCAAGTGCGTTGACTTATCCGTGGGGGTTGGTCGAATACCTAAGCGACAATGAGCAGTAAGCAAATGAGATCGCGTAAAGTTGTGTGGTAACACTCAAATAATTTAAACTAAATGTTTTTAAAGCAAGAGAATATACTTTAGTCGTTTAAACTGAATATTTTTTGTATACTATTTCTACATTTTTTTATCACAATCCCAATAATATTCAGTAGCTCGTTAAATCACTTATTTTGCTATTATCCATGAGATAAAAACAAATAAAATTTCAAACTCGAGCTCAATTATTGAATTCATTAAAACACCTGTAACTTGTAGACAGAGGCTGCGCAGTGAAAACAATTAGTAAAGCACCGGGATTTTTAGAAATTTTTATAAAATCTATTTATTATAGGACACGGGTTCTTTATAATTAATACAATGTATACTATAACGTAGACAACACTTTGAGATGCTGATTTTTTTCCCTTGCGTTTTAAATGATATAATAAAATTTATATTGATTGGTGCTATTTATGTACGACTGAAAATAAGTAAAATACCATTAATAGCCTTCACACATTTTTAGTAAGATTTGTTTTCATTTTTTAATACAACATATTCTCAATTTAATTTACATATCTTGATAACAGTCGTAAGACCTATAATATAATATTAGAAAAAAAAATAATCTATACTACTGCATTTTTCATGTTATATTTTTGTGCTTTGTTGTTTTGAAAATATTGAGATTTTTGTATAGCTCTCTTAAACTTTTTTGTGAAAGGCGTTTCTTTATCTGGACTTTTAGACAAACATGTTTCTTTAGACTTTCAATCTCATACGCATTTGCATTTTAGAATCAATCTTCCATTTTATGAGAATAGCATTTTCAAAATTCAATCCCGTAAATTGCAATGCTATTGTAAAAATAGTATTGATATAGTAATAGTTTTATAATATTTTTTAGTTTTACACGCCTGTTGCAATAGTTTTTAATGTTTTAAAATGCATTGTATTATATTAGATTCATTCCCTCTATGCGTGCAAAATATTCTTAGAGACATTTTAAAACACGAAAATATAGATTGGGATATACATCGTACATAAATGTCTTATAAACTTACAGGGTGACAATTAATAATTTTTGGTAATTTTTGGACCGCAGATGAGATTCAGTTCAAAGTTCACGTTTAAATGCCGGTATGTTGGGATGTTATTTAAGCGTGCGCATTCTAACTGTTGTTGCATTTCACTTTTCATATCATAATGTCCAAATAACAGTGTTTCTGAGCGTACATAGACCGTGAAAGCCTACTATACGAGCAATATCAGCCCGATCGAGGGTAACAGGGAACTTTTGATCAAGTACAAGTTGAAGGCATTTGGTCTTAGTGGTTACAACAATAAAATTTGATCCAAAAGTTCTATTAAACTGGTAAAGAGAACTCTTTCGGAACTTCAGCGAGTTTTGCAATATTTTGTTGTTCGCCAGCGCCAAATGATAGCCATTGATGGCAAGCATATCTGTAGTTACGTTGAAAACATCTATTCAATTCTGTTCGGTAGTAGTTCCAAAAAAATGTCATTTAGCTCAATAATAGTCATCCTGTAAATGAGATTTATACACCTCCGAGAGGCCAGTGGGTCGAAAAAACATGTTAGATGAAGCAATAGGGTAGTTACCACATGTTACAGCCGTTGACTCAGAGAAAGCCCAGTCAGTTGTTGCATTGGCAATAACTGACTTCTCTTGGTAAATTTACAGGGTGACAATTAATTATTTTCCGTTTTGAAGGCTTGAGAAATTCGCGCAGTCAGCAGAGCAGTTGCGTTAATGCAAACAGCCGTTCCGTTAAAAATTCGAAGATATTTGCCTTATTGTAGGTTTCCAGTAATACAAGAACCATCATTCGGAGACAGCAGACGATTCGCTCGGGTCTCCACGATTATTACGGTTATAGACTCTGTTGCAGCAAGGCACATGGAGTCCTCTGGGATAATGCTACACATGATCAAGATGAGCAACGTCCGATTTGAAATAATTACATCTTTAGAGACCAATCTTAGTTTATACTGTTACTTTTTTTAGTTTAATACAACATAAATACAATCAAAAATATCGCTACGTCATAAGCTGAATCTGCTTAGTCGTCTATAACATTAAATGACTGTTGAAGCTCTGCCATTTTATGATTTATAAAAGGATCGTTTAGTATTTTACAGTCCCTATTAATGCTATAAGGGCACGTAATTTCCATGGGATATGTGGCAATGCAACATGATTTGTACAATTCCATTCTGAAATTCATTCATGTCGTTTTAAAAACTAAAGTTTGCCATACTTTTCATTAATAAAGTATTTTGCATCTTTTTATGCTGTCTTATTTTGGCAATCACCTAGAAAGAAAGGATTAAAGTATGTAATTCTCAAGCTTTTCTTTTCTCACTTCACTATTAATTTCACAAATTTTTTTCCTGAAGCACGATTGAAACGCTTTCATAGAATCTGCTTACATAATATAAAAATGCCGTGCTCTTGTGGTATATTTACGTCAAGACTTCCTTTATTTGGCTACACACTGTAGATTCCAAGTCACTTGTTTCTCCTACAGGTAAAATAAACTAGGAGCAGAAGAAAAGTTACTTTTAATTATATGGGAGTGCTAAATGCATAGAAAATCTAAAAAATTTCAATTTTTAATTACATTTGGTTTCTTTCGTTTAGTTTCTTTTATAAAAAATCACTTTATCAACTAGTTTTCTCCTCTCAAATTTTAATGTTCTTCTAAATCAGGTTATGCTACTTAAGACAATTTCAACGGTATTGAAAAAGAATTACTCACAAAACTCTCAGCTTTATCTTATTTTTTAAACAGCCTTAATCAACTGAATAAGTTTAAATGCAATTTGTGCATGTTTAATTTGACAAATTTACATTATTTCAAGAAAATTATACAGACGATGGTGAATTGAACTTTCCTAAACAATTAAATAAGCTGTATGCCAGAGATTGAATTAAATCAAGATTTTAAAACCCTTAAGGCATTGTACAGTGAAGAAAAGATTCATATTCAAATTTACAGTCATCAATATTTACATGCATGAAATTCTAAATTTAATAACTCCCTGTGCTTCCTCAAACTTTATTTTGGGTAAGAATGTTAATTGCCGTCAATAATATGATCTGTCAACAATAAAGTATTTATTGTGTTGCTTTCTTACTTAACTAACTAAATAAAAATATATATCTGAAATATTATTTTTAAAAATTGGCAGAAAAGTACTTTTATTAAAAATTATTTTTTGCATTTTTTGTTGCATTTCTTGCATTTATTGTTTACATTTGAAGACGAAGGCCGAAACAGTTTCCTGGTCGGGATTGGCTTTTGTTTTCCCTCCCCTTATTTATGATTTCTTTCAGTTTTTTTTTAAAATTGTTTTGCAATTTCATCTGATTTTTAATGCTTTTAAGAGTCAGAATAGCTGATCTCCTTTGTTTTTTTGCACCGCACTGCAAAAAGTCTGTTAAAATGACAGAAAAAACTGTCAGCCAGGACACCGGTTTATTTCCGTATATTTTACAGAAATCTTCCGTATTTTTTTTCCTCATACGGAAGATTTCTGTAAAATAAACTGAGAATCTGTAAAATTTATGGACGACTTCTGTAAAAAAAACGGAAATAAACTAGTGTCCTGGCTGACAGTTTTTTTTCTGTAAATTTGACAGACTTTTTTTTCCAGTGTGTGCCCCTTTCTGACTGATATTAGGGCGGCATTAATTCATTTCAGGAGTATACGAGCCTTTAAAGAAACATTTTAGAATAGGTCGTTCCATATATTGCTATTCGGACGATTTTATTACACAATAAAAACATTTTTGACACAGTAAGACTAGCTGATTTACCCGGGAACGAACGAGACACGCTTTGGAATACGTGTCACGTATGTTGTTGGAAAACTTGCCCCGTAGCCCAATTGGAACTTTAACACTACCTCGACGAACAGCGGTGTAAGTTTTTTGAAAAACAAACGCATAGTTACCTGAAGAAAAAAACCCTTTTTCTTATGCGATGTCAAAATAGTAAATCCCAGTACGTTAATTTATGTTTCAATAAAGACCTGAAAGTTTACTCACTTCCTGAATACAGTAATTTCAAAATCATTCCATTTAGGTGTTATCATGTTATTGCTTTCTATACGTTGGAAATGACAAATCAAGAAATTAAAATGAAAGTCTTTCCGGTAATCAATCCGTATTCATAGCTTTTATCAGAATACAGATAGAATCAGGAGAGCACATACAACTCTTTTCCCTTACTATCCTTTGCTAAAAATTTGTTTCAGTTAGCTGAGGAACTAAGAGAGCGTCATTAGAAAAGGAAAGTGGGATCAAATTTGCTCAAAGAATTTAGGGGATACCCAGGCGTTTTGAAACAGAGGTGGTTTAAAACAGGGCTGTTTTCGCTTAATTCAAATCGTTTAGCAGCTGGTAACATGGCAGTTTAGTAGCATTCCGTTGCCTATGGGCCTCTCAGTTTGACTTAAGACACGCGGTTGTATCGTTCTGGCAACTTCGTCACGAAAATTCTGAAAAATTTGATTTGATTTAATTTTTTGGTTCAGGCAAAGCTTCACGAGGACTATCTACGTAAAGGTGGATGCCTTGGGCAGAAGACATTTTAAGAGGGTTCTAACGCGTAATCATATTACAACTGGAGAAAGCCCCCAAAACTCCAGACCGGAGACCGACTACTGTGTTGTAGGCCATACCCTGGCCCTTCAAACGTCAGCTATCTAGCATGTTCAGTGCCACTATCATAGCCTATTTTTTTCTTTTTTTTTCCTTTTATTTTGTAAATCAGATGTTTCTGAGAAAAAAGTAAGAACATTTTCAAATTTCTTCCCTCTTTTTAATATAGCAGCGCTAGAAACATTAACTGTTTCATATTTTATCCTGATTCGTATTTTTACTCAGTGATGTAAAAAAAAAAAAAACCTTTGAATCTCATATTTTCACTTGAATGCACAAGACTTCCTTTTTTCTACTCATGCTTGGTACCATTTTCTTAATGAGGATACAAACAATACTGAGGATCATTTGCAAACAAATTTGCAGTCTGAACTCATTTCCTTTCATGCTTATGCAGTATTTGTTCCATAACCACAAATATAGTTCTAGGATGTATAAAGGTTTTTGCATTTTGTACCAAAAACAGAAGTCTGAACGTTTCAACTTTCTGTTATAAAAATACATTACCGGAACTGTTCTGCAATTAAGTCCTAGAAAATGTTTTCTCCGAGCAATAGTGGCCTAACACTAATTTTAAAATACTTTACATTGTATGTTATAAAAGGACTAGCTTCACAGATTTCATTTCTAAGGCACTAGGGGAAAAAAAAGATTATGTTTGTATCCGAGAAATCTAAAGTAGCTAAACGTCACATTACTTCTTCAGTATTTGTACGAAAAAGTTCAAGCTGTTTTAATGTGTATCATAAACTCAACTATAATATTTTTATAACATAAAATGAAAACTTAGCAGCAGTTCAGAAAAAAGTTTGGTGTAATGGTATTTGTTATGTATGGGGTAAATGAACTCGGACTCTTTGATAAAACAGAAAGTATAAATATAATGATAATTTATGTTAATACTATGACATAAGACATTTCATAAGAAAACTGAGTGCAGTAACATAGTAACATACTTCGCCAAAGATATCATGTACAATCACCCCCCTTTTTATACTAGGGTTTTAGTAGTACTTATAATTGTGATTCCGATTTTAAAAGTGATTTTTCAAAGAATAATGAATAAGTTAAAAGTCTTTTCATTCATGATAAAGCACAATGTAATGCATATTAACTTATATAATTGTAGTCTAACACTTGTACGGCTGAAAAAAAGAGCCACCCATTCGTAGTTCGGCCATTATTAATTATAGAGAAAATTTATGAATATTGCGTGTTTTATGTATCATATTTTTTATGATAATTTTTATGTATATTCCAAATCTGGAGCAAATTGCAGTATCGTATACGGATTTCATGTTTGTCAATTATTTGTAAAATGCAAATTTTACTTTAAATAATAATTATACGTATTTCATTACAGGATTTTTTCATATTCCCTTTACTAGTTCTAGGAAATTAAACTACTCGTCTTAATAGCTTCTAGCACTGATTCATTCTTCCTAATGTTATTTATAAACATCTGGAGCATAATTTAAAAATTCTATAATTCTTAAGGAATTCTTCTCATAAACAAGTAATCATAAAATACATTTTCCAATGAAATGTGATTAATAGTTTACAAAGGCATTAAAAAATTAGTGAAGTTGTTTACGAGGGTCTATATATTTGCCTTCCAACCTCCGATGGTACGCAGAAAAAAGAAAAATGCAAGAAAATGTGAATTTCTTACCGAAAGTTACTGGCAATCTAGCTACATTTTGACATAATTACGATGAAGATTCAGGCATTTGTTTTATCAATGAGTGTGATTTCTGATCCCCATTTCAAGGAGCATTCAGACCAGTAATGCGAAGCGAGCCTAAACGTTATTGTGAAGCTTCGCGTTGGTTTCTATCGATCATTGATACCGAAGCAGTTCCATCTTTTTGCTAAAGTTAAAACTAGCCAAAATCTCAGTTTCCGAGCCAATAAACTTCAAAACAACATTCTAGCCTACTCACATAACCCTTGATTTCTACTTACTAGTTCCTGTTGGTCAGTAATTTACAAAGAGCAATTTTGATCGATACATTGAATTGGAGAATAAAGAAACCAAAAAGCTTCCAAGTAATCACTGACGGCAACGCTCGTCTTAGAGGAAATCAGAAAGCGTATTTACTAAGAAGACAAATGTCTGAATCTTAATGGTAAATATGTCAAAAGATAACTATGTTTGCAGTTAATTTGGCAACAATTTCAACCCGTTTTGCTTCACTTTTATGCATTTTTACATTCCATTGGAGTTTGAAAGAGAACAACCCCCGAATATATAGAGTAGGGTGCAGAAATTTTGAGACGATATGTTTTCCTGTCCTTTTTCTGCAAGCAAAATTTCTTAATACTGTAAATCAGTAATTTCTAGCCTTAAACTTCTTCCATACTAGCTTTAAACTCCTTACAACTAAAAATATGAGTGAAAATTGTTCCTTTAAAATAACACCAAGCTTATTTGAAAACCAGAAAGGAGAAGTTTTAAGACGATTCACTTTTCTAAATTTTTGTTGAAATTAACCGTCTTAATATAACAAAATACAGCAAAGCTTAGTGCACAGTTGCATGTGCTTTTGCCTTCAGGACTGGGGCACGTCGTCGGGGCATGGAATTAACAAGGCTTTCTAAAGAGGAGTTAGGGAGTTTTATCCATTCAAGTTAAAGATCCTAAAAGAGTTCCGTGTTTGAAGAACCCTTCCGATTCCCGACATTTCTTCGGGTATGTTCCGAAAGGTGTTCTATTGAATTGGAGTCAGTTGATTGATTCGTCAGTCCAAAAGTTTAGTTTTCATAGTTGTAAACCAACTTTTAACTATTTTTGGAGATGTGCTTTGGAGATGTGATTTGTTATTTTGGAGATGTGCTTTGGATCACTTACCAGCTGAAACATCCATACATGAGGCATATTTTTGCAAGCATAAGGCAGAATGTGATCTACTAAAATGTGTTTATAAACATTTGGATCCGTAATCCCTTCAATGTGTCACAATTTAGAGGACTACACCCTCATGATAGAAAGCTCCCGAGATCGTTACTGATCAGTTTTCTAACTTTACTAGTAGACATTAGTACCGAAGATTCATTCTGATGTCTTTTGTACAGCAAATATGACACCGGCCATCATTTCAAAACGAATTGAATTTGGATTCATCGCTCATGAAACTTCAAAGTTGGATTTTCTGATTCTTTGTGCAAATGAGAGGTTTTTTGCAGGGACTCGTAACAGCAATCCAAACGTATCCTTTTTTTTGTAGTGCAAAATTTTAGCTTCTTAATAATTTTTTATCATAATTTAAAATTTGGGATTTTCAAAAGTTAAAAAGCTACATCTCTATTTATAAGCAATCTAATTTGTGAAAGTTTTTCCCACCTTTCTTTACCGATGTAAGAAAGATTAGTTCTGCATTTAAACTCAGCAGTTAGACGAAACATTCATAAAAAAATTATTCAAACGTCATTACATTTACTAAGCATTCTGCTCCAATTACAAAAGCTTATTAGTTTAGCGGCATAGTTGTTAATGCCAGAAAAGTTATAGAAGTAGTATTAATGGTAAATCTATTTATTCTATCGATAGTAATAAGTTCTTCCATACTGCCAATCTTTACTACCCACAGTTGGTAAAAATGATTGTTTTAATAGTATTATCAACTTATGGCTTTTAATTAACACTATTTGGTAGTAATTTTATATGCATTGATGAAGGATGAGTTGAAGGATGAAGGATTAAGAATATGTCAATGCAACTGAATCAGTCCGAATACCTTTACATTAATGATTCAAAGAAATTTAAAAATGGAAAATAAATTACACTTTTCTTAAAACACACTTTCTTTTAAATAATATTCGAAATGAACTAACGATTTCTATTTTGATTACGTTAGATGTCACCTGATATGCTTTAAACCCCTTTCACAAGCACACACTTTCTTCGTCAGAGTCCTCCTCAACTTCATTTCCTAAGCGAATGACGCAAAATAGCTGCAGAGATTAAAACGAAGATGACATCGATGAAAAATATTTCTCCTCTCATAAAAAAAGGTAAATATATATTTTTAAAATAGAAAGGCGAAAGAGTATTCCTTTCCTTTATCGCATTTTCTTTTGTTACTTCTGTTATGGCTCGAAATATTTGACTTTTACCTCTATTTCCATTATGATTGCAAATACTCAATCCCGTTTTTGTCTTCCTCTTCACGCCTGTAATGCAGTAAAGTTTTTTTCCCCGCTGCACAGTTTCTGCTCCTGCAAGGTATTGAATTTTTCCATGCTCTTTAAACATTCTCTTAATTTATTCTCGCGTGCGACTACAAGGAGTTTCTATCGCCATTTGAATCTTTCTGCCCTCCAGCTCTCTTTCCCGCGTAACGGCACGGAATTTTTGTGGACACTTCCATAATCAATGGATCATGTCTTTCAGTCAAGTTGTGTGCTTCACAAATTAAGGAACGAGAAATAGATCATTTCTATATTGACTAAAGGCACTTCTGTTTAGCTTTGTTCTTTAAATTTATCTATATTTTTATTTTTATTTTCTCTCTTAGCTACTCCACGAGAAGTTTATAAACAAACTCTAAATATTTGTCATTTGATTGTTTTTTTGAAACTCAAATGCTCTAAATATTCCAATAACTTGAACAGTTTGAAACCTTCACTGCTGCAGTCGATTTTAAAATTTTAATATTTTCAAATTTAACCATTTTAAGAAATTAAACTTTATATGCGATTAATGCTTAATCTTCTATTGCAAATAAAACGACTAACTTATGATAAATGTAACAGTTAATATGGATTTGACACTTTCGGCAAGAACTGATTAATCTGAAAATGTGTTTTACTTCAGTTGTGTAATTTAGTATTGTAGTGCATTGATCAGATTATTTTAGATGTATAATGCATACATTTTTTTAGATTTAAATATTACAAATGGATTAGTTGAAATATATTACGTTGTTCATTTTGCCATTTATTAATAAGACATAATTTTTTACGAAATATAATGAAGCGAATTTTATTACCTATGGTATTTATTTATTATAGGAAAATTTTTACATAATATTTTACCTTCAGGTTTGATAAAATCCCTTTAAATTTTGGTATCAATAAATAATATCTCTTAAAATAATAACAGAAAATTCTTAAAGTTATTGTTAGGTTAACTTGATAGTTTACAATCGTATAAATGAGGCAATAATAGGATGTTGTTTTAAAGTAAATGTTAACAGTGATAAAGTATTTTAGTATATAGATAATTCCTTACGTAAAATATTTGCTGTTAATTTTAAGTACTCATTATTCCAAAACGAAAGGTGTATAAAATTTGGCTCATCCAAGAACTGTTGCCAAGCATTACGTGGGTGAACCTTTATTCCTGCAGTTGTTAAATAAAATCAAAGATTCCATGGGCGTAACTCAACTCCATGTGTGTTAGGGAATGCAATCCCGCACTGTTTTTCATCTTGCGGGATTTTGGGATTGAGATTTACTAATCCCGCGGGATCCCGCAATCCCGCGGGATTGACATTTCATTTAGCTAGGACTTCATTTCAACAGAGAAAAATAGAAAAAGTAATATTTTAAGCACTATGGTGTTTAACATTAATAATAATAATTAATCTTATGAGATAATTTATACAATAACTTACAGAAATATGAAAATTATAATCATGATTTTCAGAAAGATATACTAAGTTATGTCTCTATATATTAGTATTAGTTATGTTAGTAGCTAAAAATCAGCAATTTACAGAAAAATACAATTTATAAATACTTACATTCACACACTTAACGTTATTTTCTTAGTTGCTGAAAAAAAGAACGTACAAAATCGAACAAATCCAATGAATCATTTCCTGGTCTATATTTAATTTTAGTAAAATAATTAAATGTGTGAATTAAAAAAATTAAAACTGAAATTAAAACTTTTTATAATTAATTCGTGACTGTTCGCTGAGAGATAAATTAGTATGAAATATTTCAGTTCATTTGGGATTGGAAGTTTGCGAAAAATTAAGATTTAGATGTTTCATCCACACTCCTATTGAAAGAAATATAAAAAAATAAAACTTTAAATTAAAATTTGTAATTATTGATTCGTTTATTGTTAGATAGGAGACATGAATATTCAAAAATTTTCGTTCATTTATTGAGAAAGTGGCGTGAAATTGTAATAAAAAATAATTATTTCTCAGTATCAATCCCGCGGGATTAGGATCGTAATCCCGCGGGACAAGTCCCGCAAATATTTGTGCGGGATCCCGCAGGATCCCGTTCCCGCGGGATCGGGATTGCATTCCCTAATGTGTGTGCATTTTTTTAAGTCAAAATAGAACAACTCATAACATTTTCATGACATAATAATGATCTTAGAATGTACAGAAATTTGTGACAAAACATCGAAATACAGATTATTCAGATAAGAAATTTCTATTTAATTAAAATGTGAAAATTCTTTTATTGAAATCTTGATGCTTTATATCTCATCATTTTCAAGGCGATTCAGAATAACTTCTATAATCCTATTAAAGAACAAGAAATTCCTTTTCACTCACAAAGGATTAATATGCGATACTTTGAAACACGATACTGCAACATCTAGTTTGTAAATCTCCGCTGTAAATAATTTATAATGTGATTTACATTTAAATGAAAGATTTTTAATTTAGAATTCAAAAATAAACTTCACAAACATTTCCACAATAATCTAAATATTTATCGAAACATGATAACTTTAATAAATTTGATTAATTATTTCTGGTTAGAATGAAAAGTTTATCATCATTCTTTATCAGACATTTTGTGTTTAAAAGCTTACTGACGAAAATTATCTTAAAATAAATATGTTTCCATTAGTAGGAAATTTGCGTCATTTCTTAAGTGTACTTGAATTTCTGAGAATCTTATTATTTTCCCTTATATTTTTCGCTTAAAATATTTTATCAGAACATCAGAGCTTTTGAAAATATTCCTAAATATTCCTTTAAAATTAACAACTTTTAAAAGAGGAAGTGGTTCAGTTATTTTTAATTTACTTTAAATTTTGTTTAATAAGCTATGGACGCGTGTTAATGAGGTAAGAAATTTAAACTAGTTCACACTTTTATATACAAAATTATTGGTTGGAAAAAGGACCGAATTTTAAAAGCTTACAAATATATACATACAAATTAGTTTTATAAACTGTTAAATTGTTTAACTTTACAATATGTCTGTTAAAATATAATCAAGTAAAAAAAAATAATAACAATTTTTGAAAAATTCTCTTCAAAATTCATGAGCGAATATTTAAGGATTAAGTAGTAGGTACCGTAGAAAAAATAATGAAAATATTTTTATTGCTTTGAAATTTTGAATTGAAATAGCTGATTCAATTCTCATAAAAATATTAAGGAGTTTTATTTTGCCTATCCGTCAATTCGGCAGTTTTTTAAGTCCTTAGAAAAATTTAAAGCTCTGCATTATTCCGCCTATTTCATCATTTTACAGATTTTTTTTTATATCAATTAAAACCGAACTAATGTGGTACTATAATCAATAATTTTAAATTGTGTTTTTGACTAAATGCGAATTCATTACACATGTTTTACTCAATTCCTAGATCAAGTAATTAAATTAACTGCTTTATTCCTTTATTCATGAATTTCTAAATGTGGCACTATTCTTTAAAAGCAGAGTATGTCCCGCCAAAATAAAGACACCTTGATTGTGTGCTCAAACTTGATACGAAACAAACGAATAAGAACGAAACAAATATATTATGAAAGTATGCACAGAAATGCGTCTTTACAAGGGAAAAAACTTCCTCGCTGCTCCACCTGAGCAGAAAAAAAAATTATGTAGAAAAAGAGAGAGAAAAGTGTCCAGCCGAAATAAAGACAGTGCTGTTAATATATTCAGTGCAATATATTCGCCATGTTTACATATGACTTTGAATAGTCGAAGTGGCATATCATTTACCAATTCTTGGAGGACGGTGACATCAATATTATCACAGCGTTCAATGATAGCGGCCTTCAATTCTGCCAAAGACTGAAACTGTCTGACATTTGCATATCCATCCCTACTGAGGATACCATACGCATTTTCTTGGGGATTGTGATCAAGAGAAAAGGGCAGGACATTTCACAATGCACAACCCATCATCAAAAAGCCACTTTCAAGAGGATTTTTGCAACGTAAATGTGTCGCTGCCCGGATGGAAAATCAAACTTCGGCCACCAATTCTTCGTGCAAATGGCCGTAAATGCGTTTTTAGCATTTATTAGTAATCAGTAGCTTTCATATGACCTGAAGAAAAGCCAGGTTAAGTTTACCACCAGCTAAAGTCTCTCCACACTGTGCATAGGAACACTCACCTACTTCGTTTTGTAAAACAAACAACAGCTCCTAAATACTATCCACAAACAGAGCAGATTTGGACGAATATCATAATGCCTGGAAGGATCAGTGGTAACATGTTATGGTCAGATGAAAAAAAAAATATTAATAATTTGGAAAAAGCTTGACCAGTGCTTGGGAGATGAACCTCCCAAGCACTGGCCAGGCCAGATGCTGCTTCACCTGCGTGTTCTTATGGCAACGGAGAGGCACACTGTAAGTAGTAAGTATGGAGAAAATGACATAACTCACAAAACGATTGCAACTTTTGCTAGAAGTAAAAATTTTATCAGTATTTTATACTTCATTTTACATTAGTATGATAAAATTATCTCAGTAAAATGTATACATATTTATATAATTTATATAAATGTATTATGTGTGTTTGCGTGTCTTTGAATCTGAAAGATGTCGCCTGATTATTCTTATAAATAAAACACATGTAATCATACTATTAAACATTTAGTACACGGTGGCCATAATTAAACTGCAAGTGCTCAAATGGTGCTGGAGAGAAAATTACCGAGAATATTCCAGTGAAATTTGGTATCTACACGTTTCAGAACATGCGCAAGTCAAATATGCAAAAAAACGTTATTTCCTCCCGATAGATGGCGCTGTACTGTATTTCAAAGCTCACCGGTGGCAGTTACAACTTCCAAAACCGATAGACAGGGCATAGCGGCATTCTAAGAGGCATATAAACAATATAAAACATCATTTACAGTTTATCAAAATTCCATACAATTCGCTTCAGCAATTAAATTTTTCAGTAACATGTAATCAAAAATTAACGTAAATTAAGATCCCAAATTAAACAATTCATAAAGACGCTTTGGAAAACAATTAAACCATTATTTATTCTCATTGACACTCATTGGACCTCTTCTTAATCGTTTCATACGCCGGTATTCTTTCAGAGTAGCTGAATAATTGCTACCATTCTGACAGAATATCTTCACTAACAATGCACGTTCCTTCTTATTCAGAGTCATGATTGACCATTACTCAATGTGGTCTTGTTTTTACACTGTTCGGTGGGCTTAAAATTTGCATATATGACGTCCATAAGCATTCAAACACGATATAGCGCCATCTATCTTGTGAAAATGACGATTTTTTATTGCATATTTGACTGGCGCATGTTTTGAAACGTGTAGATACCAAGTTTCACTGGAATATTCCTGGTAGTTTTCTCTCCAGCAGCCCTTGAACACTTGCAGCCACCCTGTATGTTTCTTTCCTTCTCTATCTCAAACAATAACAGACTAATGACAAAATTACTTTCCCATCGTATAAAATTGGTATTTTCAAAAATTGCAAGAAAAATTATTTTTAAATATTAATATATTTTAAAATTGATTAAAATTCATCAAAAATCAAGATATTTAAATTACTACGTCCTTCTTCAGGGAAAAGAATTAAGCCACATACTGTATATCTCAGGTTGGTACGAGTACAACGAGTTTGTATAAGTACGGGGGGGGGGGGATCGAGAAAGTTATTTTTTGGCGTTCTTTACTTAATTTTTAATAACAAATTTTTATTTAATAATATACCTAAAATTTTTTAAAAAAGGCTACAAGGCATTTGTTCCAGAAAGCAAATAGATTTAAAGCTCGACCACCGATCGGCAGATTCCCCCTTCGGTGTGCGTTTTCTTTATCTAGATCTTCTACTTCCTAATGCTGAGAAAGAGCTAAACACAATTTTAGAGAATCACCTAGAGAGTATTTCTACATTCCGTGCACAGGTATGAAACAAACGAAGAAACATACTTCTAAAAATCTAAAAATATACACTTACATGACAAAACAATTATTTTTTCCAGCACGTAGATGAATTACTTATATCTTACACAAAGAAAAGTTCATTTTTTATAGTAGAACAAAAGTAGAGCTACTTCACTCAAACACAATGAAATGAGAAGTGCTGTACAGAAAACATCATTCGTAATTATTAATGTTAAAATTGAATTTATTCAGTAGGCACTGCGTTAAGTACAAAAACATGTTTACTCATTTCCGAAGCTCTTCGTCGATTCCAAAACCAATTATGGAAAACATTGAAAAAAAATTTCAAATGTAGCAACATTTTTGTACAATGATTAAAAATGTTGTTAATAAGATTGTTAAGAAATGTCCCCTCCCTTCATCCTTTATATGTGGATTAAGAATATTTCTTCTCTTCTGAAGATGAATACTCGAAGGTTGTAGAAAAGGATAGTAATCTGGTTGACAGGCGGCAATGGGCGTGCCCTGACATCCTAGATGATTGCGGACAAGTACAACATGATTAAACCTCGAGATGCTAAGAAATGGGTTTAGAAAGAAAGTGTTTATCTACGTCTAGTTTATTTAGCTTCCATAATTATTTTCCTTAAAAAATGGAGGACTCTTTAAACGAAAATACTTCAAATAATAGTCGGCTTTCTGAATATTGTATTTTTAACAATCGAAAAATTTTGTTTTGTTTTTTGGAAGAATTATTAAGCTTTACATTTGCAAAATAATATAGAAAAGACCAACTTAAAGTGAATCAATATCAGTTTCATTCGTGTAGATTTTTTTTTTTTTTTTTACAATTTTTTCTCAATGTCTTTTAGATTCTGCACGCAAAATTCTCACCCTTTTGATTATTTTATAGTTCATGTAGGATGACTATTGTAATATATATTATAAAAAAATAGTAAAAATTGAGTGTAGAAAAATAAATGTTTGAATTTCGAATTTTTTAATGATTGTAAGTTTGTGTTTTAAAACCGTTTTTTATATGTTAACAAATATGAGCAGTCATTGTTCACTATACAACGTAAATGATATTCAAAAATTAACCTTATAGTTTTTAAACAGTCGTATTTTCATGAATGTAACTTTTTTTTTTATTTAGAAGCTAAAAGTAAACTCGATAGACTGATTCTTCTAATTGTGAAAAACATACTATTTTTTAACAAATATTCATGTACAACAAAAAATAATAATGAATATTTTCATAAACAAAAACACTAATTAGAATCCATTCCTTTAAAAAATTAAAAATGCCCTTTCAGATATACATTATCATACATACACTAAAGAAATAAATATACTTTAATATAAATTCTACACAATGCTACAAAAGCTTTAACTACTACTATGCGTCAGAATTATCCATAAGTATTGATTCACAACATTAATAACTGGCTTAACAAATAAAACTAATATCATCACTGCGTCTAAATATTTTTAGCACTAAAATAAATTTACTTCGAAATCATTTTTTAACAGTATCTCCCTTTTAATACAAAAACCATCTGTTTCATCCATCCATTATTTCATAAACTTTTAAATCGTAATAGTTTTCTGTTTTATATGTGTCACACAATACCGTCTGCTTTTTTCAATGCTCACATACTGTTAAAAAGTGACATGCTTATTTATAAATCAAATAATATACGTAATGTCACGTATTACCAAAAGGGAAAAAATAGCCTACTACATAAAAGGCTTAGACTCATGTGTACCGTAAAATATATAGTTTATAATGTTGCAGATATAAACTATATCGTTAGAGACATCTTTTTAATGTTCTTCTTCAAATATGTATCTTAGAATAAAAAATATTTTGTATTATTTTTAAACAGATATAAGCTGGCAATTTTTTTAACAAAATTTATTTTGAAAATGCAAAATTGCCAGGAAGTATGAAAAAGTTTTACTTCATATTTATTTAAATGCATCGTATTACAGTAACGTATATTACTGTATTACACAAGATACCCTGCATTTTATGAATAATTTTCTTTCAGGGTTTAGATAAATCCTTAGCATTGCAATTATACGACCAAAACGTTTAGCAAGGAATATACACACATTTTGGATACATACGTTCTCAATTAGTAAAATGTGCCCCATACATTAATTAGATGATGTACAAAGTTTCAAACTTTCATCGTAAAAAGGCTCAGAAATATGTTTAAACAAATTCGTTGAGAGACTGTACTATACCAATAATAACAAAAAAGTATTTTGTGTTTATTAAATCATTGTTTACTTTCGTAATTTGGATACGACCCCTGAAGCACGATCAGCCGATGTGATTTTTTTCCTTTCAGGGCCATTAAAAATGGTTTAAGCTAGGATGTATTTATTTTCATCTCTCCAACAATTTTTACGATAAAATGCTCAAATTTTTTTCATCCTCTCATTGACGTATGGGGGCACATTTTACTAACTGAGAATTATTGTGTACATGGGCCGTATAAAAGTTTAAGGGTTATATTTATTTAGATTTAATTTCCGGAAAATTTTATTTGATACCATAAAATTTTGTATACTTTTATTCATAACTTTGTAAATTATTGCATATCTCTATGATCAATATATGAGAAATAAAAGTCTAGATGAGTATTTTTCGGTCACCCTCTGTAGGAAAAGGCCGTTTGAGTAGTCTGCTATCTAGGCTGGCCTACTGGGGTTTTTTTTGTAATTTTTACTATTAGCGTCAAGAAGAACAAGTATAATCATATTGAGCATTTGATCATTCATTGAATCGTAAGATCTCTAAGAATTTGTGAAGATAATTTTAAAAAAATATTATCTTAAAAAACACTTTTTTTCAATTATTGGATAATATGTATTATCTAATAATTTATATATGTTTTACATGTATAAAACAATAATAGTAAATTAATATTAGTACTAGTATTAACTATTATCATTATTAAAATGATGATGATAAATGTCTTAATTTGAAGAAGGTGAACCACATATAATGTGTGACTCATAAAACATTATCTAGAAACAGAGATGAATATAAATGAGATCGCATGAATTATTTAGTCTGTTACGTATATATATTTATATGTATATATACATACATAACACCTTTGCCTCAGCATTCATATTTTACATAATTAGTAGTCATATGTTGACTGGCAATTAACGAAGATCTTCTCGACATACCTTTAAACGCGGTCTGCATTTTTGTGAAAACTAGACAACACGACGTTACCTGACTAATAAATACAAGTGTAGCGTGATAGTCTCTCTACAAAATAAATTAATGCACGTAATCCATATATCAAAATGTTATCAGGACTTATCAACAGTTTTGTTCGCATTTACTGAATTCTTATTTGTTTTGGGTGCCCTGCGTGCAACGTGAGATTTACGTAGAGATGGTGAGAAAAACATAAAATTCTCTGTTATTATAAATATTAATCACGGAGTTTTACAAGAGGGTCGTTTCCGACACATTGAATTCATGTTGTGAACATATGTTTTGATAACGAATAGCAAATTTTTATTCTTATAATGGCTTGCAGTCATGAATTAAGGGGGGAAAATGATACAAACAGATCGTGAATACAGATGGCTTTTAAAATTACAAAAAATAATCAAGTGATATATTTAAGAAATAGTAATAAAAAACCTAGTTTTACGATTAAAGAAAATGTAGTTATTCATTTAAGTATTGATTGTTACAGCATTTTGTTCATTTATATAACATTCATAGAATTTTTATGTTATTGTCTGGAGTTTGGGTCGGTTTTCTCTAGACGTAATGTGAATACGTGTTGGAATCCTTTAAAAAGTTCTCGAACCAAGGAACCCGTAGACAGATAGCCCTTGAGTAGTTTTGCCTTAACGCAACAAACGTAAGTCCGGTAGCGTAGTGGTAGAGCATTGCGCTTGTATTGCTGCAGGGTCAAGGTTCGATTCCTGATCTACACAGAGCTCACTCAGCTTTTTTCCCTTAAGTGGGTGTTAAAATCAAGAGTAAGCTGGGTTGGGAAATTAAACATTGTGAGCCCTACTTCAAACTGACTACCTTACCGGGGCATATCCTTCTGTACCCCCAAGTCCCATGGTTGAGAGGGCGTGTCTGTCAGGGGCGTAGCCAAGGAGGGGGGGGGGGTCATAACCCCCCATGAGGAATTTTTTGCCATACGAAATGTATATTCTTCACTCCCTTATCACACACATGTATGCATATATGTGAGTTGCAGTAGTCGTAACTCCCCCCCCCCATGAAAAATTTCTGGCTACGCCACTGGTGACTGTGCATCACAGGTCTTGGCCCTTAAATAAGATGTTATGACACTAAGTTTAAATCTTCCTATTTAGTTTTATCTTTAATGCGTACTCTGGCATTGTCGGATTATTTTTGACTTCTAAAACAAAACTTTTTGAATATATATTGCTAGACTGCGAAATTCTTTAACTATAGCTAAGGTATACTTCTTGCCATCAAGCGGTAATAAAGACAAACCTAAATCACTTTAACTGGTTTCTTTTTTGTAAAAAGAGTCGGTACATCCTAGTTTTACTTTCTTAATAAATGGGAATTCTGTCTGTTTGAGATGCAATGTGATCTTTGAATGTACTCTTTAAGAGTACTAACACATACTGCACTGACGGCAAATCAACTATTTTTTTGGCAGAGAAAAGTACATTTCCACGCTTATAAATACATATATGTTAACTTCTATTTCCGAATTTTCTAAATTTTAAGAGGCGGGCCTCTGATCACAACAATTCATTAACTGTACCGTTACATTCCATTCTGAGAAAACTAATATGATAGGTCTAAAAACTTTGGATATTAAAGCAACAATCATTTTTATTAATGTCCAGGCTGGAGTTTTTCTTTGAAAACATGTAAATATTGACAGAAAACGTGCAAATATTTATTTCCTTACACAGATTCTAAGCAGATAATCTTTTTAGTTTATTTTCTTCGGTTTTCTCGGCTAATTTTTAGTTTTATTAAAATCAGACAAAGCATAACAACAATATTATAAAAATAGCGGTAAAACTACTATTACTTCATACTCTTTTCAAATAAAATATCTAAGTTTCAAGCCTTACTAACCAGTTTGCGAATTAAATGACCTAGTGTGACGACAAAAAAACAAAAAAAAAACATTCCTCAGTTTCAAATGATTAATAACAGTGAACACGAAGACAATATTGATTCCACTGGATCATGCTCTTGCTCAGTAAAAATCTGTTTGATACATAATGTAAAAAGAAGTTTAACTTTGCTTCCAAATATTGCACTGCGATTCGTTGTTGAAAAATGCACCTATACAAGTTTTCTCTGTTTTTCTTCATTTCCATTTTCTTTTTTTACTCTTGTAAACTAGAAAATTTCATATCTAAAGACAGAAAATACTTGAGTGGTACGTATCATATCAGAAATCGATTTATTCTGCTAACATTCTGTAATTCATACGTCTATGAATACTTTTATTTATGCATTTATTGAAGCAATAATGCAGTAACAGGATGCTGCATAAATAACAATATTTTTGTTGTTGTTTATCGGTATCATATAGCAGAAAAACCCGGTATTAAGAAGATGGTAAAAGAGAGTGTGAGAGGGTCCATAAGTTCTTCAGCAGCAGACTACGAATATTGTTTTAAAACGGTAATCAGAGAATTTCAAATACCTTTACGAATACTTCAAATACCAATCTCGGTATTTGCATAAGTAAAACTTTCCAACTTCTGCTCCTTTTCACCAATGTTCGCCAAACTTGTAAAACTTCTGAGCTACCGTACCTTATTTAAATCCTACTTGAAGGCTAGCAAAAAGCAACCAAAAGAAACGTACTTGTGATATTTTACAAAGTTTTAATTATTTCATCCACTGCGAGCTACCAACCAACTTTTTTTAGAAAAGTTGGTAGTTCTACTGTTAAAAGCTGTTAGTTGTCGTCAGCGCCTCATGTCGTAAGTGTCAGCTCAGTGGAGGAATCAAGGTTTGCCATATCTGCTTTACAGACTACATATTTCCTCTCATTTAGGTACTTGTCTTGTAAAAAAACAAAGGTCAGTTACCAGTAACGATATCTCGCTGTAAAGACTAGAATTGTCATTCATTTCACTGTTTAGAAACTAAAAAAAATATCTCATTATCACTCTCTAAGTATAATCATGAAAGGTGACATTGTTATACCTAAAATTTGAACTCAGACTGTTGATGCGAAGTTCGGTATTTGGAACATCTTGTCGACTTTATGTCTCTTATAATTCATTACAATATGCATAATGTGGTACCAGACCATTTTCCAAAGTGCCACGAAACCAAATCACAGCATAGTTCAGCGTCAGATCGCTAGAAGGTTGGGATGGTCAAATGCCTTGACTGTTTATCTGTGTGGGTGGGTGTATTTTGTCTCGTTATGTGACTGGAGTTATCAATTTTTTGTGTTTCTTATTTCGAAATTAAATATTTAATTGATTGGAGTTTTTCCCGTTTTTGATTTCTTACTCAAAAACGTGAATAAAAAGTAAGCAGAGCGGAACGTTTTGTGCGTAAGTGTCAAAAGACCCTAAATCTTTAAACGCATCAACAAGGCGTATGGTTCTTACGTTCAGAATTCTTGTAATGGTACCGTCTGATATTCATTTAAGTTACGAATCAAAGTTTTCTACGCTCTGTATATTTTCTGTAATTGGTAAAATTAAAAAGTGTGGTGTGTATAAATTATTGAAGTATAAATAGTACGAGGGTGGTTCAAAAAAATAAGGTAACAAATACTTTTGAAAAAAGCTTTTTTCACGAAATCCAGGAGATACTCTTCAGCAAGGAATTTTCTTTCGTTGAGAAATATTACCATTTTTATACCAATCTATCGAAATCGGCGTTGAAGAAATCAGGACCCTGGTCGCTACTGCATCAACGATTTGGAAATGCCGTCCTGCCAGGGGCTCTTCAACGGCCCGAAGAGATGTAAATGTATGGGTGCGAGCTCAGGACTGTAGAGAGGATGTTCCAACACTTTCCAAAAAAGTGCTGTAGACCACAACGTGGCATCTAGTGGACATCTAGTAGCATTTGATTTCTGTGATCGTCTATTGTACCTGCACATGTAATTTCAATCGATACAGGAGTATGTGCCCCCGTGAGAGCTTTAGTTTCCTTGCTTTTTGAACCACCTACGTACTAACACTGCATAAATAGTATTTAAAAGATATGAGAAATTCATTGAACTATAACTCGTGTTAATTTCAGCTTGATTAGAGCAATATTTAAAAGTGCATTCTCTTTTTTTTCTGGCAAGTTGTCGAAAGTTTAAGCTTCAAGAGGGCTTCTATATTACGATTTTTTTTACAATGCATTAAATTCTACGGTGTTCTTTTTGCAGCATCATGCTAAACGCAATAAACTTATTTTTGTAAAAATGACCCACTCTTAAGTCCCTTTTTCTTTCATTCTAATTAATATTAATAGTTTTTTAATAATTATGAAGTATATAAAGTATACCCATTTTGCATATAAATTAAAAATTTAAGAGCACAATAAATGTAAATTATTTTTAATTAAATTTCAAACCGAAATTTAATTTGATTTTTATTGCAAAACCTTCCAAATTTTAGGATTCTAATTGGCATCAATCGGACAGAAAGGGTTAGTCATAAAATCAAACTATAGCTTTTTAAAACTTAAAATTGTATTTAAATAACGAACTACTTCAATTTACATTATGTAAAAGTTTAATATTACTATATAAATGTAAAAATTTATACGTAACGCAAGATTGCGTTTCGTAATTAGTATATGAATAATCATTAACTTTTAAAACCCAGACCCATTAATAATGAGTGCGATTCAGATGGCTTCTAATTGTTGACTTTTATACTCATTTAAATGCTTCCATACTCATTAAATATCTTTCAGTCATTGCACTATCTGTCTAAAAACAAAGATTGTTCCCACAGGATTTTTATGCTTACTACACATAAGTGTCGTGTCGTAAGAATTTTACATTTATATTCCGAAATGATTAGAGTCGTTTCTTGGAAGTGATTTGAAAAGTAAAGAACTGTGGTCATTTTGAAAGGAAACACTGTAATGAAAGGATCCAAAAAAGTAAAATAATGTAAAATAAAATGCCTTGGAAGTCTTTATTAGAAGCTACAGTTTTCATAAGATCAAAAAGAGGACTTAAAGGAAAGAAACAATTCAAATCTCGGTAAAATAATCTTAAATTAACTATTTCGAGTGCTTTGTTTAGAAGGAAAAATAACTATTTTTCCTTTTTTCGTGTTTTGTTTATTTGTTTTTCATCGCGAGTAAAAATTTAAATACAAATTTAACACATGACAGTTTTTTACATACTTTAATGTGAATAGTATTATTCAATATGCAAACATGTTCTTATTTTTTGAAGCTTAAAGTTTATAAAATTTTACTGCATGCAGTACCATAAAAAAGTCTTTTATTGAAATGTTTATAAAAATTCAATTATCCCTTTTATAGGCTTGCTGTTTTAGAAATAAGTAACTTAAACAGCATTCCTTTTTTTACCTCAAAATCTATTAAATCCAGTCATACTGAATTCATGATTCAAAACACAAATGAGAACGTTTTTATACGAAAGATGCTTCGATTACATCGTTTAAAGATGCCGCTTTTCTGATTTCCAATGTTTCTATCTAGATACAGACAATAGCGACCCTAGGGTACGTGGAGGCCCCATGCACACATATAAAAGGTGCACCTTTCTATGCTCTTGATCAAGTTTTTCTCAGTTTTTGAGTTCGAAATTGCGCTTCTTTGAAGATGGCGCCGCAGTGCAATACTTACCTTGCTTACCGTGTCTGTCCACCCTTGGATACAGACCACTGTTAGTTATGTATGTACTTAGTAAGTTAGTTGATACTTAATTCGTAATGAAATATTTTTAACTGGTCATGTATTCCCTTTATTAGGAAGGAGTTTTCCTATACATGTTCAAACAGGAATCTTGATGACGAAGCTCTTAAAAAACTTTTCAACACAGTTTTAGAAGTGAATAAATGTTACCATTTCTCACAGTCTCAGAAAATCTCATCTTTATACACTAATTTATTCCACCACTAGGTCACAAAATGAATGTCATTTAAATCCTAGCGCATTGGAGTATGCTTCGCAAATATAAGTCCTAAAACACTCACATAAAAAATTAACAACATACTGTAACTATACTGGCCTCCAAAAGGAACAACGTGTTTTTCGAACTTCACCCAAAAAAATGACACTAACAATAAAATTTAAAGTATATACAACTGATAAAAATGAACTTTGTGGAAATTTATGCATAAAAGATAGCTATCACTTTTTTTAATGGAAAAGAACAGGCATGTATGAGTGAGGGAAAAATATGCAAATATCAGGCTTTCGTAATTACGCGTGTAACTTTTATTGATTTACAACTTTTGTTAGCAGATTCGTTGACAATAGGCAGTAGGGTACCGCAATGCCCGAGAAAAGCCGTTTGCTCGATTCGTAAAGGTGGCGGTCGGTTGGATGGATGGAAATGGAGTTGTCACAGGCTGATGCTGTTAGACGTCTTAATGCGCCTCACAGTGTGGTTGGTCCACCTTCTCTGGAATCAATATTAAACCGAAGCTTCTGTGCCCAGAAGACATTTTCCAGGCAGACCACAAGCTACAACACCTGCAGAAGACCGTTTTATTGATGTTTTGCCCCGAAGGAGAAGAATCATTTCTGTGCCGCAACTTGTTGCAAACCACTCTGTAGCATCAGGGAGAAGATATTCGCTAACACGGTGCGAAGACGTCTTCACAATGCAGGTCTCTATGCAAGGCGACCAGTTTATATGTGTCCCTCTCAACGGACGACAGAGAAGGCCCAACTTGCCTTGGGTAAGAGAACACATTTCCTGCACCAGACAGTGATGGGCTTCTGTACTCTTTACAGACGAGTCGAGATTCACACTGGAGAGTGATTCAGGACGTCTGCTGATCTGGGAAGAAAGCAGCAAATACCATCAATCCAACACTGTTGAAAGACACAGTGACCGAGATGTTGGAATAATGGTTTGGGCAGGGATCGCACTCGGTGGTCACACTGATCTGCATATGTTCCAGGGAGGAACTCTTACTGGTGTGAGACATCTGGATGAGATCCTTGATCCTTATGTCCGCCCAAATGCCTGTGCCATTGGCATTGATTTCATTCTGATGGATGATAATGCACAACCTCACCGAGCTAGAGGTTGAGGAATATCTTAAGGGTCATGGTTTAGTGCGAAAGGAATGGCCAACTCAATCTGCAGATCTGAATGCCATAGAGTATCTTTGAGACAATCTTGGCAGACAGGTTACTTCTTTAAGGCCACCTGCAAGGTCTTTAGGAGAGCTGGAACAAAACTCACTTCGTGTAGGGTTTTCTCTTGCCATTTCGATAACCGATAACTTAATTGACAACATGGAAAGTCGATGCCGCTAATGCATTCAAGTTAGCGGTGTGCCTATCCTTTATTTTGCTATGTTTCTATGACATTTTACCACATAAAACTGTGATATATTACTTTTTTCAAGAATGGACTTTTCCATTGAAATTGCTTTTTTTTTGTTGTAGTAAATTATTTTTGTGTTTCTCTTATATAAATTTCTATGTTGCAGTCAATACATAACTCTTTTGTGCACTTGTCATTCAAATGTGGTGGTTCTATATACATTCAATTTGCAAATCAGGCGAATAAAACGGTTATTCCTTAACTTTTGGAGGCCAGTGTATTTTACTCTTTATAGAATAGAATTTCAGATATATTGCTACGAAAATTTTAGTAATTGCATATATTATATGGAATTTTATCTTTTCATTATTGCTAGATTTTCTAATTTTGTTTTTCAAAGATTTCAAAGGAATTTTCAAAGCTGTACGTTCATGGGAAAAGACACTCTCACTTCATTGACGAAAATGTGCAATGGTGAATTAACAACGTAAACATGTTTTTCTGTTTAAACCATAGCCGTAATTAAATATTTGTGAAATAGTTTATACATTTTACTTAAATCTTTTTTTATTATCCTTCGAAAGTCGTAACATTTTAGAAGCAAATAATAGAGTAGAAATGAGTGTGTTTACTAAAGCCGACGGGAAATCTATAGCGAAACATTTTTTATTCCAAATCCTAATTATACACAAATAAACATAACTTTTCAAATAAATTACCAGATATATACGATGCGGACACTTTATAAAGTGTGCATGTAACATGTGTAACCTAAGAATGCTTTTTTTTTCGTTTGATATACATCTCTATTTCGTACTTAATTACAAGATAGGGAAACTAGACATTCATTTTTTTTTATCAAAGAAAGCAGCTTAGTTCTAAAAATGAACTATTTGTTTATGAAAAATATGAAATATCAGATTAATATGCAGATTAACTTATCTTATACCCCTAAACACAAAGCTCATTCTGTATACACCACTTATTAAATAGTGAAGTTAAATCGAAAAACCTCTCCTGTGAGATGCTTGTCATTACTCGGTGGAAGGGTATTCACAAATTCACCCGCAAGTCGGCGATAGTTTTCCATCTATCTATATTTTTAGGATTAATTAAAATGATTCCCAGAGTTCATACAATATTTTTCATGCAACAAAACTTCCATCAAATATGAATGCTTATGGTAGAATGTTGCCAAACAATGAAGAAAAAATATTTATATTTGAAAGAATTTCTACGTTTTTATTACTTTTTCTATTACTACGATATTGCTTTTTTTAGTGGGAGTGGAAGTACCTCAGAATGCTTTGATAATCTTAAAATTTCTGATGATATCAATTGCAGAGTGCTCCTGCGCACAGTATACAGGGTGCAAACTGAAATCTGGATATATTTAGATAATTTTTAGACAGAAATGCTACGATGCAGAAACAAGTATGTAACTGCAGTTAAACGATTATGTGGTATCATATTAGAATGCTGCAGCATCTTCTAGTGGAGAAATTTCTAAATTATCAACATTACCTAAAAAGTTTGAATGCTACCAAAGTCAAAAACAACTTAGTATTACACGATTCGCAATCGATTTAGTATTAAATAACGCTTTACGTATAATAACTTCGTTATACCCCATTCAAACATTACCTTTCAAGACTTCTAATGAAATCTTAAAATGTATTGTTTGACTAAAAGTAGTTTCGAGAAATTTAAACCTGGGGTATGTCCAACGGTTCCATTTCAGATAAAAATTCCGATTCCAGTCTTTAAAATGTACTGTCGATTTTTTATCTAGTGACTTTACATTCAGTTCACAAGCACAGTGTTCTGGTAAAGATGTTGAATTCAATATAAGTCTTTCTGGCATCTAAATAGCGATGTGGTCAAGGGCGGATTAACCAATTTAAAAAAAAAATTGCACAGTTATTAAACAACCCAAAGGATAACTTTTCCACACTAGGCTCTCATCGATGAAAAGGGGCCGTGGTAGCCCAGTGGTTAAGGCGTTGGACTCATAACCGGAAGGTTGTGGGTTCGATACCGGCGTATTACTAAAGACCACCGTGTACGTGCATGCTAAATCCGTGGTTCCGAAAGTCCTCTCGGCAGTCGCTAGCAGTTTCCGAGAGTTGTCAATATTCAGAAGGGTTGCCATTATTCCCCCACCTTCTGATGAGGTTCCGAATTGTGGCGGGAAATTCCGGGAAGGACGTATATGTTGCTCTAAGCGACTCATTCAATGACGCGAGCTGTCCTCTCCTGGCAAATAAATCTGTGCAAAAGTGAATTTTCGGTCCGCTTCAATGTGGACTGTGAAGAAAATCACAAACTTTAATTTGTTTTTCAGATTTTGAAAATTTAATATGCATAAAATGAAGTATTTCAAATTTTTGTTCCTGTTCTCATTTATTCCTTTACTTCGGCTTTCAAAAGTCGTACTTCTCTTTTCGGAACAATGACCCGAGTTATTGCAGATAAACAATCCGAAATAATACATGAACAATCTCCCATCCTCGGTCTTAAGTATGTGAAATATCAATAGAAATCAACCCCAAATAAAAAAGTTATTCAAAGTTATAATTCTTGTGACTTTTCGTCCACCCTATGTACTACTATTAATTAATATTACTTTTTTTAAATTTCTATTACTTTTTATTAATTACTATTACTTTTTTGTGTGTGTGTGTGGATACGTTGTATTAAATTAGTACTTTCAAATGAAAAACTGTGTGAAACAAACATACATATATTATGTATATAGTGTGCCCGCAAAAGTTCTTTGTCACCAAATTAACTTTAGAACAATGCGAACTAATTCGATTTAATAAGAAAAGAGGCCTTAATTCGCACATATTTTATAATTAAGGCGCAAAATAAGACTAAAAATGAGAAAGGCACAAAACGCACATTTGCTTTGGTAGCGTCTTTCAAACTCTAGGCTTATTTATTCTTCATGCTCAAAATGTTTTCCATTAGCAATAATATACATCTGGATTTTGGTCTGCAATTCCCGCTGCACATTGTGCAACATGGATGTGACACACCTGTGTAATCACAAGTTATACGTTTTTACACCTTGCATTTTATGCCTCCCATTGTAACACAATGCACACAAGGTATCTTTTCTTATTAAATCGATGATGATGAACAATTCTGTAAGTGAATTTTTTCCTGTATCTCTTACCATGTTCAATATTAGAACACTAACTTCCAATTTAGCCGTCAGGTGGCTCTGTAAGCGGTTTTATTGTGCAGCGCATAGCTACTTTACTATTCTTAGACCACATTTGCTTTTGAGATAAGAACGCTGACTCCGAATTTAGACGCCAGGTGGCGCTGCAAGCGCTTTTGTTGTGCAGCACATAGCCACTTTAGTATACAATGACATCACTTTTATAACTATAGCTCTCGCCTCTCGGATGCTGATAAAGGACTTCAGCGGTCACCGGTTATATGTATAAGCAACACAAAAATTGCGATTAATAATTCACAAATAAGTAATGAAGCTGCGGAGTCAATTGTGTCTTTAAATTATACATATATTTGTAATTGAAGAGCTGAGTGGATGAACATGTTAAAGGCACTTAAGATAATTAATTGTAAAGTTACTACATTGACCTTTTTTTATCGGTGTACATAACATCTTCTACTGAAACCAGCATTTTATAAGAATAAGAATTGGAAGAAACAATGTACGTCCAATGTTCAATGCTGTCCTTAATATGTTTTTTTTTTCTTCCCAAATCCGAAAATATCCATTTTTGTCTCCTTCCAGAAATGTCTCTACTATTCATCGACTCAGCTCTTCAATTCTTTAGTGAAGAATACTAATAACACTGAACTATCGCATATATATTTTAGTAGACTAAATATGAACTAGTGCAACAGTATCATTTTGAAATACTTTCTAGTTTCACAGACCAACCACCTAATCATGCAATAGAACTGATTAATTAAAACACTTTTCAGTAGTTAAAAAAATAATAATAAATAAAAATAAAAAATTGCAATGTAATAATCAAAGAAACTGCTGTGTACCCTGCGTGTGCATGAAGGGTTAAACCCAACTTCTAGAACAAAAGTTAAATTGTTCTTTTTGTTTGGCTAAATTCGGCATCTCTAATCAATGCTGAATACCCCTCCCCTTTCAGAAAAATCATTCGCATCTGCCGTGATAGCGCAAACCACTGTTAGTTGTCTTGACGTGTGGCTAAACATTGTGCCCTGGCTCGGCTACGATATTTAACATCATCACCTGCTGGTTTAAAACGCCATAGCTGATCTTTAGGGCTACCAGAACCAGCCTGCGCGCGCTCTCTCTTGGCTCAGTTGGAAAAGCAAAAAGGAAAAAAAAAAAGGATCTCAAGCTGGCGTTGTTACGGCGTTAATAATGCGTCAGCTGTGCGGCGGAAGTAATTAATGAAGTTTCCGTTCGAAAGCACTTGAGTGAGGAGGCACAATTAAAATTTCACGAGGATGCAGCGATTTGAATCCAGAAAAAAAAGTTGCATGGAATATATATGTATATATAAAAAATAGATTTATATGGATATGTGTATGTGTGTGCAGGTTGGAGCAATTGGTTGCTTGTTGGGTTGGAAAGCAACTTTTTTATACACGCGAAGACAGCGAAAGCTTCAGAGATAAGAAAAAAAATTAAATAAATAAAGTAGAGTTATAATGAGAGGAGACAAATGCTACTCGATTCTTTCTACCTTTACTATAAATTAAAATAAAATAATTTTGAGGGTTGTACAGTTTTCTACATGCATATAATTGTGTGAGCAGAGAACTGTGTGCATTGCGGTAATATTTATATTAAAATGAACACTCTTTCATCTTTTTGGCCATATGAACTATTAACAATAATGAATAAAGAAACTAGAAAGCTACAAAGTTGCTAGGCCTTATCAGAGGAGGAATGATTTAAAAATTTCAATAAAGAAAATGAAATAATTAAAAGTTTCAGGCTGGAGTCTCGTATACTTTACTAGTACACTGGCGAGTAATTTTTTTCCTAAATATTAGGTTGTAACGAAAGTTTTCCGCCACTCCAAGTATTGCCTGCACAAGCAGTTCCCGTTGGTGTCTTTGCCAATATTTTATAAAACGATTTTTGTTATTTGAAAGAAAAGACTTGTTTTAGAGAACTGTATTGTGAAATCTGTAAAACAATATCGTTATGATTAAGTATAAGGTGTCTGAATTGGAACTACAACGCTACCAGATTGATCCATCATTTACTCTCAGTTCTGTCGCAAAAAGTCAGCTACAGAATGACACTGAATCATGTATACTGCTTAAGGTACTACTGTTGAATCATGACACTGTGAAGATTTGGTACCGAAAGTTCAAAAACGAGGACCAGGATATTAAAGAAGCAGAGCGCTTTGGCCGGTCTATTGATGCTGATGAGTCCCGCCTACGACAATTTGTGGAAGAAGATAAAATATTCATCCACTCGAGAGCTAGCTAAAAGAGTTAGACTTCAGTGCCATGTTCATTAGTCGCACTAAGCATAAAAACTTGACATATAAGGTCAATAGTTGGGTACCGCGTGAGCTGACTCAAGCAAATCTGGCGGAAAACTTTCGTTACAACCTGATATATATATTTTTTTAATTTTATAATATTGTATAAAATGTTTACTTTAAAATATGAAATATAGTTAGTCAAGCAATGCTTACATTGCTTCTATGGACAGCACGACACTGGGAGACTAGAAGCAGGGCAGTTTCTCATTGAGATTTGATTAGAGTTCAATTTTGACGCCCGGCGACGTGTGCAACTTATGGAAACAGAGGAATACCGGATTCATCGGGAGAAAGCCTGGGTAAGGTTGTCCAAGAGTCACGACGGCCAGAGACGATCGCCTTGTATACGGCCACAGGAACCATTCTAGGGTGACTATTTCCAGAAGATTTCATGAGAGAGGGTTGATTCCAAGAAGACCTACCATTTGTGTCCCTCTCACTTCTATGAACAGGAGAGTCCGTTTAGGATGGTGCAGAGATTCGAGTACGGTTCAATTGGCGACCGTTCTCTTCATTGATCTGCCCTGTTCAGCCTAGCCTTCGATTCTCGCCATAGTTGCATATTGAGAGAACCGGGATTCCACTGCCTGTCTTCCAATGCCCACGAATTCGGCCATTATGGCGCCGGAGGATTAATAGTCTGGGCAGTCATCATGTTGGATGGCCTGCTTAGAGGTATAGGGATGAAGTATTAGATCCCTATGTTCCCATGGTTCAGTTGTCCCTGAGTTCATTTTCATGGACGATAACGCGAATCTACGTAGACCTTTTCAGGTCGACAAATTTCAAGAAAGTGAAAATATTCGTAGAGTGGATTGACCAAGCAGATCTCCAGACCTCAATCTTTAGAGTTTGTCTAGGACTCTCTGGGGAGGGCAAATTGCAACTCGCAACCACCACCCCCTCCGAGAACCATCCAAAACAATGTTGCTAAACGAGTGGGGCCAGTTGTCACAGGAATTCATAAACTGCCTTATTTCAAGTATAAAATCCCGCTGCGAGCCTGTATATCTGTGAGAGAGGACTATACCCCATATGAACCGGTCTTTTTTTGTTTGTTTATTCTATTCTGCAGCCTCTGTTTCGTAACTTCCGACTCAATGGGTATTATGCATGATCATGCATGTGTATAATAACAGTTGAATGATTATCAGTGTTATATTGTAATAATGTTCGTACATTTCAAATTTCATTAAAATCGGTCCAGTAGTTCTGGAGATAATTGACCAAATCTGAAATTTCTCTTAATTTTGAACATGAGTGTATAACAAGAAACTCATGCAGATGCCTGTTACAAAATTATAAGGCTACTAGAGGGGAAAAAAAAGTTTAGCACATTCATTAAATTTCTGCTCTACTATTTTCTAAATAACTTGATATAACATAATTTCAGTTTAATGAAGATTTTGAGGAAACTGCGACAAACAGAAATATTCTAGAGGCTTACTTCATTTTTATATAATGCTGACTTCCAGGTCATACACCGAAGGACATTAGTTCTTTTTTTTCAAATACTTGTCGAGAGAAATAAATTTACAAGTTATTTGTGGGTCTAGGTAAATGCCATACCTCGGACAAGTTCTTAACATCAGTCAATTACTTTTTTATATCAATCTTTAGGTGATTTAAATATGAAAATATTTAAAACTCCTAATATTGATACATGAAATATATGAAAAAATGCCCCACATTATAAGAGCCACCTCCAATCTGACTATTGAAGAACTCTGATTTCTTGCCTTAGTTCATAGTTATTGAAGTACAAGCTGTTTATTAGTATTTTTCTAACTCTATACCATAATGCTTTGCCATACAGAGTTTCATAATATGACAGTCATCAATACAATTATAAAAACTATCAATTTCAATCAAGTGTGTTCTGCGAAAGACTAGTTAATTTTTCACAAATCATGATCAGAAAGTTGAATATTACTCCTTCCCAAAGACGTTTGCAATCTGTATTTTACTATGTGATTCTCGTTCTTCTGATTTTGTACGTAACCTATTCTTTCCAGAATCTTGTTGCACACATCGTGAATCATACTGCATATGAATAGGGAAGTAATTCATCAGTATATCAATCGGAATCTCGAGTCCTCCTTTCCACCCCTATGATGAACACACTAAACAAATGGCTGTTAACAGCAGTTTCAAATTATTAAAGCAAGTAATAACGTTGAGTAAAAATTAATCTGTTACAAATTAAGTAATTTTAAAGATATTTTTTAGACATTGGGATATATTTACTAGCTTCTGGAAAATTCCGAGAGAAAATTCATTATGAAGAATGGAAAATATATTCTTCCCGTCAATTAGAATATTTGTTCAAAACTGTACAGCATTTTCGATAAATTATCGGTCTTTTTTTTTTCTTTTCGATATGATATATTAAAAGGAAGACAGTATAGCACGTTTTTCTGGAGTTTGTAAGCCTTGTTACTTTCCGAACATGTACCATGTAAGGAAAGTAACCGGTATGTAACCGGGCTGTTATATATTTTGTGTTACTTTCGCGTTAGTATATTCTGTTGAATCTGTAAAGAAATATAATCAAACCTGAATTTTCTGTTTGTCGCATTTTCAACGTGAACATGGATTTCTCGTAATTTCTTAGTTGAAAAGCTTTTTTTTTCTTTTTTAGTTGTTGATCGAAAAAAGTGTTTTACAGTTTTTTTTTGTCCAACAAAATTCAAAGACTACAGTCCTTAATTTCTTACTGTTGTGCTGCGTGCAATGCTGGCAATAACAATTCAAATTTTTAAAAATCAAAATGGCAATATGACGGAGTTGGCGGAGGGGGAGAACGTTCCCTCGGCCGCTTACATGACGTACAGTGTATTAAAAAAATCCATGAAGTATGCTAAGGACTTAGAAGAACAGGAAGACGAGTCGAATTCAGAAAAAGCTACGTTTATACTACGAGGTATCAGCAAAACAGGCTTAAAGGAAACAACTTCAATTACGTACATTGCATTAGTAGAAAATAACACCAAGAACATATCTAATCGTTGCGGCCACACGCCATGCCGGGGTTCCATAAAAAAAAAACGAACACAACCTCCTCTGACGGAGAGCTATCAAGAAGTGTACTAAAAAATTCTTACAAAACTGCCAGCTCTTTACAGGTTGGCGAGTAAAATATGAGCACCCATAAGCCACTGCCCCACGTGACAACCACCGTCCGGTAGGCGTAAACAATATAAAAATTTGAAACAAACGGATTAAATGATTACCGCCAAGACAGTGGTGCCAGAATTTGGCGAATGCCAATACATGAGCCTACAACCCCGTGAGAAAGCAAAGGCGTACGACCGGGAGGCACCAAGAATTTACACAGCATATGCTAAAGCGAAATTAATTTAGAAGGGAAACCCCGAAAAACCCAGACATACCGTCGCGAAAAGAAAGAACATTTTATCGAGCCAAAAAACAAAGTGGAGAGAGAGACTAATACGGATTACTAAATTTTGATTTAGAAAGACGAAACATAGGAATATTATTTTAAGACGCAAAAAATATGTGAACTTCGTCACAGGCAACGCCTTTTAAATCAATCCAACCAATTAGAGCGTAGCAGAAGCAAAATTATTATATCTCGTCTTCTCATTTGATGAATTGAGTATAAATATTTTTTAATAAAAATACGTGCTTGATATTTTGAACTTCTATTAAAATATAATTATAATTATTTACTAAATCGTTTATTTTATGTACATTCTTCAGAAATTATACATGACACTACACATGTTTAGAATAAATCTATACACTTTTGATGATTTTTTAATTCCCACTTTTCTGAGGCTATTTAGATAAAATATCGCCAGCTTAAGTGAATTAATAGGTTCCAGGAGGGCGTTATGAAGTTAAAAAAATACTCATACTAAAATTTTAGACAAAACCCTCTCAGAAATGATAAAAACGTTAATTTATTATCACCACACAGATCAACAACTTGAAGATCGTTGAACAAGGGAGTACAGATTCTCTTCTTTTGGTATTTCATGCATGAGTTCGTGAAATATTGCCCTTAATATGAAGGAAAGCTTCATTTGAAAGTTTTTGAGACGCGCATTTGACTCTTTTTTTCTACTGAATGCGATTGTACTTTCTAACAGTTTTTTTTTATCAAGTTACATTTAAAAAAATTTAAATTAATCTGATTCTGACAAAAAAGAAAGTGTGGTCTCTTACAAATAAAACAAGAAAAATACATCTCATTCATAGGTCCCGCAGTAGATATATTCTGTATATATATATAGGGGCTCAGCCAGGAGGGGGGGATATCGGGATATATCCCCCCCCGAAATTTTTGGATTAGTGATCACAAGATTAATGCCGCGCAGTATAGACATATACACTGCAAAAAAAGTCTGTTAAACTTACAGAAAAAAACTGTCAGCCAAGACGCCAGTTTATTTCCGTATATTTTACAGAAGTCTTCCGAATTTTTTTCCGGATACGGAAGATTTCTGTAAAGTAAACTGAGAATCTGTAAAATTCACGTAAGACTTCTGCATAAAAAACGTAAATAAACTGGCGTCCTGGCTGACAGTTTTTTCTGTAAATTTGACAGATTTTTTACATTGTAAGTTCATATCACCCCCCCCCCTACCGGGAAAAATTTTCCTGGCTACGCGCCTGTATATATATACAGTTTTTTCTTGTTTGAAATATATAAATATCTCTAAAATACGCTCGCTTTAAAGAATGACTCTCCTTAGAGAGTAATGTCCTGGAATTATTTTGGGTGCTCCTGTAAATGAACTGTCAGTGCTACACTTAGTAGGATACCTGGTAGGATACCTTTCAGTAGGATACCTGGCACATTTCATGTCAATATCATACATATATTTCGTAGTAATCGATGCTTACTTACTCTAGTTAGAGCACAAGAGAAATCAAACAGACAGACAGACAAACTGAAATCGTAAACACTTTTTCACACAACTTTGTTGAAAAGTGTTAAGAAATTCATTGCCACTTTAATATCAATAATTTTAAAGATACCACAGTCATATAGTGAGTATAAACTCTGATAACGGGGGCGATAGATAGAATTAAAAGAATTTTTTTTCAGTTTCAGAATTGCGTTCGTTAAATCAGTTAAGCACTTGCAAGTTGGCATTATTTGAATTATTTCAGTCAAATCCGCCTAAAAATAAAATTCTTACTACATGACGTCAAACAGCGCAACCTTTTAAGTCATGTTTTAAAAGAATCTTCGTATAAGTTCTCTTGTTCTTTTGCTTAAACATTAAAACTTTTTCCTAGGTTTAGGTGAAATTAAAATTGTGTGTGACGAAACAGCACGTTTTTCTTTATCCTGGTAAACCAGTACTACGCGTAATTATGAAAATCCTAAAATTCAGATATTCAGTTTGTGTATCGACTTAGCCGAAAATTCTTATGTTTAAATGTATATTTCGTAACGCAATGTTAATTAGAGTGATTAATTTCAACGCCCAAAGTTTGTCAACATTTAGATTCAAATCACTTTTTAAAATAATGTAGAAATCTAGAGCAATAATTTGATTTAAATAAACTTTACGACACGTTTACTTTTTTAACACTTTTAACGAAGCTGAAAAGTGTGAATTATTTAGGTTTGTCTGTCCGTCCGTGCTCTAACTATTCTAAATATGTATCAACTGATGTGAAATTTATATATATTTTGCTACCTTCTACGCATGTTCTCTATTGAAAATAATGCAAATAGCAGTAATTATTATTTTACAGGAACAATGACTGAAATTCTAATACACTGTACTCTTACATTGTTTAAAATGTAATATAGACTCAAACAAAAGAAAATTAATATACCAGGTGTCCAGAAAAGGTCTCCCTGATTTCAAAATTAAATATCTCGAAAATAAAGATCGATAGAGGAATGCAGTAAACGGTATGTTTATTCTGAAAGCTGTAAGAATTTTATACAGCAGTTTGAAATAATAGTTACAAAAGCTGCTAAAAGATGGCGCTTTAATCGCCATACGTAATGCCTAGTATAAATAGTGACCCGAAGCCCAGAGCGATCAGTTCCACTATTGAAGTGTGAAAGGAGGTTAGCGTACCGAAGGAAGAGATTAAAACCATGTACTCCATTGAACAACGCGTTTTTCTGGTGCTAGAGTACCATAGGTTAAAAGAGAGTCCTACGGCAACAAGGCGCAGTTTTCAAGCACGATTTAATGTTCCAAAAGGACCCGATGCGAAAACCATTCGTACGCTCTTCGCCAAATTTCAACGAACAGGCAGCGTAACTGATGATCTAGTGGGGAATGTTGGCCGCAAGCAAACTGCAGTTACGCCTGCAAATGTCACCACAGTTTCTGGAATTATTCAGCAAAATCCAATGTCATCCGTCCGTAGAATTGCATCTGAGACTGGTTGGAAGCGTTCCAGCACTCATAAAATACTGAGAAAGAGCCTACACATGTTTCCATTCAAAATTCAAACTCACCAAGCCATACCCGTACGAGCTGTGCAACAAAGGGTTGACTTTGCTAATCAGATGCTCACAATGATTGATAGTGAAGGATTTGATGTTGGCTGCATCTGGTTTACAGATGAAGCACACTTCCATCTGAATGGGTTTGTGAATAAACGGAACTGGCGATTTTGGCGAAAATCCATATTGGTGTGAAGCGAAACCCCTGTATTCTCCTAAAGTTACTGTGTGGGCTGCAGTATGCAGCAGAGGCATTATTGGCCCTTTTTTCATTAGAGAAACTGTCACTAGTGAACGTTACGTTGCAATTTTGGAACAATTTGTCGCCACACAGCAAGTGTTGGAGGATCGACCACGTAATGAATGGTTTATGCAAGATGGAGCCCGACCACATCGTACCGAACAAGTGTTTCGCTCTCTTGATGAATACTTCAAGTACTTCGGGAATCGAGTCATTGCTTTAGAATATCCCAAATTTACTGGTGCAGGCATGGATTGGCCTCCATATTCGCCGGATTTGACTCCCTGTGATTATTTTTTGTGGGGCACATTGAAAGACATTGTCTACCCGAAGCATCCCACCACGCTGGACAAGCTTGAAACGGCGATCTGTGTGGCATGTGAATGCATTTCTGTTGAGACACTACGAAATGTGATGGCAAATTTCATTCTTCGTTTGCGCCACCTCTGTAGTGCCAATGGTGAACATTTTGAAAACATTGTGATGTGATTTTTTGCAAAGAATGTTTTCATACGATTATTTCATTTATGTATGCTGATAATGAGCTGTACAGCGTACAGCGCCATCTGTTAGCAGCTTTTGTAACTATTATTTCAAACTGCTGTATAAAATTCTTACAGCTTTCACAATAAACATACCGTTTACTGCATTCCTCTATCGATCTTTGTTTTCGAGATATTTAATTTTGAAATCAGGGAGTCCTTTTCTGGACACCCGGTATGTTATTGAGGTTTATAAAATAGAACTCTCCTTCAAAAATGGTATCAAGCATAGTCAATTAAGTCAGTATATAGATATTTCATTCGCCATTGAAAAAAAATAGAAATAAATAGCTCTTTTACATGATTTCTCGAAGTATATGACTAGTAATACAGCTTTTTCAGGTTATATACATAATCTTATCAAATGGTCGCCATGTCTGGCAGTATTAACCATATGTTGTCAAAAAATGTGTTCCCAAAATTTGTTTTAGCATAATCATATGTGAATTTAGCATGATATTACCCAATCATAATATCAGTAACTATTGAAAATGTAACTAATCATAAGCTTGCGAACTAATTGCAGAGTTACATGCAACAAAATGCAAATTTTGGCTAGTTCTTTAAGATGAAACAAAAGTAAAGTAAAAAAATGCCGTTGAATTGCTAAGATGGTATAAATAAGCTGTTGCTATTTGCTATCAAAAAAGTAATATCCCACAAAACTGCAGGAATTATGGCTTGCATTCTGTTAAAAGGTTGGATTTCCAGTCACTCGAATGTTAATTATGAATGTAAATTACTAATTTTTAATTTTTTATAAGATAGATATTTTGATTAATTTTTTTTTATGTAGACCTCTAGTACGTGTTTAAAATCTCGGAACATTTCAAATTTTTATAATTTTATTTCCAAAATATTGTTTTCGGGAAAGCGTGCAATTGCATGGCATCATGCAGGAGTAAAACGGAAAGCTTCTTCTCAAAGTAGCCATTCTTCAACATTTACATAATGCTTTACCTGTCGATATTTGAGTACTTTCTATTGGTTCGATTATTTCAAACCAAAATCTTAGTCTTACTTCATTGGTTGATGTAAGTTTAGACTATCAGCCATCAATCAATAATCGCGTTCTTGTTTTACTAAATTGATTGCAACTATTTTTTATTCTTGAGGAAGGCTTGTTTTTTTTTTATAAAGCCTTAAACAGTTTTCAAATTTTCATTATTCTCTTTATATGCATTTAACTTGACTTTTAATTAAAATTATTAATTGTATCTTCTTAGCCTTAAATTTAAAGAAAGGTAGTTTTTAAGAAAGGTATGAAAGTTTAGAGTATTTTTGTGTTTTAAAATGTATTTGCACAATTAACAATAGTCTAATTAAAAATATAAGCAAAAAAATTACTAATTTTTAATTTGTTATAGGATAGATATTTGTCTTAATTGTATTCCGTGCAATTTAAATTTTGTATCATGTTCACCCCAAAAACGTTCATCAGCAAAAATTATACACATACTTTTTTGTTGTTGTCTGTTTTTGCGTAAGCATTCTAAGCGATATATATATATATATAAAAAAAAATCCAGCTGAAATTTCTAAACATTTTTTTCTAGTGAAAAAATTAATCAACTTTGTTTTTTTTACTACAGTGTTAAACATTTTTTATATCAATGAAACAATTTAACGGGAAAAACTTTGAGAAAATACGTCATTTCAACAGCAAATCATTAATAAATTATCTGAAAATTCAATTAAAATATTAATAGAGTTTTGGAAATTCATAAATATTCTTTTGTGTTTATTTTTTAGTGATACAGAATAGATAGGTGCTTTTAAATTTAATAATCAACAAAAATCAATTTACCCTGCACCCAAGCAAAATTAACGTTTGACTAAAAATTAAACCTCTTTTTCTAGCGGCACACGTGATTTTGTCTTTTACACGCTTCGTAGAAGTTTTATCCTGAACTTGCTTGTATTTTTTAACTTTGCTAATGATTGGAAAAAGCTTCATTAAATCTACTAATTCACCTTTAATTACCAGAACCTAAAATAAACCATAATTTTTAATCGAGTGTATCATATTCAGTTACGTGTAATGACAGAGGAATATTCGTGTAATTGTGCTCTAAAGAAAATTCTGCTGGTTTTTTTTTATTCGTAATTGAATTTACGTTCAGAAAGAAAAATAAACGATTATCACGAGTTACAACAATGTTTATTTAAATGATTTCATGCAACACAAGGAATAGCGTAAAAACATGCAAAACATGTGTTCAATCAGTTTTTGTAGGCAAGATAGATTTTTTTTTTAATTATATAGTGTTTACGCAGCAATCAAGGCATATATGCACAGTCTTATTATTTTCTTCACTCATATTGTTGGAAATTATTATTTCTAGTTTCAAATATCGATAAATTCCTATAACTTATTATGTTTACGAAGGCATTAGGCATGGATGAGATACTAGACAATATAGAGATTTACATTCGTTATGCGAGACGAAACAGACGTTTTTATCATTTACTATATAAAGATTTTGTGAGAAGAGACGAAGCTTTGTAGCTGTTTTGCGAGACGAGAAAAGCCAATTTTTCGTCTTGCATCCATACCTGGTATGGATGGTTGTGAGACGAGATAGAAAGTTGCAGTTCCTATGCTAGGCGAGACAGTACTACATAGGGATTTTGTAAGACGAGAGAAAACTGTAATTGCTATGGAAGACGATATAGCGTATTTTTCGTCGCAACCATATTTTTATATCATTTCTTTCTGTCTTGAGGATTTGTAGCATTTATCATTGAAATTATTATATACTAGTAAAATAGTTTATGATATAATAATGCTCGACAAGACTGGTGATAAGAATTTACACTTAAAACTTAACCCTCTGACTGCTCAATTTGTGGACCAAAATCGCTTCAAAAATTGTGTGTTTTTTTTTTTTTCATATTTCAATTCTATATACATTAGAGAATTTAAATGTACATTTTTTCTTTCTAGAAAAGATTTTTTATATAGATTTTTATCATGAGAAACAAAGCTTCAGAAAAACCAATTTCAGATGTTATTACATAAAAAAACATTAAATAAATTTCAATTGAATTACAGCTAATTTCCGTTTTTTACATAATATAAGAAAATGCACCGCCGCCTAACGCTTTGCAGGTTTGCTGAACCATGGTCAGATTCATCGCCGTCTGAGGAGCAGTCCAAAAAATCTAAATCACTATCACTATCAAAACTAAAATCTCTTTCAGAATCTCGTAAATCATCCGGAATGTACACTCTGTCAATTGCTGAACGATTTCTGATTAGAAAAGGCGGCAAACAAGTGAAGTTAGAGCATAAATTCCGAGTACTACCTTCAAATGCCGCAATTTAGTGGACGAATAAAGACAGCTGTTGATCAAAACCTAAATTAAACGTCTAACACTGTATCTAATTTATTTCACTGGTTAAACGGTAAAAACGCTGGATGCTCTCCTCAATAAAGGAAGAAAAAACCTGCCCGCGAAATTCGCGGGATGAGCAAATTTTGCTGCGTTTCAGTTGCCCGTGGAAAATCGCGAGATTAGCCCAGAGGGTTAAAAGTGATTATGATTATTCTTCTTTTTGAAAAGGATTAACAATGATCAATATATAAGCACCTTTTTAATTTTAATTTTTATTGATAATTTCTTCTGTTTTAAGTGATATCGATGCCATTTTGATATCAAGAGTTTGAAATTGCGTTAGAAGTTTAGCTAGAGTAATACGCTGATATGCAGAAGTTAAGTCACGAACGTTTAGATTTACAGTAGCCATGATAGCAGGGTTCCTTTTTGGAATAAAAAAATAAATGAAAGATTGAATATTTCATGTAGGAATTTCAAAACTATGATATCAACAATATTTTAAAACTTTTTTACTATCTAAATTTCCATTACGATCGCCTGTAGCATGACCGCGCTTATGCATAGTTCACGTTTTACGACAAAATAATTCACATTATAAGACATTTTTTGAGAAATGAATGCTAGAACTTAAACCTAAAATATTGAAAACTTTATTTTGTAGAAATAAGGCATTCTGAAAGTGGATAGTTTCGTCCGCCAAACCTAAAGTTCTTTGTTTATTAAATCACAAGAGACGCTGTAATAATTTATTTTTGAGTCCTCATATTGATATTGCGCGATATAACAACTATAGAAGCATGAAATGCTGTGTTAATTAAAAAAAAGCAGTAAGAATTTAATACAAAAGCCACAAAGTTTCAGTTACAAATTGCACTGATAGATGACGCTATAAGTGCACATACGGATACCAGAAAGGGAGCTCAAACACCGAAAGCGATAACATAAAGACCGATTTAATATGCACAGCTTCCATACTACCCGCCAGGGCGTAGCCAGGGGAAAAGAATAATTTAGGGGATTCCTAAAGGGGTTGTGGTCAAGAGAATACTTTCAATCATGCTTTTTGCCATAACTGTTCAACAGTTCAACGCAATAACTCTATCGCCAAATTATTCGTCCAGAAAGTCAAAAACGTATTGTGTACGGTATAGACGAGTCCCATCTTGTATAAACCATGACGTACGCGATCCATCATCCGACGGTTATTGAGTGGTGACGCATGTTTCAAAAGCGCAATATACCGTCAGTCGTCATCGTTTCTAAAAAGAATTAAGGTCAAATGATGCCTTTGCAAGAGATTACAGCCCAAATTGTGAGTTTTGGGCGATGAAGCGGTCATCTAAGAGCCAAATGAGGATTTTGTTAGATAAGCATTGCCACTTACAGACCATCTATCGGCGTAGTTTGCAAATAAAATTTTGTGGATCCTGTATCAAATGCTTAAGTTTTTTTTTTTTCATATACACTCATGTCCATAAATTAAGGATAATTCAGAATCACACAGAAATTGATCTCTAAAATAAAAATTTCACCTGTGGAATGATCACACACATCTTGAAGAAGAATATGCAAATTACAGGAAACCACCAGATGGCGTGGATGGTACGTCACAATGACGAGAGTGTAAGAGAGGGGTATATAAGGAATGGTGGCAAAGAAGTAAAATTGTTCACAAGCGCTGTGAAAGCCTTTCAGTGCAAAAACCGCATAGTTATGGCACAAAGGAGACATTTGGATGATGTTTTACGTGGCAGAATTATCGGACGACTGGAATGTGGACGTACCCAGCTGGAAGTATCCGAGGAACTTGGAATCGCCCAGAGTGTCATCTCCAGGCTTTGGCAACGATTCCAAGATGATGGTAATGTGAGTAGACGTTACAGCACAGGTCGCCCCCGAGTTACAACGCCGAATGAGGACCGCTATTTGGCAGTTACTGCCAAAAGAAACAGACGGAGTGCAGCATCAGACCTGTCTCGTCAGCTCTCTTCAGCTACCGGTACGACAGTTTCAAGGCAGATCGTGTACAGACGCTTAGGGCACATTCGTCTATATGCTCGTAGGCCTGTCAGATGTGTTCCACTTACCGCAACTCACTGTCGCCTGCGATTCACCTGGAGTAGAGAGCATGCATTGTGGACAGCGCAACAGTGGTCTTGTGTGATGTTTTCCGACGAGTCCAGGTTTAGTTTGGAGTCTGATTCTCGCCGGACATTCATCTGGAGAGCGCCAGGTACCTGTTACCACCAAGAGAACACCATTGAAAGACACCGTTACGGTGGTGCAGGATGGCTCGTTTGGGGAGGAATTATTCTTGGTTCCAGAACTGACCTGCATGTTCAGAGTGTAAAGATGACAGGCCACATCTATCGGGATGTCATTCTGGAACAGCATGTACGTTTGTTTCAGGGTGCCATGGGTGCTGAATTTGTGTTTATGGATGACAACGTCCGTGCTCACCGTGCAAACATTGTAGACGAATGCCTTCAATCGGAGGATATCACCCGTATGCATTGGCCAGCATACTCACCGGACTTGAATCCAATAGAGCATGTGTGGGATATGCTTGGCCGACGAATTGCAGCCCGTCAACCCCCTCCCACCTGTCTACCGGAAATTCGGAGTGCATTGCTTGATGAGTGGTGTAATATTCCCCAAGATCAGATTGATCATTTGATACTCAGCATGCCTAGGCGTTGTCAGGCCTGTATTGCATCGTCCGGGAGACATACTCCGTATTAACCATCCTACTAACCATGTTATACTGTTTTTTGTAAATAGGTTCTTTTTTGAAATTTGGTCAAGGGAGTAAAACTTGCAATTTTTATTAATTATGTCAAACATATAGCATCTTTTTTGCTCTTTACTTTTTGTTTAATAAATAGACTTTACAAATAAGTCAAATTTGTTTTGCTTCTTTCTCTTTCTTTGCCTGAACTTCATTATCCTTAATTTATGGACATGAGTGTATATAAACATACCACTGGTTTCATGCTTCTTTCAATCACTGTTTTTGAGTTATTTATTTTCAATGATTTTGTCCCATCAAGACCGCACTAACTCAGCATTCCCAGATTCCTCTCTTAGAATGCATAAAAATGCCCAAAGTAATGTATTTCTACGACCCATAATTTTCACTGAAGGCCATTTGAAGACACTCGTCTATCCAGACCCGTACTACAGAAATTCAATTAGTTGCTTGTGTTTGTGGTGAATGTACTTTTGTGGACATTACGGTCTTGGAACTTGTACAGTAAACCATTCCATGACGCGCACGTGCGTGGTGGATATTTCGAACTTCTTATCTGAATTTATGCAAATACCAATGTTCATTCTTCAAATCAAGGTCTTTTTATGGGCTGTATATGGCGTCATATATATTCTCTTGAATGTTTCTCGAAAACTATGGGCCGTAGAGGTACAATGCTCTATGAACTTTCTATGAATTCTAAACAAGGCATCTGACTGTGCAGGGTTTCTGCGGTTTTGATAGGACACCCTGTACATATACTAGCTGATAAAACTGTAGTTATATAAATATACATTATTTAATTTATGATATTCATACAGTGAAATAGGTGAACACACTGTGACAATATAGATATTTTTGGTTATAACGCCCTTTCATATGCTTATAAAGACAAAAAATATTGCTAAAAGATCAATTCAGCATCAATGAGCCCGTGAAATTTAATTAAACCATTTTAGCTTTTGTTAGTTAAGTTAATTCTAGAATGATGATCTTCATTCTTGGACAGTACTTATTAATTTTAATGAAAGAAAAAATTGATTGTTCTTCTCGCAGTAATCGATAGTCATTTCTCAACTGTATCAAGAACATAAAATCTGGTATTTAAAATCCTTATCGAAGTCTTAACTCAAAGCTTCAGCAATATTGGATGCTAAAAGTAGCATTACTGAATCTCGATAATAGCCGTTTCATTTTCCATTAATACCTTACAATGGATTAGAATTGCTTTCTTCAAGCAGGCATTTTCTTTTCTTGATGGTCCCTAGACACTAATAAGCGTCTCAAATGTCTCTTTAAATATTTTTGGCATTTTATTATTTTCTTCCCTTTCCAGCAGTAATTTATTCTGTCATTTCTTCAACTTCTGAACATTTATAAAAACAAGAATCAAATTTTTAAGAACGGAAGACTCATGCAAATATATATATATAAATATGTATATATATTATAAGTTACTGCTACTACAAAATAGAGTTAGGGTACATATTTTTAGCATTTAGCGAATTAACTACTAAACATTTCATCTTTAACATTACTTACCAACTATTAATTTTAAAATGAAGTATAATGTACAAAAGTTATAAAATGAATGTATAGGGCTGTTAAAGCGGCAATTAAGAATGACAGGTAGAACAAATTTCAGCTATGGCTTGGCTTTTAGAAATCTCATTTCGAAGCAAATTTTTTTCATTATTTTCTAGATCTGGACTGTATTAGGAATATTCAAAACTAAAAACTGTTCTTTGTCTAAATTTAAATGAAAACACTTGTTTCACTGAAATTTTACTTAACTATTTTCATCCAAAAAAATCACTTTTCCTTTCGGTACCATGTCTGAGATTTCTTTTCATTAAATTTCTTTTTTTGTACTTATATCGAAATGAAGTCAAAATGGGTCTCTTCATTTCAAATAACACATATACACTATTTATAGGATCGCATTGTTTCCATCATCTAATTATATTCATACAACATTATGAAATATCGGATTTGTCAAAAATCATATTAAACTATAGAAAAATGTTCATGATATTCCAGAAGATACCAGTTACTGTGCTATCACTAAAAACTCTAACATTATATATTTTTTAAATGATATTTCAGTGTAAATAAAAAACTATTTATTAAAAACAAAAGAGTAGCATAACATTTGTCAATTCTGAATGTTTCTATGTTAATGAAACACAATATGATTGACGCCGAAGACAGATAATTCTAAAACAGTATTCAATTTTAATTATCCATTCGTCAAGTTATATTTTTTCTTTCGTTAACACCGCGCAAAAAAAAAAAAAAATCAGTCACTTTTTATCCACGTAAATTCATTTACTTATCAAACTCATTAATTTTTTTTCAATCAAAATTTAGTTTACTTTTGAAATGACAGTCAATAAATTATAATTTTTTTAATTATACTGGTTCTATAAAAAATAACGAAATAATATTATATAAGAACGTTTTGTTCTTGTGTCAGTAGAAAAAATTGTGAAACTCTACTTCAATCTATAGGTATCTCTCTCTATATAATCTAAAACACGATTTTTACAATTATGTTTTACTATATCTTATTTAAAAAAAGATTGAGTTATTTAAAAATGATTTTGAAGATCTATACTAAGCTTTTAAACTATCGCGATAGAAGCAATTTTGGTCATGTCGTGTTTTGAATACCTCTTTACATGACTGTTCGTGTCTCTCAGTTCTTGGTAAAATTTCGGGGAATCTAAATTTATGTAGAAAGTCCCATAAGTAAAGTGATTGTAAAATAACTTTCTTCCTAGTTTTATTTATTTCAGTCACTTTTCTAAAAGCCTTTTCGGAGACCACAATATTGATTTTACATTTTATAATTAGAATTTTTCAAGATGACATAAATCCCTCCAAATTAACTATTGTACATGAAGCATTTTATCAACTTCGGGAATAACTAATCAACGCAAACTATGGATTTTATTAAACAAATAAAATGTTTTGGGGAACTTTGTACATATCTCAATCAATCATGCATTTTCCTATATATTCAAATAATTTTCAAAAGCAAACTATCGTTTGTTTCCAGCAAAGGACTGTTTCTGAAAATTTTATATGTACTTTACTAAATATTTAAAAAGAGATAAGGAGATAATTTACAGATGCAATGACTCATTGGTACTGTAGTGTGCGAGTACTTGAATTCTGTAAATTAGCAGCAGACTAAAACTTGGAACTATTTTTAGGTTTGAGTTTACAGCAATCCGGTGCTACTTAAATATGTGGCATGAACTCTAATGGATGAATAATTACTGCTACGAATGCATTTCACTGTATTTTGACCCCATGTGTGTTTGGGCTTATTGTATTGTCGCAATTGAACAAAATTCAGCATTTTTATACATATAGTCTATACACCGACCGGTTGAAAAAACAACATTCCTCAACATCATGCATTCTTAATTCAGAAGTGGTTTGTTCCATTGATAGTCATGAAAAGGGGAACTAAGCATCGCTCTTGAATGAAACTTCCAAGCCTACATTTCATGGAACCTCCCAAAAAATTTAAGGTAAAGTGATATTGCTAAAAAAATATTTTTCTAAATTTCACTTATCTGACTCAGTAACATTTGTTACTAAAGAATCCATTACTGAATATCTAAAACAGCCGCTTCATTTTCTATTCAAATTCAGCAAAGGAATGAAAATGTTCTCTCTCTCCAAGCTCATGTATTCTTTTTTTCAAGCTCCCTAGATACCAATAAGCTGCTGAAATGTCTCCTTTAAGATTTTTCGTCTCTTAGTATGTCTCTTCATTCTTTGCGGCAATTTATTTTGTCACTTACGATGTTTTGAAGCACTTTTTGGGAAACATTCTAAGTGATTTAAATAAGTGTCATATAGGATAAAAACCACAAAATGAATATGTAAATGAAAATATACCCTTTTTTATAAGGAAGCAAAATCATGTAATATCTTGTATAAAATCGTGTTTTTTGAACATGATTTTGGTTTTCTGAGTGTGTTATAGTTTAAAAGCTGAAATGCTAAATCAAATATTTTTCCTTTAATAAGCAGCATTTTCCTTGAAAATCTTTTCATGAATAATTTCAACATAACAATTTCTTTGTTATATGCCAATGCCGCTATTTGGAGAGTGCGATGTATAGGCAGGAATCTATTATCAACGAAAACTGTTTCTCAAAGAGCATGTCTGTATTTTGAAAATTTATAAAATTTGTTTTTCTCCAAAAACTTTGCCGTTATTTGTTTAATAAAATATGGGAATTAATAAAATTGTACTTTGTTGGTGAAAATTTTAATAAAAAATAAACTTGTTGACATTGTGCTGTTTGCGGAATGCATTGTGGACCATAACAACTGAGCAATGTAATATTTCAGTATAGCAAAACAGAAAAAGCTTAAGATAGGCGAAATTCTCGTGCAACTTGGAGAGAGGAATAAATTCTTTTTTTAACAACAAAAAAATGCTAATGGTAGTACACACATGGTTAACTGACTCAGACTGTTGTTGCGATTGAATAAACTATATACTTTGATCTCCTCGCGCCTTTAACAAAGTTTTGTTTCGTATGTTTCCTATGACATAGTATCAACTATTACAGACTTTGTCAGTAACGGATTTTCTAATTCTTCAAATACCTCGAGAATTTAAAAAGTAGGTTTTAGCCTGTCAATAAAACTCAGGTATAATTATTCTTTTAACAGATGGACCTCATTTTTACCTGTGAATTATCATGATAAATTTTAATGAATATTCTAATGAATGTATAAATTGCGATAATGATATTCTACTTAATTCTATTTGTGATCGGACTGGTAGTTTTCTCCTTTTCCTTTTTCTTTCGTTCATGAAATTTATTTACTGAAGAGGAGTTTACCTGTTCTTTATATTATAATCTTCAATTTCACCAGAAATGAATTGTAATTTTAATTTTCAAAGAAATTTGCGGAAAATTATTTTATTGATAAAATGTATTCATATTTTTTCTTCTTAAAAAATATTATAATAATTCTTTTTTTAAGAAGGTTTCTTCTTTAAAAAATTCTTTTAACAGAAATATTTTGATACTTTTGAAATAGAAATACAGGGTGTCCCATAAATATCGCCCAAACTCTGCAGAGCCAGATTCCTCGCTGGGAGTACACAAAAAGTGCCCAGAGGGCTGTACCTGTACGATCCATGGTTTTCGAGAAAAATAGGAAAAACAAAATATGACGTCGCATCCGGTGCGAGGAAAAACAACAAGGAACATAAATTGGATACTGGATTACATATGGGGCTCGGTGTTATGACCGTGACAATCTGGCACCTACGGGTTGCTTTCATTGAAAACGATTGAAAGAATTGATCTATCGAGTCCTAATTACAACAAATAATGATTCAGTCCCTCCTCTTCGTGCCGGTGTATTTACGTGGGTTGCAGATGGAAGGTAAGCTGTTGCCCATTACACTGCGCAGGCCTGCAAGCCTCGATATGCACGGTGGACAATTTGAGCATTATTTTATGAAAGTATATGCCAAAAAAAACGAGGTTCATGATTCCAATAAAGGCTCTTTTCTAGCACCGGAAATGACGTTTCTGCTTTTTTCTCGCACTTTTCTTGAAAACTACGGGCCGTACAGCTATGGTTCTTTGGGCACTTTTTATGTACTCCCAACGAGAAATCTGGCTGTGCAGAGTTTGGGCGGTATTAGTGGGACACCCTGTATATCTCATACAAAATGTATTAAAAACATAGATTTCTTTTTATTTAAGCATAAAAACTACATCAAGCGTAACAATATACAGTGCACCTGATAAATTTCGATGTCACCCAAATAATTTCTGAATGACAAAAGCTATAGTCATAAAAGTGGGATCTAAATATAGTAAATATGCCATGCGCTAAGTGTTATATATATATATATATATATATACTTACAGTGCCAGCTAGAGTGCCACCTGAATTTTGAGTTGGCGTTATTATCTCAATGGTACATGTGGTATGAAGGTGAATTGCAAGGTTGTTCTGCATCACCAATTCATTAAGAAAGACATCTTGAGCACATTGATGTTAAAAATTGAAGGGGTAAAATGCAAGGTGTAGAAACGTATTATTGATGCTTTTGCCAGCGTGCCACCGGCCATATTGTGCAATTTTTTGCGGTAATTGAGAAACAACGTCCAGATCTATATCGTTGCGGAATTATGTATAGACGGAAAACACTTTCATAGCATGAGCTGAAGATCAGGCACAGTTTTGGGAAATTCGACCGAACAAATGTGGGTTTTTCATTAAATCGATGATGCCGAACAAGTTTGTAATTAACTTTTTAAGTATCTCGGATCGTTTTTTAGATATGAACGCTAACTCCGAATTTAGACGCCAGGTGATTCTGTAAGTGGTTTCCTTGCGTAGCACATAACAAATTTTCTGTACCTATACCTTCCATTTATGACTACAGCTCTTTGCCGTTCAGAAATTAACTGGACTGAGAACGGACTTTAGCGGGTACAATTTGCCACAAGTGACTTTGCATTAAATATTTTCTATTAAATTTTGTCATCTCATTATTGCAATAATGAATGGTACAGAATGGCAACGGGATCAACAACTTGTTCAATCATTGGAGCCTTTATCCTTACTCTCACATGAAGACATTTAAAAAATTGTTGTAAAAATAACATAATTACTTCTGATTTAATGCTTTCATGGAACATATCTTTGATATATTTTCGACATTTTCTGACGTCAAGAGCTGATATGAACATTCATGTTTAAGAAAATGTTTGTAATTTTCATCTTTTTTTCTTTAAATAAGTAAAAGCTAATGGAAACTAGCTGTTTCACCTTTGATAAGAAACTTATAAATATTGAAAAGATGGGCAGAGATATATCTTCATTACTCCTTTAGCATTCTTTTAACTCAACAAATGAGAAAAACGTAATTTTTTATTTTAAAAAGGTTATTTTTAAATAAACGGTTAGTAAATATTTTTAATGCTTCTATCGGAATTTGTAATGGGAAAAGGGTGACTGTTTTGAAATATATTACTAGTCTTTCTTAGCAGCATCTATAATGAGCAAATGACTATGATCTATGCAATCCGTATGCGTATAAATTAGATTATTTGTTTCTTAAGTTTTTTTCCTCCTGTGTACAATTCTATACACCACTATATCAATCTATATCAATTTCCTTGATTTGTTTCAAATTCATTGCAATTCATATTATTCTAGCAATCGAAATCTAACTAGGTAAACTAATTGAACTAACTGGGATTTCTTTTACGGCAGTTAAAAACGTGATGTCAAAAATTCGAAACTGAGTGAGATTGATAAACTCTGTCACAAAATTTACGTGATATTCGACATTACGACATTCCTCAAGATTACGCAGTTTGACATTTTTTCACGAGATTAAAATACATAAATAATTTTTTTCTGCTGAATCACAGAAGATTTAAAGATTAAATTAAGCATTTCAGATTCTACAACATTTTTTAAAGAGTATAATATTTTAGTTGTTCTAGTTATGCTATGGCAGCGTTTACATTACGAATTTTAAAGATGGATTTGTTATGATAATATGGATTCAAGCACAAAATATTGCGATGATGAAAATTTCGTGTATATTAAATTAAAATGTTTACTATTTTCATCATTTTTTAACATGCGCCTTACAGCTAACTAAACTAAGTAATAGAGCGCTAATATATACCGCGGTACTTACACAATACAATGGTTACAACCTGTCTTTTTTTTCCTTTTTTACCACAAATATGCAGAAAATATTTGTTTTGGGTTAATATTTATGAATTACTACAACACGCTCGATAACATACAGAAGAATCAAAACTTTTTATAGATTCTCATAGATTTTTATGACTAATTTTACATCGTAAGAAATTTACTAAAAACCTTGTATACCCACCCATTTATCACTCTTGGCAGTTGGTTACTGACTCATGAATGCCCACTATGATTAGCGGCTTCTGTGTAGTGCCTAAACTGGAAAAATACTGAAGATCTTAGGACCTAAGTTCCACAAACTATTGCTCCCTCTGGATTTTTTTTTTTTTTTAAATGAATACAAATTCGTTTCCCATGGGAGAAAATACTCCATATCCTGCTTATAGGCCTAAATTTATTGTGTACACATGGTTGATCTTAATAAGCAAACCCAGGATATTTTTTTTCCTTCCATTTTCTCAATACTGTTAGAAAATAAATTAAATAAAAACGACCTACATATGTCTAACGAAAGATCTTGTAACTGCATTAAGTATGTAATAAGAGAAACAATGTGGTATTAATGTTGCTTTCTTCATTTTTTGGATTAATGTTTATTTATTTTGTAATTTTTAACACTTCCCAACAACTTTAAAACTCTTGTTGATTTTGACTTGTCGTGGATCGATTCCCACGAAATTAATACAGGTTAGTGATATGTACTATGCTGTGAACCTTAGTGAAAATGTTGTTTATGCAGTGGAACTTCTAGGGAGCGACCAGACACCATTCCACGAAAAATCGGTCGCTAAGAGAGGTTGTCGCTCAAAGAAGTATAAACATTTGATAGCCAAGAAAAAACTAAAACACATTGGTTTTTTTATTTATGCAATTGCATACTAATACATAGTAATTATATATTCTTAAAATTTTAATAAAATGTATAAAAAATTTTCGTTTTGTTTCATTCTTTCTTCTCTCTCTGACGGTACTTCTCTCTCTACTTTATGTTTTAGATCTGATAAAAGAGATCTTTATCATGATGTTCTCCATGCATTCTGAATTTACCATACTAAAATCTATTTGCTTTAAAATTTGCTTTTTGGTTTTTCCCCAACCTTAAGTAACGGATACATTCCTCTCCGAATTTCCTTTTCTGGATCGCATCAATGCGCTACTCCAACAGAAAATCACCCATATTTGGACATGTATCATCTCTAACCTACAATTTTTGTACGTTATGTTTATGTGCACTTGCACGTGTCTGTCGATTTGCACTTTCTGACAAGAACCCGGGCGGGTCCGGTCGCTTATAGAGGGTTGTGCTGTCTCTTCTAGAGGATCTTTTAACATTAAGTAAATAGACTAAAAAATCAGTGCCTTAAAAAATTGGTCGTTGGAGGTGGGGTCGCTTAATAGAGGTGGTCGCTCATAGAAGTTTCACTGTACTATTATAAACGTCTCTTTTATAGAAGAGTATTAAACAATTTCAATACTTTGAAGTCATTGCCAGTAATTGTAAAATAAAAAAAGAAAATTATTCAATCGTTCGTATGTGATGTTAAATCCCTTGAGAAGTACTTAAAACCCTTCTACCGGAACAACACTTGTAATATACCTGTAAGTTAGCGGAAAAACGATAGTCAGAAAAGTTTCCAGAAAACGTCAATTCTGTTGGTCATTTTTCTGTTTTTGACGAATCTGAATGATAGCTTCCGTAATAACAAAATGGATTTTTTAAATTATATCAATTTCTCCATCTCTGGAATCAAATTCTCGATTACTGGGGAATGAGACACTGCTTCCTGTACCCTGCTAAACGTTATTTGAAATCTTGAAGGCTACTTAATGGAAGGGGGGGGGTTAAGAAATTTACAAGTGAAGTCACTTGGTTCGTGATATAGATATGTAACTAGTTTTTTAGAGTGAATTGAAAGTCAACGTGGTAAAGAAAGTGGATCTTCCATTACAGTATTAATTATTTACAGCTTAATACAGTAATCAGAGTGAGTTTGAGTAAGGTGAGAGTGAGCATTCATCAGTGTGAGTTTGATGACAATATAGCTCCCCAGCAGAAAATAGCTAACGAAAAATTTACAGTACAAATATAATTTAAGAGAAGTTTGTAAAGTTTATCTTCTTTCAACGATAAATTGACAATTCATGGAAAAAACGGCCGTGTACTTGAAAAATAAATCTAGAAATATCATGAATTTTCAGACTCTGTAACTGGCATAGATTAAGCTGTAAGTGCACAGATTAAGGTAAAATACTTTGACGTTTTATTTGCTTTAATCTATTTGCAATCTTCTATCTGCCCCTACCGTTGCTTCCCGATATTCAAAGACCCATGATAAGAAGCAGCATGGGCGCAGAGAAGAAATGCCTACGCCATGCCTAATCTTCAAAAATAGTTTACTATATCTTAAGTGATATTAGTAAATAATATTGCGTTATGAAGTTTTTATAATTGATAATACGTTCGTCCATTCTTTACTTTAAACGGTAATTTCATTATCTAGCAATGCATGTATAATAATACTGGAAAGTAATGTCATTTCTTCGTATGTGAATATGCGCGACCAGTGGCCGTCCGCATAGAGCTCTCTACTGAGAGAAGCAAAGTGCCTAGTTCAAACCCAGGTCGCGTCCGTCGACCTATCCGTTCGGGGTTTTCCCCGAAACTTCATGTAAATACGGGTTAATATCCCTTAGAAAGACCTCCCCCCCAACGGATGGCACGCCTTCCTCTCGGCCTAGATCCCTCGTGTAGATAATCAACCGTATTCCCAAAAATCAAATCAAATGCAAATATTTCGCCAAATCTACTGAAGCTAATAATACAAAAATTTGAAAGTATGTAAGTTTTTTAAAGTAGAACAGCGATCAGATAACATTTTCCAAAACGCGTAATCTCCAAGGCGTAGGGGACCAAAACGTTATCTTCACATATCTATTCTTTATCTCAAAGAAAATAAGAGATCTCCATGAAAGTCTTGACGTTTTTTAAGAACATGAGGAACATCTTTGAGATTAAACTTAAGAGTTTCAAGTGATCATGAACAGTCGAATTCGATAAATGTAATCTTAAGGCGATCTCATGAGTTTTCTTCGCCGATTTGCATCGATTAATGCCTTTATTGTGTCTTAAACACATCAAAATTACCGGATCGAAATTTTGCAGACTAGTTTTGGCACCTGCGTTCTATCAATACATCTTCTCCATACACATCGGATTTTTATTTCTCTAATAGCATTTTTGCATCCTTGATAGTAGAAAAAGTAAAATATGCCAAAAATACTGTTTTTAACTTTCCATATTAGGTATAACCGAAAATTATTGCGTAGACTCAATCGAACTTTTTCTCAAGCAAGCCTTGATTTATCAGCTCTCAAAATATGTAATCATTATTTGGCTTAAGTGTGAAATTGGCTGTGAAAACATATATTCCTCTGTTGAGAAAAATGAAATTATTTTTCAAAAACCCAGTACAACACACACGAATACTTTAAAATAAATTTCGGGTCACTCCGAAATTAGTCTTCAAAGGAAAGTAGACGCCCACCCTCTCTTTTTTTACGCTTTAAAATTATTGCTTTAAATTGTTAAAAGTATTAATTGTTAAAAGTATTAATTCTATGTTTATGTACAGCTTTTTTGTTATTAAAAACTTATTGAAAATCTATTTTTTAATTTAATGTCAAAATGCATTACTTTCTCGTACACCCAATAATTAATTCTATTCTAATGATCTGAACAGACAATGGAATACTCAAACATAAATATATCGCAAAAACTTTCTGCATCCCGTCTAATAAATGCAGATTTAATTTTTATTCTAAAACTATATTCGAATTTGAATATTTTTTTTTTACTTTATGACAGTGCTTCATAATTTTTAAATACGTTGATGACTCTCAAATATGCTGGATAGACACTTCTTGAACTAACAGTATTTACTCTACATAATTTTAAGCGCTTGAAATTTAACTTCTGAAATTATTGATTTCTTTTCTGAAAACAGTATAGGATCACTAAATTAAAATTATTATTTTTTGAAACTGAAATACACCGCATCTAATTTATGCAAATTTAATGTAGTTTTCAATTTCATGGTTTTCAGTAATGATTATTCCTTTAACATAAGTTTATTTATAATCCAAGGTAAATGTCCCAGAAATGGACAATGCACAACTAATGGATCACTTATTTTACAAATAAAAAAAGGTCATAATTCACCCCTGGTAACAACTAAAGTAAAAGATTTTTTTTCTTTATATCTTTACTTGACATCTTTTACTTCAGTCGATTTTAAATGCGAGTAATGAGCTGTTTTCTAGTTCTTAAAAGTAGGCGGACCATTACTAGTATTTTTACTTTAAAGGGTTTATTTTTATTTCCGCAGTCTGGAAACTTTTTTCGTTTAATCTGCTAAAAATTCATTAGAAATCCATACTAAATATAGAATTCTAATCTCATTTTATAAAAACTTATTTAGTGAGAAAGAAAAAAAACAGAAAGGGCTAAATAATTTTAGTCTCAGGTGTACAAATGCGCTACCAAATATTTGCTGCATTCAGTGTTTATCAAACGATATTGCTACGCAAAATATCATAAAATGGAATAAGAGAAATGCATAAAATTCTGCACGAGTTACCTTTCTCAAATATCTGATGAAATTTTATGGACTAAGTTTTCTTTTTCTTAGAATTAACGAATAACAATAAAATGACGTTTTAAACCTAGTACTATAAATTGCCTTTCAACTGGAATTCTTGTGACTAACTCTATTCCCCAAGCTCCGGACAAAATATATTCTACTTTTAAAGCTTCTAACTTACTTTTTCCAAGCATAAAGAGAAGAAAATGTTTTGAAAGAGTTTATTCAAAATATCGATTGGTGTTCATTTGAAAATCGTGCGTGAAACTAGTTAAGGTATCGGATATAAGCAAGATATTTTTTTTTTGTCAGAAACTAAAATGTTTGTAACATTTTAAGATTCGGTGTCACGCCGCTAAAGAAAAGAAGAATGTTTATTTTTTTATGATGTGTGAAAATAAAAATATAGACAGCCCTTAAAAGGGACTTTTTGAATATCTCTTTCAATTTACGCATGCGGAGAAAATGGAAGTCCATTTTTCTTTACAGAGTTCCGTGCAACCGGACATTTCGCAAGTTCATAGATAACTCCAACCCCTTTGAGGAAAAAAAAAGTCTAGATAAACTCACGGGGAAAGGTTTACCTTCCACATTTTATGAACTTATCATGAAATTACTGCTACTTCTCCTAGCATTTCTTTTATGGAGTTGTGGTTTATAAGTATTATGAAAAGGCCTTTTTCAGATACTCTATTCGAAATATACAGGGACGTATTGAGGCAAGGAGAAATGAAAGGCATTTTAATCATTTGTATTATAACATTTCACAGACAATAAATATAGAGCGATATTTATGACATTATCTTATCCAAAATAACGAATTTTTATTTAGTTCGTGATCGACATTTTTTTCAAATCAATGGTCCATTTTATAACTACTAACACATTAGCATTGTGTTTCTAATTTCAAAAAAAGTTTTTTAATGACACGCAGTTACTTTTTATACCAGACATTTTATTTCATACGGTGCATTTAAAAAATAGAAAAAAAACATTTTATGGTGTTCGTATCTCTCTATTCTAAAAAAAAGTAAGGGCCGCTGTCGTCGCCGCTGTCAAAAGCTTGTTCGCCTATTTCCTCCTAAACCGTGGGGATTTGAGTTTCGACTAAGGTGCCCACAGATTCAAAAAATTCCGAGGAACCTGCAAAGCTGACTTAAATTTCGAAAATTGAATTATTTTAGAAGATATTAATAAAAAACTGAAAAAAATAAACATAATGGTTGCCAGATTTGGCATAAAATTATTCATTCCTTTGCAATAAAGCGTTTCAGAGTATCTAGAATCGCGTGAAATTTAAAAACATGAGTTAGAATTACGCCAATTTTACGCCAAAATAAAAACTGTATGAAATAAGTAACTCAAAATGTGTTACACAAAGTTGACAATTTTCAAATAGTAAGTTCGCTTAGACAACAGGAGTTTAGAATTAGCGATTATTCGTTTCTCCAAAACAGAATAACTAGTATCTTGAAAATGAAAAATAATTAAAATGCAGATTATTTTAAAGCCGGTTCGGCCCAGCTCGATTATTTGCTACCAGTAGAAATATTTGGCGGCGTTAACTATGCCATTATAGTAGTTAAAGTACACTTTGGATATTTGCTAGCACGACGAGATGGTATAATTCGTGGTGCTAAGTACGCCAATCTGCAAACGATTATGTAAATGAAAATATTGATAACGGTTTTCCGGTAACCTTAAATGAACAGTAATTATAGGTTGTGAGCATGTTTAAATAGCCAAATAATGAAAAGTCGCCATTGGTGGCAAGCTATCCTATCTCTTCCGTAGCTTTTATTAACTTTACATGTACGCAAGTCGCCAAATAATGAAAAATCGCCATGGGTGGCAAATTCGCAAGGTGTCCAATAGGTTTTACATTATTAAAAATACAGCTGAAACAGATGTTCTGAGTTTATTATGCTTTAGCTCCTAATTAATATAACTTTTGAATGGCAACATTGAATATTATTGTGTTTCTGAGGAGTGCAAATAATTTTTCCAGCGATTATAAGCGGAGTCCGCACTCCAGGTGGAGCATAGCTCGGGACCCATACAACACGGTTTCCCATAACAAAATATCTCCCGTGTTATGAGGGGGAGTGGGTCTACTGTAGTGTGAAGTTTAAATTTTTATGTACCAATGAACAAGCAAGAACCAAGCAATGTGTAGCTGAGTAACATTCTATCTGATCCAATCTTCGGGTTTTGTCTGTTGAAATTATGTCTGTTTTACGAATAAGCCTTATTAGGGGCCGAATGCCTCATACGAAAAGCGAGCGTAGCGAGTCTGGGGGCCTTGGCCCCTAGTATACAAAAAAAAATCAAACTTGAAAATAAGTTCCTGTATTTGAAAAGTCATTTATAAAATCCATGTATAAATTAAATTAATTTAACATATTTAATGTAACATTGAAAAATAAAAAATTATCATTTTTTGTAAATAACTTTTTTTGGGGGGGAGGGGGTTGTTCATGTAAGAATTCAATTGAAACGGCCTGGTAGAAATAAAATATCAAAAGCTTCGATTGAATAAGAGCTATTCGAGCATCTGTGAAGCCACTCGAACATATTTTGTCTCACATACTAATGACAGAATACAAATGGGAGTGTCACACACAGGATACAGTTTTCTTTGGCTTTGTACTTAATTTTCATAAATAAATATTTGTCCGTTAGCAATTTACGATAAATGCCCAGAATTTGAAAGCCTAATAGCTCAGGACTTCATTTTTCTAGTTGATATTTTCGTGTACAGGGACACCATAAAAACGTTATTTTTTCAATTTTTTGAATAGACGGAACTTTTGAAGATGCAGGACATCAAAAGCAACAGCATGTCAAAACTTTTTGTAGCTGGATATATAATGCTTACGTTGATAGTCGTAAAAATCATCTCTGATCAAAACAAATCGTAACAGCCCGCATGCATCATAATACTTAGTTTAAAGAGCAAATTACTTCCAATATGCGATTGATAGAAGTCTACATAACTCATAGTTGTATTAACCCTTCGAGGCGCAACCCTTTCCCAATGCTGAAAAAAGGGCAGCCTTTGGCATCGCTCGACTAAACTATCAGCAAGATGGAGGACGATCGAAAAGTTCATCGCGTGCCACAGATCTAGAGACCCTTTTTTGAAGCAGCTGGCTGTGCCGCACAGCCAGTTGCGTCAAAAAAGGGTCTCTAGAACTGTGACACGCGATGAACGTTTCGATCGTCCGCCATCTTGCTGGTAGTTAAGTCGAGCGATAGCAACGGCTGCCCTTTTTTCAGCATTGGGCAATCTATCCAGCTGTTCTCGGATTCTTCCATTTTTCAGCAGATGTCAGTGCTGTTAAAAATAATCGTTACAATTTTTGTACGGGAAATGACGTGCTAAAAATTAAAGGATTCTGGTGGAGCTATGTCACCCGCAACTATTTTTATAGAAATCAAATCTATTCTTCGTGACTGGCAACAGTCAAAAGGTGTTCCCAAAGCGGGAACACTGCGCGTTAAAGGGTTAAATATCAAACATCGTTTAGAGGCATTCACTTACCACCAAAATTTGCTTAAACAGTCTAAAGATTCTTCCACACCAACGAAAGTGACCCAGGTTTGAAAATCGCTATCTTTATTTCATCGATAAAATACGCTGCATGTTTTGAAGAAATGAATTTAATACAAATACTTTAATTTCAAATAATGAAACATGTATTTAACACAGACTGTTTTTTACAATTATTCATGAGTACGTAAGTTTTTAATCCCTGCTCTCGCACTGTTTTAGCAAAAGCTCGTTAGAAATCCTTAAAAAAGTCCGTTGCCCAAGGCTTCCCCCACTCCTCAGGTAGATAACACTGTCGTGCAGCTTTGCTTAACCAAGGCCATCACTATTTAGGAACTGTTCTGCTTGTGTATTTCAACAAGTTATTCAAAGAGGCCTACGGATGCACACATATCGATTCCAGCAATGAATCAGAAATACACAAGCAGGCCCAGTCCTAATAGCGATTGCCCCCGCCTTAACCAACACAACCAAACCTATCACTACTTTAAGCTTCTCGATTTCAACAGTTTTTGTGCGTATTACTGATGAATCCACTAATTATGCAATTACTGTATAACTAAAATCATGATTTTTTTTACGCGATATTTAAAATTTCTTTTTAAGTTACTTTTTTTTTTAATCGAATGAAACTAATATCATTGCGACGTTCGTCAAAAAGTCGGTTTCAGTTTTTATTTTTTTCCCGCCACATGAGAGGGGAAACATTTTATTTATCAATTTCAAGCTTTTTAGTCTGGTTATTTGCTAAAATGGACAGTAACTCGGCCTTTGTTGTGACGAATGCTCTATGAGCAAGTGCCCGCCCATTGAAAGGAAAAAAAAAGTCTGGTTATTTGCAGTATTAACAGTGTTTAGCTAGTTAAAGTCCCGATTATAACAAAACTGTTTTCATTTTATTATTTGAAAATAATAAATAGTTCCCTAGCGGGAATTTATATTTTCATGCAAGATTGTGCTCCATGCCACAATGCCAATGATCTATTCATTTTTCGTCGAAGAACTATAAGTGTTCATGGCCGAAAAATTATCCGTTTCAAACACAATTGAGGGTTTTTGGAATTAACTGAAGAACAGCGTACATGAAATAACAGCTATGAATGTCAGTTAATAGAACACCTCATTGAAGTATAACATCATGACCCTGAATACACATAGTCGTCGCGAAACATATCAGCTCGATACCACGAAGAATATTGGAAGTTATAACGGCCCATAGGGCTATACCAAGTCCTAACATTAGAAAAAACACTTTTCCTTACGTTTTTAGAAGTGTTATATGAATTTATTGTACAAATAACTTGAGCTTAATTTTTACGCTCGAGTACAATAATTTGGTCATAACTGCATATAAATGTACATTTCTTTTTAAATCTGTTCAATTTTTTTTTTCGGTTTCATTTCAGTTTTAATAATTTATCATTAGATATAAGAACTTTTTATTCAGTTCAGCAGGCATATTGCTCTCATTTTTAAACCTTAATGGGATATGAAAATCTTCAGGTTAGTCTTCAGCTACGGGTCACGCGATTATAATTCAAATTTTAGAAATAAATACATTTCCGATTATTCAAATCTTAGGTTCAAATCGCTACAAAATTATGCATTGACAACTTATCTTAGTTCGCATAAAGTAATATTTTTCCCTCGTCTCCACTCGATAATTTGATACTTCTTGTTTCCATGCCAATTGATCCAGGAATGTCTCAAGTGCAGAAAGAATTTTAAGTTTACACTGGTCATTGATTAGAAATTGAATGCCGTTATAAATTTGACTGAACTTTTTTTTCTTGTCTCCATAACATTCAGACTAAGGCAATTGTTTACATTTCCATAGTGTGTTGGGGGGGGGGGAGGATTACAGCAGCGCAGCTGCACAATTTAATATGTATGGTCAAAGAAATTCAAGCTCTTGCATTCTATTTAATTTCCAATTTTAAAATTCTTCACTTTTGCTTTACGAACATCGGCGTATGCGAGGGGCTCTGGCCCCCTCTGAAAACGTAAAGTAATTCTTAATTAAGTTTTGTTTCAAAATAAGTTTTAAAACTAGTAACAAGGTTTAAAATACCAGATCTCTTCCCCACTCCCCCGAAATTGAAACCTGCATACTATACTGGTTTACACGTAAGCTAAATATGATTATTGCATATCTTCATAATTTGAGCCAGTTTAAACAAATCTTGGACTCTGGACAGTCAAGCAGTTAAATAAAATTTTATACCATTTTTATATGAACTGCAAGACAGTTGACAAACATACATGTATTAAATATATTTTCGCGTACATTTATTTTATAAAATGCTTTGTACATGAAAATTAGAAGTTCTAAAAACATTAACAATGTGTCAAGTTCCAAAACTATGTTATATTATAGCAATAGATATTAAAACTTCTCATTAAGGTAAATTAAATACAGTTGTGAGCCACTTAAGATAACTTAGGAAATGGACTTCACTTCAGAGAAGTTTTGTTAATCAATATTTTTTAAGGGCTCTTCAAACTTAACGTAAGTTGTAATCGTCCAAGATATCCAAATATTAGTGATAATTTAAATAAAAATCAACCCTTTATATTTCAAAAACCGACATTTAAAATGTTTACTGCAGAAGCAGAATGACACAGTTTTTATTTTCCCAGTTCTGTAATAAATGTAAAAAGTCTTCACCAAAATGTCTTTAAGAGTTCAAGAGAACGGTTATTTTTATATTACTTTAATATATCTGTAGTATACCAAAGTATTACTGAAGTGCTTATGAACAATTTAAGATTAGAACGAAAGAAACCATTAACATTCTTGTAATATTGTCATGAAAAAACCCACTGTAAGTGCTGCAATAAACAGCAGTGCGGCTGCTGAAGGGCAAAATACATTTTCCTGTTAAACTGTTAAATAGCAAACTTTTCAGATTGAGAAAAAATTGTTTTATGCTCACGTTATTCTAGAAAAAAGTCATTTTTAATACACCGATTAATTTATGCAGCTTTATAATTTATATGTTGCAGATCCGCAACACAGTGATATAAAAAAGGTTAAACCTAGTCACTTATGCACCAGAAAATTTTGATCTAACAGTAGTGGGCTAACCAAACGTGAGCCACCTAGATTAATCGAATCGCTAAGGAAAATAGAATGAAGTCGTTTTATGCAGTAATGGTATCAATATTATACACAATAAAAACACTAAAAATGGCAGATTAAATGTTTTATTTATGATTCTAGTCACATGAGATTTACATTTTAGAATGCAATACATTTTACAATGGAATTTACATTCAACATTTTTAACAATACGTAACCTTACTAAACATCATAAAACATTCTTGTTTTGATAGAGCATGTGCTCTAGTACTAAGCCCCCTCGGCACACTTCTGGATCAATTAGTAAATATTGATCTTAAAGTTTATAAAGTAGACCACCCATCACTAAATAGACCACCCATCACTAACAATAATTTGTAATTTCAGTGGCATTTGATTACATAGTTAATGTATTATAAACTAATATCGATAGATTTTAAATGCATTTACAATATTAAATGGTTTGAATGAAGACATGACTCAAAGGAAATTGCTAAAACTAGGCTTAAAAAAGCTTCTCTAAGAGACCAACTTCAGTGACAAGCTTTCTTCTACCTAACCAAAACAAGAAATTAAAGCTGCTTCTTTGATATTTGATAAGGGTTTCAGCCAATAAAGTGGTCGATCTGATTTCATCAAGGGATAATTTAATTTGTTTTTCAAGATTTTACAATGAGTTTTCTAACTTTTGTACCCTCACATATGCATTAGAAAATCTATAGATACACAGCATTTTATCTATTTAAAAAGGTAGATCTGTAGATAAATTGGAAAGTTTCAACAATAATTTTGTGAATACATTAAGATGGCTACATTCTTTGTTCAACACAACAGACATACTACAACAGGGGTGGCGAACCTTCATGGACGAACGTGCCATTTTTTCTAAAATGTTTAATGAGGCCATAGACGTGCCGTCAAACAATTTTGACTTTATGACCTTTCGCTAGTGATACTTCATTGTTAACTTAGTTATTTTTAATTAAAATGCAAATCGTTTTGATCGGTGGCTTGCCCAAAATATCGTGTTGCGTGCCATCAATGGCACGCTTGCCACTGGTTTGCCACCCCTGTACTATAAAATAAACGCATAATTGCAATCTAATCGGATTATAGTACAATTGATGACATACTACTCCATGATGCAGGATTTTTCTAGAAAGTATGCATCTCAATCTTATTAAACCACTGGCGATCGACTGGCAAATTTCTTTCATAATTAATGCAGTTAGTCACCATGCTTGCCTCGTAAATTACAAATAAATTTTCCTTGTCTTGGGCAAGTCTAAGACCGTTTTAGCACATGGCTGTTTGGCAAAGTACATATCCAAACATATATACAGCCAAAACTGCGAAAGCTTTTTAATGCAAAATCATCTGCATAAACAAGTACCATTTAACTCTTTCACTATCATTTTTGAGAAAAAATAAGGAAATGTAATTTATGTTGAATTAATGCTGAAAATTGAGATTACTTTTTTTTTTGGGGGGGGGGGGAGGAAGGGAGGATGCTCCATTTGAATTTTTTTTTTTAATATGCTCCATTTGCATTTTTTTGCGGGACACACGAGTCTAAAATTATAGGAAATGCAACGGTAGGCTGTTACTTTTACTCAATTACATTTTACTGATTAAGGGTGTAATGAAATATAGGACTCAGTAGGCTCCTATGCATGGTATACTGTAAGACAGTCTTCGCAGAGCGATATTTTGCACAATGTACATCCAGTTTGTCCTCCCCCCCCCCTTTTTCGCACAGAATACACATCTTCTGCGAGTCTGAATTTTACTGGTTCCCACATTCAACATCAGCGATCGCTGTCTTTCAACATAAGTTCATGAATTGGGCGATCTACCAGTTCTTTTTCCTAGTTGAATTTTCCTTTCCTTTCATCATCATTTCTTCGGCTAACAGGTAGACACATTACACTGAATTATGAAATTTGAACTAAATTGTCAGTTGTATCAAGGAATAGTAGCGGAACATTAAAAAAATATTCCATTGGGTCCTTTGGAACTGCCTATCGGACATGCATGTCCTGGTGGTAGTGAAAGGGTTAAAGCAGAAGGTCCAGATTTTTATCCAACCTAGACTTGGAATTTTTTTTCTTTGCATTAATTACCAATATTTTTCAATAAAATATAGCAGCTGCATTTCCGCACAAGCCGATTTGAGAAATCCCAATACAGAATGCACGCACTGTAAATTTCGTAGTCATTTTAATATAACACTAATTTACGATTTAACTTGCCACAAAAATTGAATGACAAGTAAAACTAAAAAAATTGGGTTAAATTTAAGACTAATCTCGTAAAGATTCAACCGATCACCAGTGGATTTTTAAAAATAACAGATATTTTACTAATACGTCTTTAATGATAGAAATTTTATTGATATACCCGTTCGCAAAAGAACGAATGTACTTTTTTATGCATTTTAAATACAAAATTACCAATACGAACATTAAATTTCTAATAAGACCTTTTTATCAAGTGAGAAGACTCTTGTTCCAACACCCTGCACTTAATTCCAATATTCATTTGGAAAGCTAATGACTTTCTTTCCCACTTCACAAATGAAACCCAATAGCTCATTTAAACTGAAGTACACAATTTTCTAAAGGTTTCTATAAGATATTCAAGAACTGCATAATATAAAGGGCAAAAAAATTACAGGACATAGAAATTACCGCTGAACTTTTAACACCTAACATGGTAAGATTGTTTCACCTTGCATGTAAAATCAATAAGAACTAAATAGCAAGAAGGAAATCTTTTTTACAAGTCATCCCTTTTTGCCTCCGTTTAAACATTAATAAAATACGCTATTCATGAAGTGCAAACTGTAGCAAATCATTCATATGCCATAATTAAACATTTCATAATTATTTTATCAATCATAATATATACAGTAAATGCAATTTTATTTTTAGGCATCACACAAGTTTAACAATACAAAATGCATGTTTGACATCGTTTGATACCATTGCAAACTAACATCAATGTTAATTTAACATAATCTACATCTTTCACAAAAACTGCAAATATTAAACCAGCTTTTGGCAACACTGAACAAACTGAAGACGTTAACATAAATGACGCATTAACACAATTTTAGTAAGCATTTCATAAAACATGAATTTTTATTTCAATATTCGTAGGAGGATTGCTAATCGAAAAGATGACCAACATATTAGGAAAGATCTAGAATGCATTGTAAATATTTCAGTTCTCTAGCTTTCTATTTGAAATTCATATGAAGCATACGTTTTTCTTGTTAACCTGGTGTTCTTGGAATGAGATTTATTAAACAGTTAACACTAAATTTTTGGATAGATGGCTAGCTCGAAAACTAAATTCCGTCGATGTAAATAGGCCAAGTGTTAAATTTGTCACTATAGTTTTTTCATAATACAGAAGTAAAAATAAAATTTTCAATTTTCTTATTTTAACTAGAGTCTTTTCCCCAGCAGTCTTCGCAAACTTAATCACAGGTTGTTTGCCCTTGTCTAAAATAATACATGCTAGTCCGATGCATATTTTATATGTAATGCTAATCGCAAGCTAGAAACCTATCATAATTTCTGTTTTGAGACATAGAATAGTTCCAAGAGTTCTGAAAGATTTTCATCTTTAACGATTGTTAAAATATGGAAGTTATAATTTTTAAACAGCTCATTAAATTCTAATTTTCGTTTACAGATATATCGCTCAAAAGGGTATCTGAAAATTTTACAATTTTAACCCTCCGAGCGTCGTTGAAAATAGGCAATTATGTAAATTTTTTATCTTGTTAAACTTTTCATTTAGCTTAAAAATAAAGTGAAGTTTTGATAGGATGATTTGCAATTAAAAAATAAGCTAAGTAACTTTGAAGCTTTAATATCCGAATACTTTATAACGTCCGAGTGTTATTAATTTATGCATATGTAAATGCAATAATGCACTGAAAACTGAATTTAGTGAAGATTTTGCGTCGCATTCGCTCGGATTAATCGTTTTCCCTTAAATTTAGAAATAACTATTAGTTCAGTGAAAATGGTGTATTTTACGCGTCGCGTTAATGAAAAAAAATCTGTAAATTGTTGGGGCGATCTAATCAAAATAACATTCTCTGAAACCTCGAACCCATACTTAACCTGCCCACTCTTGTTCACAGACGTGATGGCGAAAATTCCTTTCCAGCATCAGCATCTCTTCTCCGCTTTGGTCGTCGAACATCCCGCTAAAGCTCGGCGTTGCGGGGGCCCCAGTCGCAGCGCCGAGCCAGGCAAAGCATTCGAAGACCGAAGAGGGGAGGAAATGCCGACACTGAGGGGGAATCCTCGCCATCGCTTCTTTACAGTGACAGTAAACAGGTTAAACAATGGCTTGAAGTAAGAACAGTATCCTATTCCTTAATGGAATTTTAGTACAGCGAGACTTCATGACTGTTCATTTGGATTAACGCGTGAAAAGCCATGAGATACTGGACCTCTGAAAATTTAAGGAACACTATCAATAGACTACTCTCAGTAGTAGGATAGTGACTGAGTAATCAATGACAGCTTGTCAATGGAAAACATTTAGACTTTAGTGGTCAAAAGGATTTGCGTTCAATTGCTCAAGATAACACAAGGAGTTCATCTTAAAAACGTGCAGGAATTACTGGACTGGGCATAGATCCAATTCATTCTTTTAATTTAAAGGTAAGGAGATAATTTTCATTTTTCACGTAACATTTTCAATAAATGCCATGGGAAGTCAATGAAATTTTCTTAAGAGTGTACTTTAAATCGCTCTCACCAACTAATGAAAACTCACTTTCAGCAAGCTCCTAAACCTTCAAAGCTTAACAAATTGACATTTCACTCTATCATAAAAATCTGATGTGGACACCACAGTACTTTGTGCGTCTATTGAAATCAAATATTTTGTGGTGCACTTCATCTAAACGTATTTGAGACATTAGTCAGACATAAGGTTTAATAATTTATAGTCAGATGTTTGGGGTATATACAAGCTGGGTTCAGATTTAAGAACTATTTTTGGAACTTAATGTGTCGATATTTCCCCAGACTTCCCAAAGTACAATTCTTTTCTGGAGAGCCGAGATAGCATCAATGTAGTCTGTGGTCAATTGCTATCTAGACAAATGTATTCAAAGGTTTTTGGACGAACCTGTAAATGATGCATCTAGTCGAATGCAATAAAATGGAAGCAATAATTATGTAACAATAGATAAAATTACAAAATCTCAGCATTCTGCTGTTGAAAAAGATTTTTCATTTTGCCGCAAATTTGGACAGATTCCAGGAAAAGTCGCCGAGGCCGACTGCAATTTGCGAGATTTTGGCATGGCGCAGACAATGACCGACTATTAGCATAATACATTGAAAATTGCCATAGACATTAATGTATTTGAATTCTTTTGCAGGGTTCTGTAAGAAACTATACAGTAGATAGCAACCAAAAAAGGTGCACAGCTGAGTTTTACAACAATCAAATATAAAATTTCAATGACCAATAGTTTGACAAGAAAGTTACGTACATACACAATGACGACCAGACGTCAGGAAATAACTAGTCAAAACTGACTGTATCAAAATGAATTGTCCATGTGTATATAAACATACATGCATATGTGCGTTGAAATGTCACAAAAATTCTTCAAAATAAATTTAGGAGATGTAAAATCAATTTTTCCTCCTCATCAAAATTTGCAGACCGAAATTTTTCGCTTTCACTATATACTTCCTTTTACTTCGTACAAGCAAGGAAGTAATAAAAATTTTACATCAATATCATCCCCTCGGTGTAAATGCAGATTTGATTTACGAGTAGGTTTCAGCAGAGTCCACTGCTCCAAAGCAATGTTTTAACATAAGCAACATTTCGTAGGCAGGATAAAAATATCTGCAATCAAAATCCTTGTGCAACGACAAACCACTTTCATTACCAGCTTTCTGGAGTCCACAGCTTGGACTGCACATTTCAAATGACCTAGACGCTAGCCTTAAGAAAGCACCTTATGAGAATTATTCTTGCCGATTGGTCTAATCGCCAGCATTCTTCTGTAACACACCCTTAGGAAGAGACATTCGACGTTTCATGCCTGCAAAACAGAATTTGGATCATTACATATTATAACCGACTAACAGTTGGAAGCTTAAACCTCCCAAGCTTCTACGAGACTAGAAAAACTAAGTTATTTTCTATCGGCAAGATTTGTACGGCGTGTGGCGATTGAGTCAGTTATGAAGCTTAAAACTCATTCATAAAAGCCTTAAATAAGACTATTCTTATCCACGGTTGTAAAGATACTATGACGATGACACCCTCCTATTACCGTTAATTTCAATGTCTCCTAAGTCAGTAACACCATAAGGAGAGAACGCTGGTGTAAAAAAGCAATATCCTCTCGCGTGTTTTTCCTTTTCTTTTAAGCAACGTTAGGCAACTTCTTTAAGGCCAAAGAGCAATATTATAGCTGACAAAGTTCCGCGCTTTGCGATGTAACAGGTTAAAAAAATGAGATTATTGCAGTAAAAAACGGGAGTTCAGCTTTTACAATTTCACATGCGAACTGTGGGTTAAAATTGTTTACAAACCTTTTCAGCTTGAGCGCCACCATTGTCCAAATCTGTGGCTGTCGTCTTCATTCTACAGGAGGCGAGTTTGAGATGTGGACTGGTCACCAGAGTTGACAATAATGGCCCTAAAACTCATCCACATAGCCTCTCGCCCTTTTGTACAGACGATTCCAAAAACACAAGACTGGTTACTGACGCTCCTCATTGCCTTTAATTGATAACCACCGGCAGCTTCTGGTTGCAGCACATGAAAGAAATCCAAATAGAAATAAAATGAAAATTAATATAAAGCGAGTGAATTGTGGACTTACCGCAGCGATAATGCAACTCTGGAATAAAGCGTTTACAAACCTTTTGATCTTCGAGTGCCGCCACAGTGCTCTGAATTCTGACGTCTTCTCTCTGCAGGGTAGGAATTTAGATAAGGACAGATTACCAGAGCTTGACCTGGACAGACCCAACGGTATTGAGAACCCCATTTGAATGATTCCGAAAGCAACATAAGTAAGATTCCTGCTCAAAACTGGTTCTTGGAACTGCTTTATCCAAATCGTAAGCCAGGCACAGCTTCCATCAACATGAAATAAATACAAATGGAGAGCAAATCTGTATTAAGTCAATGTAAAATGAGTCAATTGTAAATTTTCAGAGGCGACGATAATTCTCTTCAGGTCAGCAGTTCAGTTGAATGCCGGATCATTTTAAGATTACTCTGAATTTAAAGTAAATTGACAGTTCAAACTTTCAATCGCCAAGTCAAATTTTACTTTCCAAATCGCATGCCACTGAAATTTTTACTCCTATTCTAAAAAAAGTTTAAGTTTTCCGGCCTTATTACTTTTGGCATACCATCTCCAGTGTTTCAGAGTTAAAAATGGCCCAATAATATCAAGTGACGTATACAGTTAGAGATTGTTAGTTTTAAGTGTTAGTGCTCTTTCTGCGCTTTAAAAGTGGTATTTATGTTACGAGATCTTTGCGATTTAACCTTAACGTATGTATTGTACAAAATGTCCAGAGTCTGCTTTTTCAGTCCACGATTTAAGAATGGCTGCTGGAACACAAGGCATAACATTTACTATCAAGTTTCTAATTTAAAGATTCATTTGTTCTTGTGAGACCATATGCGTATTCATTTCTATCTACATGAAGCAATTTAAACATTTTACACCTAGCAATTCTAGCTTTTAAAAGTGACATCTATTAAATGAGCGATATTGCCGATTTTTGCAAGTATACGTTTGATTATATTTGCTGGTTGGATTTTTATGTATCGGTCAAATGTAACTTCCAGTTGAAATTGCCAGAAATTAAATCAGTCACAATCTGAAAAATTTTAAAGTTCATTTTTTACACTGCAGTTGATTTTTGGTAAAAACAGTTGAAAGTGGAACTAACCACCGTTAAAATCTACCATTTCTTGCCGATATATCTCTTGGTATTTTAATCTAGCTTTTGTTCATTTTAAATTATGATGCATCATATTTCTAAGAAATTTATTTAACCTTCAGGAGTAAACGAATTGAGACTAATCATTTGGCAAGAAAGTGATTCAGAGAGTGTGACAACGCAAATCTCTTCGCAATTTAGCAATGCACAAGAATATTCAGCTCAAAATGAAGAATACGTCTGGATTAACGCGTGCAAGCCATGAGATACTGGACCTCTGAAAATTTAAGGAACACTATCAATAGACTACTCTCAGTAGTACGATAGTGACTGAGTAATCAGTGACAGCTTATCAGTGGGAAACATTTAGACTTTAGTGGTCAAAAAGATTTGGCGTACAATTGCTCAAGAGAAAACTAGGATTTCATCTAAAAAACGTGCAGGAATTACTGGACTGGGCATAGATCCAATTCATTCATTTATTTAAATCTTTACAGGTAAGGAGATATTTTCATTTTTCACGTAAGATTTTCAATAAATGCCGTGGGAAGTTAATGAAATATTTAAGAGTGAACTTTAAATCGCTCTCACCAATTTACCCTCCCCACCTAATGATAACTCACTTTCAAAAAGCTCCTAAACCTTGAAAGCTTAACAAATGGACATTTCACAATATCAAAAATCTGATGTGGACACCACAGTACTTTGTGCGTCTATTGAAATCAAATATTTTGTGGTGCACTTCATCTAATCTTATTTGAGACATTAGTCAAACATAAGGTTTTTTAATTTATGGTCAGATGCTTGGGGTATATACAAGCTGGGTTCAGGTTTAAAAACTATTTTTGGAAATTAATTTGTCGCTATTTCGCCGAACTTCCCCCAAGTAAGATATTTTTTGCGAGAGCCAAAGTAGCGATTGACCAGACTAAATGGAGGCTATCTAGACAAATGTATTTAAAGGTTGTTGGGCGAACCTGTAAATAATGCATATAGTCGAATGCAATAAAAGAAAAATTATGTAACAATAGTTTAAATAACAAAATTGCAGCATTCTGCAGGTGAAAGATTTTTAATTATGCCAAATACGCAAATATTTTTGGCGCAAATTTGGACAGATTTCAGGAAAAGTCGCCGAGCCCGACGGCAATTTGCGAGATTTGGGGCATTACGCAGATAATGACTGACTATTAGCGAAATACATTGAAAATTGCCATAGACCTCAATGTAATTGAATTCTTTTGCATGGCTCTAAAAAACTACCCAGTAGAAAGCAATCGAAAAGGTGCACGGCTGGGTTTTACGACAATCAAATATAAAATTTCAATGACAAATAGTTTGAGAAGCTAGTTACGAACGTGCATAATGACGAACAGACGTCAGGAAAACGGTAGTCCAAACTGACTTTATCAAAATTAATTGTCCATGTGTATATGAACATGCATGCATAGGTGCGTTGAAAAGCCAAAATTTCTTCAAAGTAAATTTCGAGATGTAAAATCAATTTTTTCCTCCTCATCAAAATTTGCACACCGAAATTTTTCGCTATCACTATACTTCCTTTTACTTCGTACAAGCAAGGAAGTAATAAAAATTTTACTTCAATATCATCCCCTCAGTGTAAATGCAGATTTGAGTTACGAGTAGGTTTCAGCAGAGTCCACTGCTCCAAAGCAATGTTTTAACATAAGCAACACTTCGTAGGCAATATCTAAATATCTGCAATCCAAATTCTTGTGCAAGGACAAACCACATTCATAACCAGTTTTCTGGAGTCCACAGCTTGGACTACACTTTTCAAATGACCTAGACGCCAGCCTCGAGAAGAAAGCAACTTATGGAAATTCTTGACGATTGGTCCAATCACCAGCATTCTTTAACACACTCTTAGGAAGAGACATTCGACGTTTCATGCCTACAAAACAGAATTTGGATCATTAAAATTATAACCGACTAACAGTTGGAAGCTTAAATCTCCGAGCTTCTATGAGAGTAGAAAAACTTATTTTCTATCGGCAAGGTTTGTACGGCATGTGGCGATTGAGTCCGTTATCAAGCTTAAAACACATTCATAAAAGTCTTAAATAAGGCTATTCTTATCCACAGTTGTAAATACGCTATGACGATGGCACCTTCCGATTACCGTTAATTTCAATGTCTCCCAAGTCAGTAACACCATAAGGAGAGAAAGCTGGTGTAAAAAAGCAATATCCTCTGGCGTTTTTTTCTTAGCAACGTTAGGTAACTTCTTTAAGGCCGAAAAGGCAATATTATAGCTGACAAAGTTCCGCACTTTGCGATGCAACAGGTTAAAAGAAATGAGAGTATTGCAGTAAAAAACTGAAGTTCAGCTTGTACAATTTCACATGCGAACTGTGGGTTAAAAATGTTTACAAACCTTTTCAGCTTGAGCGCCACCATTGTCCAAATCTGTGGCTGTTGTCTTCATTCTACAGGAGGAGAGTAAGATGTGGACTGTACGCCGTAGTTGACAATAATGGCACTAAAACTCATCCAAATATCCTTTCCCTTTTTTACAGATGATTCCAGAAACAATATTGGTTACTGACGCTCCTAAATTGCCTTTAATCGAGAGCCACCGGCAGCTTCTGATTGCAGCACATGAAAGAAATCCAAATAGAAATAAAATTAATATAAAGAGAGTAAATTGTGGACTTACCGCAGCAATAATTCAACTCTGGAATAAAGCGTTTACAAACCTTTTGAGCTTCGAGTGCCGGTCACTGTGCTCGGAATTCTGGCGTCTTCTCTCTGCAGGGTAGGAATTTAGATAAGGACATATTACCAGAGCTTGACCTGGACAGACCTAACGGTATTGAGAACTTCATTTAAATGATGATTCCGAAAGCAGCATAAGTAAGATTCCTGCTCAAAACTCGTTCTTGGGACTGCTTTATCCAAATCGTAAGTCAGACACAGCTTCAGTTTCCATCAACATGAAATAAATTCAAATAGAAAGCAAATCTGAATTAAGTCAATGTAAAATGAGTCAAATGCAAATTTTCAGAGGCGACGACAATTCTCTTCAGGTCAGCAGTTCAGTTGAATGCCGGATCATTTTAAGATTACTCTGAATTTAAAGTAAATTGACAGTTCAAACTTTCAATCGCCAAGTCAAATTTTACTTTCCAAATCGCATGCCTCTGAACTTTTGTGCGTCTTATTGTAAGAACTTAAATTTAGAAAATACTATTTTGAGCTCAGTGTAAAATAGTGTATTTTACACATCGCTTTAAATGAAAAATCTAAATTGTTGGGGCGATCTCATTATATCAAAGTTACATTCTCTGAAACCCCCAACCAGACTTAACCTGCCCACTCTTGTTCACAGACGTGATGGCGAAAATTCCATTTCAGTGCCAGCATCTCTTCACCTCTTTGGTCGTCGAACGTCCCGCTAAAGCTCGGCGTTGCGGGGGCCCCAGTCGCAGCGCTGAGCCAGGCAAAGCATTCGAAGACCGAAGAGGGGAGGAAATGCCGACACTGAGAGGGAATCCTCGCCATCGATTCTTTACAGTGACAGTAAGCAGGTTTAACAATGGCTTGAAGTAACGCTATCCTCTACCTTAATGCAATTTTAACGAAGCGAATCTTCATGACAGTTCATTGTATTAACGCGTGCAAGCCACGAGATACTGGACCTCTGAAAATTTAAGGAACACGATCAATAGACTACTCTCAGTAGTAAGATGACTGTGTGACTGAGTAATCAGTGTGACTGAGTAATCAGTGTGACAGCTTGTCAATGGGAAGCATTTAGACTTTAGTGGTCAAAAGGATTTGGCGTACAATTACTCAAGATAACACCAGGCGTTCATCTAAAAACGTGCAGGAATTACTGGACTGGGCATAGATACAATTCATTCTTTTTGTTAAATCTTTAACAAGGTAAGGAAATAGTTTTCATCTTACACGTAATATTTTCAATAGAAGTTAAATGCCATGAGAGGTTAATGAAATTTTAAGAGAGGCTTAAACCGTTCTCACCAACTTGCCCTCCCACCTAATGAAAACCCACTTTCAACAAGCTCCTAAACCTTCAATGCATAACAAAGGGACATTTCACAATAGCATAAAAATCTGATGTGGACACCACACTACTTTTTGCATCTATTAAAATCAAATATTTTGTGGTGCACTTAATCTAAACTTATTTGAGACATTAGACATAAGGTTTAGAAATTTATAGTCAGATGTTTCAGGTATCTACAAGCTGGGTTCAGTTTTAAACTATTTTTGGAACTTAATTTGTCGATATTTCGCCTAACTTCCCGAAGTAAGATCTTTTTGCGAAAGCCAAAATAGCGATTGACCACAGAGTAAATTGAGGCTATCTAGACAAATGTATTTAAAGGTTTTTAACGAACCTGTAAATAATGCATCTAGTCTAATGCAATAAAAAAGAAAAATGATGTAACTATTTTTTAAATTGCAAAATTTCAGCATTCTGCAGCTGAACGATTTTTAATAATGCAACATGCGCAAATATTTTTGGCGCAAATTTCGACAGATTTCAGGAAAACTTGCCGAGCCCGACGGCACTTTGCAAGATTTTGGCATTGCGCAGATAATGGCAGACTATTAGCGTAATACATTGAAAATTGCCATAGACCTCAATGTATTTGAATTCTTTTGCATGGCTCTAAAAACTACCCAGTAGAAAGCAATCAAAGAGGTACACAGCTGGGTTTTACAACAATCAAATATAAAATTTCAATGACCAATAGTTTGAGAAGCTAGTTACGAACGTACATAATAACGAACAGACGTCAGGAAGAAGCTAGTCAAACTGACTTTATCAAAATGAATTGTCCATGTGTTTATGAATATGATGCATATGTGCGTTGAAAAGTCAAAAATTCTTCAAAGTAACTTTAGAGATGTCAGAAATCAATCCCCCCTTACCCACTTTAAAATTTGCAGACCCAAATTTTTCGCCCTCACTATACTTCCTTTTACTTCGTACAAGCAAGGAGGAAGTAATAAAAATTGTACATCAATATCATCCCCTCAGTGTAAAAGTAGAATCGAGTTATGAGACTGTTTCACCAGAGTCCACTGCTCCATCGCAGTCCGCAGCCTAGACTAGACTTTTCAAATGACCTGGACGCCAGCCTATAGAAGAAAGCACCTTATGGAAATTGTTCTTGCCAATTTGTCTAATCACCAGCATTCTTCTAGTAACACACCCAGAGGAAGAGACATTCGACGTTTCATGCCTGCAAAACAGAATTTGGAGCATTAACTATTATAACCCGCAAACAGTTGGAAGCTCCTCCGACCTTCTATGAGGGTAGAAAAACTAAGTTATTTTCTATCGGCCAGATTTGTACGGCGTGTGGCGATTGAATCGGTTATCAAGCTTAAAACATTCATAAAATGAACGATAGACTATTCTTATCCACAGTTGTAAAGACGCCCTCCGATTATCGTTTAATTTCAATGTCCCCCAGTCCGTAATACCATAAAGAGAGAACACGTGTGTATAAAGCAATATCCTCTCGCTTCCCCCCCCCCCTTTTCTTTGAACAACGTCAGGCAGCTTCTTAAAGGTTAAAAAGTAATATTAAAACTGACAAAGTTCCGCGCTTTGTGATGCAACAGGTAAAAAAATGAGAGTATTTCAGTAAAAAAAGAGAGTTCAGCTTGTAAAATTTAACATGGGAACTGTGGGTTTAAATTTTTACAAACCTTTTCAGCTTGAGCGCCATCATTTCAATCTCAATCTGGCCATTGTCCTCAATCTGCAGGAGGTGAGTTGAGATGTGGACTGGTCACCAGAGTTGACAATAATCGCACTAAAACTCATCCAAATATCCTCTCCCTTTTACAGATGATTCCAAAAACACAAGGCTGACTACTGACGCTCCTCATTGCCTATAAACGAGAACCACCGGCAGCTTCTGGTCCCAGCACATCTAAGAAATCCAAAGAGAAATAAAATGAAAATTAATATACTGGAGTTACGTGCATACATAATGACGACCAAACGTCTGGATAAAGCTAGTCAAAACGGATTTTATCAAAATAAATCCGCCGTATGTATATGAACATACATGCATATGTGCGTTGAAATGTCTCAAAAGTAAGTAATTCTTCGAAGTAAATTTAGAGATGTCGAAATCCATTTCCCCCCCCCCCACATCAAAATATGCAGACCGAAGTTTTTCGCCTTCACTACTTCCTTTTACTTCGTACAGGGAAGTAATAAAAATTGCACATCAATTTCATTCACTCTCTGTAAACATAGAATTGAGTTACAAGTAGGTTTCACCAGAGTTCACCTAGTTACAAATCAAGTTCACCTAGTTACAAATCAAGTTCACCTAGTTACAAATCAAGTTCACCTAGTTACAACAAGTAGTTTCACCTGCTACAAAGCAATGTTCTAACTGTTCATAAGCAGCACTTCGCAGGCAGGATCGAAATATCTGCACTCAGTTCTTGTGCAACGGTAAACCACTTTCATAACCAGCTTTCTCTAATCCACAGCGAAGAGTTAGAGCACTACGCTCCTCAAATGACCTGGACGCCAGCCTCGAGAAGAAAGCACCTTATAGAAATTCTTCCGATTGTCTAACCACCAGCAATCTTCTGTCACACACCCAGATGAAGCGACATCCGACGTTTCATGCCTGCAATACTGAATTTGGAACATTACATATTATAACCAACAAACAATTGGAAGCTTGAACCTCCGACCTTATTAAGAGTGTGTGCGATTATGGCAACGCTACACTAGGGCGATCTGCCAGGGGGGTGCCTTGGTAGGAGGACTTTCTAAGGGGTTCCAACGCGTATTCATGTTACATATGGAGAAAACCTACCAAAACTCCAGACCGTTAGATCGACAGCCGCGCGATGGGACCCGAACCCGGGACCCTCACACTTCGGCCATCTACCATTTCCAGTGGCATAACCACTGCGCCATGGTGAGGCCTTGTTATGAGGGTAGGAAAACTTCCTATCGGCAAGATTTTTGTACGGCGTGTGGCGGTTGAGTCAGTTATCAAGCTCAAAACACATTCATCAATACTTCGTAAGACTATTCTTATCCACAGTTGTAAAGACGCAATGACGAAGACGCCCTCTGATTATCGTTCAATGTCCCCCAGTCTAACACCATAAAGAGAGAACGCGTGTGTAAAAAAGCAATATCCTCTCGTCCTTTTTTTAAACAACGTCAGTCAGCTGCTTTCTTCACCAGCATTCTTCTGTAACACACCCAGAGGAAGAGACATTCGACGTTTCATGCCTGCAAAACAGAATTTGGAGCATTAAAATATTATAACCAACAAACAGTTGGAAGCTCCTCCGACCTTCTATGAGGGTAGAAAAACTAAGTTATTTTCTATCATCCAGATTTGTACGGCGTGTGGCGATTGAATCAGTTATCAAGCTTAAAACAGTCATAAGCCTTAAATAAGACTATTCTTATCCACAGTTGTAAAGACGCAATGACGAAGACGCCCTCTGATTATCGTTTCATTTCAATGTCCCCCATTCCGTAACACCATAAGGAGAGAACGCGTGTGTAAAAAGCAATATCCTCTCGCTTCCCCCCCCCACCACTATTTTTTAACAACGTCAGGCAGCTGCTTAAAGGTTAAAAAGTAATATTATATCTGACAAAATTCCGCGCTTTGTGATGTAACGGGTAAAAAAATGAGAGTATTTCAATAAAAAACAAGAGTTCAACTTGTAAAATTTAACATGCGAACTGTGGGTTTAAATGTTCCAAACCTTTTCAGCTTGAGCGCCGTCATTTCAATCTAAATCTGGCCGTTGTCCTCAATCTGCAGGAGGCGAGTTGAGATGTGGACTGGTCACCAGAGCTTGACAATGATAGCACTAAAACTCGTCCAAATATCCTCTCGCTCATTTTTACAGATGACTACAAAAGCACAAGGCTGGTTGCAGACGCTCCTCATTGCCTTTATCGGAAAACCAACCGCAGTTTCTGGTTCCAGCACATGAAAGAAATCCAAATAAAAATAAAATTTAATTTAGTAAATAAGCGAGTGAACTGTGAACTTAACGCAGCGATAATGCAACTCTGGAATAAAGCGTTTACAAACCTTTTGAGCTTCGAGTGCCGCCAATGATCTCGGAAGTCTGATGTCTTCTCTCTGCATGGTAGGAGTTTAGGTAAGGACAAATTACCAGATGATATTAATTATCTGGTAATTTGTCCAGATAATTGATATTATAAATTACCAGACCTGGCCAGACCCAGCGATGCCAAATTACCAGACCTGGACAGACCCAGCGATATTGAGAACCTCATTTAAATGATGTACTCTACCCGATTTCTAGTGATGATTCCAAAAGCAGCATAACAAACACTGATGCTCAAAACTAGATTCTGGCACTGCTTTATCCAAATCTCTTAAGCCAGCCGCAGTTTTCGTTTCCATCAATATGAAGTAAATTCAACTAGAAAACAAATCTAGATTAAGTCAATGTAAAATGAATCTAGTGCAAATTTTCTGAGGTTACTATAATTCTCTTCAGGTCAGCAGTTCAGTTCAAAGACAGTATTTTAAGATTTAATTTAAAGTAAATGGACAGTTCAGAGTAAACTTTCAATCGCATGCCACTGAAATTTTTACTCTTTATTTTAAAAAGGTTGAAGTTTTCAGGCTTTATTACTTTTGGCATATCATCTCCAGTGTTTCAGAGTGAAAAATGGTCCAATAGCATCAAGTGACTTAGATACCTCTTTAAAGCACTGAAAGAACTTGTTTAGTAGGTTAATTTAGAGGTTAGTATACAGTTACAGATTGTTAGTTTTAAGTGTTAGCGCTCCTTCTGCGCTTTAAAAGTGGTATTTATGTTACGAGATCTTTGTGATTTAACCCTAACGTATGTATTAGTACAAAGTATCCAGAGTCTACTCTTTCAGTTCACGACTTATGAATGGCTGCTTAAACTCAAGGCATAACATTTGCTATCAAGTTTCCAATTTAAACAATCACTTATCTTGGGAGGCCATATGCATATACATTTGTATTTACATGAAGCAATTTAAAGAATTTTTCTTGGGACCTGGCAATTCTAGCTTAGAAAAGTGACATCTATTAAATGACAGATATTGCTGATTTTTTTGCCAAGTATACGTTTGATTATATTTGCTGGTTGGATTTTTATATATCTGTCAAACGTGGCTGTGTGACGAATCTCATTTTTAGAGTCAAACAAAGAACATTATTTTAGAGTCTGAATTTCGTATTCAGTTTTAATCTCTCTCCACTTTTTTTTGTGCTTGATAAAAGGTTCCTTTTGTGCGACGGCGTGTCTGGGATTCCGGGGTTCCCCTTCTAAATTAATTTCGCTTTAGCGTATGCTATGTAAATTCTTTGTGCCTCCCGGTTGTCCATCGTTGCTTTCTCACAGGTGTTGTAGGCTGTTTTGGCGATCGCCAAATTCTGGCACTTCTGCCTTTGCGATATGCATTTAATCAGTTTGTTTCAAAATTTTTCTATTTGTTGTGCCTACCGGACAGTTTTTGGTCACGCTGGCACCGACTCATGAATGGCTCATCTTTTACTCCTCAAGCTGTAAAAAGCTGGCAGTTTTGTAAGACATTTTTAGTACACTTCTCGATAGCTCTCCATTAGAGGAGGTTGTTTTCGATTTATTATGAGACTCCTGCTCGCCGTGTGGCCGGAACGATTAGATGTGTTCCGGGTATTACTTTTTATTGAAGCATTGTACTGTATGAAATCGAACTTGTTTCCTTTAAAAATGTTTTTGCTGATACGTACAATAAAACATTTTACAGACTTCAAGGAAAAACTTTAAAAGTCATTATCTTTTACACTGCACAGATTATTTTCTGTAAAAACAGTCGAAAGTGGATTAATCACTGTTAAAAGCTTCCATTTCTTAACGATAAATTTCTTTGGATTTGAATCTGTAGCTTTTGTTCATTTTAAATCATGATGCATCATTTTTAAGAAATTTATTTACCTTCAGGAGTAAACAAATTGAGACTGAACCATCTGGCAAGAAAGTGGTTCAGAGATAGTTTGACGACCTAAGTCTCTTCGCAATTCAGCAATGCACAAGAATATTCTGCTCAAAATGGAAACGATTAAATGAAGTGAAACTTAACCTCAGAAGTAATCGCAAAAAGCTTACGGTTATTTTCAAGTAATGAAGTGCGGTTGCCACTTGGTTCAGCCAAGGGATTAATAAATTTCAGTCAAATTACTGGACTGCTAGATTCTTTGGCTCCTCCGTTTTCGCTCCAAATTCCAGGATGCTGTACAACTTGCTTGGAGATCTAATGTAGTGAATTTTACTTTCAAACTATAGTCAAACATACTATATTATTTGATTTTATAGAATGTTCTGTAAATTGCATCGTGTCAGAATAAATGAAGGTCGACATTGCAGACCTGACTAAGTTGTACTTCATTCAGCTTCGACTCCAGCTGCTCAAGACATGGCTATTTATCATTTTAACTTTAAAATTTACGTTTAATAAAAGTTATTAATTTTAAACTTAATTTTGAGTTTTATAAATATTTTTTCCTAATAGCAAACATCTTGCATGTAGTTTCTTAATAGAAACGCCCAAACCAAATGCTTTTAAAGCAAAATATATTAACAAATCACTACATAAAATTGTGTATTTTAAACTTGACATTTTTACTTGACATCGTTAATCAGAACACTGGTAAAACACTCAAGATTCTTTTGAGCAATTTCATTTTTAAGCAACTATGTATGTACAAAAGGAGATATATATACGAAATGTACTGAAGGAGATAATTTAAACATACATACTAAAGGAGATCTTTTACTTTAAAAGTAAATTAAATATTCTTTGACACTGTATTCATTTTATGTTTAGATCTACAGCTATAGAATGCGACAGCATTTTGTCTTAAACCATCCACTATATTCAGAGCTGTTGGATATGAATCTGAAGGAAACCGTCCAATATTCGACCTCTTGGCAAAATTTAACATCCAGGACAAGACTATACATCGGGGAGATGTACAAGCCTCAGCATTCCAAACACATCACAAGGTTCTACAGCTAAGATATGCTGCAATAATTAAATTCTTTAATTCCTACAATTGAGAATGTAAAATGAGTTAAGTTTTTGCCAGCTATCTTCATGCTGCTGCAATAACGGGACAAGTTGACAATAAAATACCCTCTACAACCTAAAAATCTTTTTTAAGTAGTGATACTGTTATTCTAATCTGCTTTAGTTTTAAAAAAATCGATTAACTTTGGAAATTCGTTCTAAGTATGCATGCAGGCGTACATATTTTGAATGCTGTATCAAAAAGCGCTGGATCTTGTTTAACGCAAAAGACAAAAGGTACGACAATCATCAAACCCTTTCCTTGTGAGAAAACTCTGGAGCGTCTTCACTCGATTTTCCGAACACATTCGATTAAGGAATTTCATTTAACTCATTTCACAATTACTTCAATGCGTTGATTGGTATAACTTGTTAAATTCTAACGTGCAGGTTAGGTATTTTTTAGTTTCAATATTTTAAATACTCAATGTTCATACACTATTATAGTAAACCTGGTTGGGACCACACTAACACAAAAAGCCTTTAAAAAATGCCATTAAAATAAGAAAGAAACTAAGATCTTTCACAAAATAGACGTTTGTAAGTAGAATGTAAAAATACTTTCATAGTCTCAAAATCATTGAAAAATATTGAGTCCGAATTTTATAGTAAAGTAATTTTAAAGTCACAATTTTAGAATACTGGAAAACAAATTCTTCAAAACAATATGCAATTTTATTTTCAGGGAAATATACCTTAGATTGCCCATTTATATTTGAGTTCAATGTTATCCTAGATAAATTCCTTCGTTTGTTTATACTTTATGAACTTTATGCATAGGAATTTGGTGTACATAGTTATAGCATAATACCAAATTCTATAAAAGAAATTTAAAAAAATATTTACATAGGAGTTCAAGGTAGTCCGATAGGCAAATGAGACCATCATTAGGGAAAATAGGATATGCCATAACTCTTTACTGCTTCATCAAATGCGAGGTGTAATCACTTAGTACATCCATAAAGCGCCTCATCGAGCTCTCCTACGGCTATTGATCAACATTTGTGGCAGTCATTCCCATTCTTCCACAAGAATGAATTCTATCGCCTGAAGGGTTCTGTGAGGAGGATTGATGTGCAATGGGTCTTCCTAGAGCATTCCATAAGTGCGCTACGAGATTGCAGTCTGGAGACCTCGCTGGCCACACCATACGGTGAATACCTTATTCTTCCAGGAATCGCAGACTTCATGACAAATTTTCTACACCGGTGTGTATTCGGCTAGTTTTATTTTTCACATTTAGGTTTTTCAAATTATGATTCTCACGTCTTTACAAATTAAAGTAGTACGAACGTCACTAAAAAATTAAAGTATTTCGAACTGCTTTTGTTCATTTAGCTTTCATTCATCAGCAATAAAAATTGATTTCGTTTTAGTTTATAGATCAGCTTTGAGTTTTTTTTTTTTTTTGTTTAGTAAGTGCGTCGTTGCAAGCTCTTAAAATTTTGAAACAAGCCTCAACCCGCCTATTCTCATCCTCGCAGACAGAGGCGATGATTGTGCCAGCGTGGCTTCTCCGCTTTGGTCGTTCGTTGAACGGCCCGTTGAGGCTCAGCGTTGCAGGGGCCCCAGTTGCAGCGCTGAGTCCGGCAAAGCATTCGAAGTCCGAAGTGAGGAAGAAACGCTGCCACAGGGAGAGAATTTTCGCCATCGCGGTTTCGTGACGACGAAAGTTAGTTAAGTAATCTGGGACGTAAATACCGCGGTAAAGGGGGGGGAGAATGTAACCCTCCCTAGCGAAAATCAGTCTCAAAAATAAAACCTGTCAAACTAGAAACTCTTATTTCTACTTTTTGAATTTAATTTTATGCAGAAGCGCTTCTTTCGCGCTTTGAAATTTTAACTATTAAAAAGTGTAAAAATAAAATCAGTCTGAAATTTGAGTTCCCAAAATACTTAGTCGTACGAAACGTAGCGTATAGAATTATGCTAGTCTGAAAATAATAGTTCTGGTTAGGAACAACTTTCGCTATTAGTAAATGTGAGAATCTGGTATTAAGCAGACCGACATTTCAAAAATACTAATTTCACTTCGCGTTTGTAAATGCGTGAATATAGCAGCCTTTTTGAAATTTTTCAGCTTTGGAAGTATGACTTCCAAATTTTATGAGCGTTCATAAAACTCGCTAGTAAAGTTGGGAAATTTAGAAACAACACTCACCAATGAATCAAATAAAAACAGTCTGAATTTTTTTAACTTTTACTTTCGCAAAATGCGTGAGAAGGAACTTAAAATCGTAATCAGTCGGGGAAATTAAAAGAACTCCGAAGTTTCGGACGGTATAAAGCAATCTTTAAATTTTGGTAAAAGGAATACTAAATTTACAACTCGTACCATCTCACAAGTCGGATTTTCTGATCGGGAATACCACTTTAATTTGTAAAGTTATGAGCGAGAACCATAATTTGGCTAACCTAAGTGTGAAAAACTAGCCGAACACATACTGGTGTAGAAAATTAGTTATGAAGTCTGCGATTCCTGGAGAAAAGGTATTCACCGTATGGTGTGGCCAGCGAGGTCTCCAGTCTAATCTCTAAGAGCACTTGCGGAATGCTCTAGGAAGAACCATTGCACGTCAAAAATCACCTCAGAGGACCCTTCAAGCGTTAGAACTAGGTTTTGGAAGAATGAGAATGGCTGCCACAACTGTTGATCAATAGCCTTAGAAGTATGAGAGTCCGATGACTTAGGTGACCACACCTCGTACTAGACGAATCGGTAAAGAGTTATGACATCTCATTTTCCCAAATATTGGTCTCATTTGCATATCGGCCTACGTTATACTGTGCAAATTAATTTTCTTTTAGCATTAGGTATTTTTATGTCAAATTCCCATGCGTTAAACCTACATTTTGTAAAAATCGCATTTTTATATTTAACCTTAATTATGGTCACCCGTTTACAGCCAAAAGTGCGCAAAAGGAATTTCGATCATCGAGAACATTACCTCAAATAGAATTGTTAAAGAAATGTATTATCTAAAGTACATTTCCCTGAAAATTTAACAGAATATTGTTATTCTATAGAATTTATCTTTCAATCTTCTAAAATATTGAATGAAATTTTACGTCTTTACAATAAAACCGACTTTTTCCCCCCAATAAATTTCCTACTATGAAATTACTTTTATATTCCACCTATAAACACAGTTTTATGTAAAAAAAACCTCTCCGAATTGCTATTTTTAAATTATTTTAACGACATTCTTACATTATTGTATTAATAATGGTGTCCCGACACTCTTACTACTCGTTTAGTACCAGTGTAATTGCATTCGTATTACACTGGTACTATATCGTTTATCATAAAATATTGAAACTACTTAAATTTTTAAGTGCACGCTATGGAAATTTTTAACTAGTTAGTACATCAATCAAGGCATTGTATATTTAAATTGTGTTTAGTTAAGTTACTTAATCATGTTTTACTTACTAAAATCTAAGTAACCTTGCAAATAACGTTGCCTGAATTGGATTTCTTATAACTTTAATTATTTTTAATAAGTTCTAGCCTTTTTATGCTAGTTAGATTTTTTTAAGAGCAACCTATGCATGTGATTCTATAGTCCAGAACATTAACTTACAACGTTGGGGTCCAGACCCCTGGACTTACCCTTATTCCTTTAACCTGTGTGCTATGCATAGATAGCTTTTTTAAGTTTTTGAAAGAGCGCTTTGAATAGGCGAGTCTTATAGCATTAACTGCCACTATTAGAAATGTAAGAAAATGTCGCATACAAAATGATTCATATGTATATGCATTAAATGTTTCATTTCTCTTACTGCTACTGCACCAGACTACTTTTTAAAAATGGTGGAGAGAAAGGTCATGAAAAAATAATTTCTGAAAGTACTCTTTGAGAGGAGGGTTAACTATTCTCGTTACATGCAACATCGCTAGAACTATAGATTTCCTTAAGAATAAATCATTAACAAAATTCATAACTAAGTTCGAACATTTTGCTCTCATTAATGCAACGAATGCATTATACCCTGAAACACCAACTTCACTTTACTAGTTTGCACCGGATCCAAAGAAGTGGAGCAGGGATTAAGTTTCGTTGGAAATATTTTAAAGCTATATTTGGATAAGAATTTTAGATGTCCATGAAGTTTAAAATAAGAATTTTTGACATCCTCCCCAAATGAATCGGTCCTTTCATAGTAGGTAACGTTGGCTACCTACTGGGTGCCCTCATAATAAAAAGTCCAATACTTCGTGCCATCGCAGTGCAGATGCTCTATTAGCAAGTGCCTGCTTTTAAAAACAAATACAATTGAAATTCCATGTACTACAAGTCGGAAAGTGATAGGCATTTCATTAAACTGCAGTAAAAATCATTATAATCCTTAAATTCACACATGCCTAAAAAACTGATACGCCCCTTGAACTGGGGTACTATTAATCGCCTCTAACAATTTTTAGGTTTAATCATAGAGGCAACTAGTGTTTATAGGCATTTATATTCTAAAAATTATCCTAGGAGCATCAAGCATTTACGAAATATTAATTTCAATAAATTACTGATATGTTATTACAAACAATTGTTCGAACCAAACAGCACTTAAAGCAGCCGGAGTCCGAGCAGCAAGTCTTGACGGTTTTCTGTTCGTAGAGGTCAGTAAACTTCAGCTAACTGGAAGAAGGAAAGACATTTAGTTTATTCTTTTATTTAAATGTTACAAATTATTTAAATTGCACATTAAAACTGATACCGCTCATAGAACCGATAGTAAGCAGTTTAGGATTGCCAATCCTAACGTACTAACGGTACCAAGGGTAAAAGTAGTTAAATAAGGCCTAGTGCACGAGGCTCTCTAAAATAGAGAAAGGCATGACATACTACAATATGGGATACAATTTATAGAAAAGGAGGACATGGCCTTCATAAGGATACCATTTGGCAATTTTGCCTACAAGTCATTTCCTCATGTTTTACTAGCTGAAGTTATTTAAATCCTAGCTAGTCAGTTTTGAAAACCGAAGTTATTTTAATCTGGAGATAGAGGAAAGGGCTGGGAGAGGAAAAACCCACCTCATTGTGTTTGAGAATCTGTTTTGTTGACAAAAATGCAAACTTGGAAATATTTGAGACTCGATTTTCATCAAGCCCCCAGTACAATAACAATGTATTGAATGCAATAATTACTTATTTTGTTCTTTTCATCGCATTATGTATTTAGTTTTGTTAAAGTTATGTGAAAAACAAACTTTAAGTTACTGTTATCAAGATTGAAGTTTTTGCTATAAGCTTAACTGTATTGCTGCCAGCTAACAGACCTTCACCTGGAATAGGTATTTAAATTTAACAATGGACTTTGCATATAAATGGAGCGATTAACAACCTATAAATAGGTGTTCTCAAACGGGCAAATTTCAATTGGGGTGAGGATAGAAAGAGTAAGAATTTTAAAAATTCTATTTTCAGATTACAAAGAAAAAATAATTTAGGAAATATCTATCCTTAATTCGACACCTCCCCCATCCCAACCTTGTTATACGTAATGCAACGGGCAGCAATATAGGCTAACTTTCAAATAATTTAAAGTACAGATCGTTGAGTGTATTAAAGTTATAACAAAGCTCATAAGTTGAATGTAGATACTTTGTCCATATTCGATGACAAACTCCAAATCAGCTATTTTAGACGGCCCCCCCTTCAAGCACCTATTAACATTAAGTATCCATCCGCCTCAAAAAAAGCAAATACATGCCCACCTATGCAATGTCCAATACACTTTTAGACTTATTCCCACTTTTGAAAAAAAAATGTTTCACCCATGTAAAAAGACAAGCTTTATTAATGATATCCTGCTTGAGAAATGCACATTTACGTTTGTAAGTAACACTAAAACACAAACTTAAGTAGCAACTAAACAAGGTTAATTTCAAAACTTGATAGCAAATATTGATTTGTTAGTTTAACATGTTAACCACTTTGAGTCAATGATTTTCGCTTCATACATTACTAATTTTGAAATACGAACAAGTAATGTATTAAATATCCCAGAGATATTAACGCTTCAAACAAGAATAAAGAAATTCTAACTCTAAATACCTACAAAATTCTGTTTGCAACGTTCTTATTTGTACTTATATAACGCAATAACATTTCATACAGCAAGAATTGTTTTTTCGTCTACGCGCAGCATTAAATATGGTTCTAACCCTTAAAACCCTAACACTACTGAAAATTGCTAATAGAACAAACATAATACCACAGATATGAGTATACCACTCAAATAAACACAACACGTCAATCCCACTACGTACCTTAAACAGAGAGCATAAAATACATTGCGCGTCCAGGCTAATTTTTATAGACTGATTTCACGTGTTGAGATGTATGAAGGATTACCGCAGAGTCAGAAATGTCTCAATCTCTTTGCCGTATTCATGAACCCCCTTATTGGTGAATTAGGTAAAGTCCAAACTAACCGTGACGTGTTCTCACCTGGATGACATAGAAAGTTAACGTACAAGACACATACTTTCGTGGTTGAAGGCTCAGCATTATATTCAAGTTCCTTATGCTGCATTGCACTGCATGCCACTCTACAACCCTCTTCATGGGGGTTTCCTGGCTGCTAGATTTGCTCACCTGTCGCTGCAACCCGGCAGCGAAAGTTCAGGTCTCAGGTTTGAATACCGTTATCCCATGGTTGTCACTTTCCCCTTTTCTTTGTGTTCGTACTTCTGCTGTGTTATCCTGTCTTTGGAATACAAATGCACTTATATGTAAGGAACAACAGGGATCTGGGACGAAGCCGTCCCGTTAGGATGAAGCACATGTCCCCAAACCAACCAACCAACCAACAACAGGGATGAAAGGCCGATAGTCGCCACACATCTCAGTTAACTCTCACAAACAAATAAACAAACTCTCTTCATATTAAAAAGAGTTGAAGAGACCGGCAATCATTTTAGCCAGGTCTGCTCATTTTGCTTCTGCTTCTAAGCGGCGCGGTTCGGACCTCCTTAAATGTATATTGTCTGGAGGGCCTCCCCATGGCACAGTAGTTATGTCACTGGAAATGGTAGACGAACGAAGTGTGAAGGTCCCGGGTTCGGGTCCCGTCGCGCGTCCGTCGACCTAACCGTTCGGAGTTTTCCGTGGTTTTCTCCGAAACTTAACTTAAATACGGGTTGGGACCCCTTAGAAAGACCCCCACGGTGGGCAGTTCCCCTCGTGTTGTCCTACCCAGCAAACACACACAGGTTCTCTGAACGTCTATTAACGTCCAGAGAACGTCTTCTGAACGACGTTAATAGAGGTTCAGAGAACCTGTGTGTGTTTGCTGGGTACTGACGAGGATTTATAAGCGGGTATCGAGCCAGGCACACAAATCCGTTATACGTGTTCACAATAACAACAATATTGTCTGGATTTAAAATTTCTTTTCTATTCTTTTTTTACGAGTCACGTGTTTGGCAAATAATTTCTATCTTTAGCACCACAAGTCTGTCATTCCTTGCTCTTCAACTCAGCAATCCCATTACTTTCTAAACAATTCATGTATGGTAGCCTAGGATTACCTCATTTCTTGCCACTGTCAAACATAGATACGCTTGGATGGAGAAAAAGTAGCCTCGCCATGGCACAATGGTTATGTCACTGAAAATGGTAGACGGCCGAAATGTGAAGGTCCCGGGTTCGGGTCCCATCGCGCGGCTGTCGACCTACCCGCTCGGAGTTTTTCGTGGTTTTCTCCGAAACTAGCGTAAACACGGATTAGGAACCCTTAGAAAGACCCTCACGGAGGGCACTCCCCTTGTGTTGTCCTTCTGACAAGGATTTATAAGCGGCCCTCGGAGCGAGGACACAAATCCAAAATACCCCCTCCAAAAAAAGTATTCGAGTAAGAAATAAATTTCCTATTTTAGATTTGCGAATAATAATTGAGTTTTTGAAAAGCGTACAACTTGACAGAAATATGGAAAGTCATATTTATACATAGCCTAATTCATAGTCTAGGATAAATAATTTTTAATATACGAAACCAACGTAGGAAATGTATCTCTTATTCGAATACTTTTTTGGAGGGTACACAAACAAAGATGTCACACAAACAGAGAAAAAAAATGGAGCCAAAGTGCCATATACCATTGTCAATGTACATTGGCGTATTTAAGGGGGAGGGGGGGCGAGGGCGAGTGGCCCCGGTTCCCTTCCAAAAATGTAAAGCCATTATTAACCCTTGAATGAATGAGTTTTGAATTAGTTCACTGCCGATCCACGAGTGAAAGCAAAATTTCCTACATCGTTTTTGTGAATAACTGATTGATTCTTCGAAAAATAAGCAGTTTGAAAGAAATATGTGAAATTTTTATTATTGACGACATGAATCATTTATTATTATCTTTTTTTCAATGGGCGGGCACTTGCTCATCAAGCATTCGCCGCTATTAAGGCCCGAATTACTGGCCATTTTATAATGGGCTACCAGCGTTACTCCTTATGAAGGGACGGACAAGTTAACACCCATGCTCAAGCCGAGAGTCAAACACAGACCCAAGGCTTCATTGAATTATTCTTTTGCATGGAGTTAGAATCTTACAGGACTAAACATGCCTATGAATGTCCTGGCTGAAAATCTTATCACATTGCATAATCAAAATTTTCTGTATGAATCAAAGGATTCACGTATGCTTTCTCCCTATTTTTTAGAAATTATGCATGTTATTGTTTTTGAACAGTTCAAAGTAATATTGATTATACTTCGCGAGAAACCGCAGTTTGTGCAGAAAGTAATAAATAAGCATAAATAAACAACTATAGGAATAGCAATACGGAAATATTATTGTATTGGTTCTCTTAATGTGTTGCTGAGACTGAGTAATAAAACTTTCATCTTTGTATTGATGCTGTTTCGTGTTGTTTTCTTATGCTTATTTCATATTGATTCTGCTCTGTAAAATTCCAACGAAGCTAAGCTTATTTACCCAATCTGAGTCTGTGTTTTTTTTTTTTTAAATATTCGTTAATTATTACGACAACATTTATGATGTTACATTAAAGCTACACTAGATGAATATGGGTTTATTTATTCAGTATTTAAATTTTTCTTCGTACAATAAATTGTACAGTATAACGATTTGAAATAATTTTTTAACATAACTTCTGTTTAATAGAAATTGTTGATCAAATTTCGAAATCCTTATATCGCTATATAAAAATAAGTGAGCTATATTGCAATCATAAATGCATCATTGCAAATTTAAAACTCTTATGTAGAAGCCAATGTATTAATTATGTTTAATGCACAAATTGTTTTTTAAAAAATTTCAAGGAGCAGTTTTTATGCTATGAGATAGTGAAGGTGAAGCAAAACATGTAAACATGAGTTGCAAAGCATGTTCTGACAAACTTATTTTATGAAAAGATGTAGTCAGTATTAAGCAATATTTACTAGAGTATTTTATGTGTGTTGTATTATTTCTTCTGAGTTTTGTTTCACACAAAGGGTGCGGTGGTGTAGGTGCATTCCATAAAACCGATAATGCAGGTTCGACCCAAGTCTGAGCTCATCATTTTTAATGAAGTTCTCAAATACTTTTTTATCCTGCAGTTTCAAGGATGCTCTTTATTGACCCGAAAGTGTCTATAAATATGCTGTAAATTTTTCATAATTTAAAGTTTTCTTTTCAGAGTATATGCACTTGCCAAATCTAGTGAGTACGTGCATTTTCTGCTTCTATCCCCTCTAACAGTACAGGAAAAATTTATAGATCATATAGAACTTTCTGAGAGCTTTTTAACACACTTTATAGAACTTATTTTCTCTCGTTGTTTTTGAGATATAAACTTTTTTATGTGGCCAGAAAAATCTGTCGTTCAAATACTCAGAAAGATTATTCAGATTTTACTGACCAAATTGGGTTATTTCCAACTCTAGCTGCTATTTATGAATTTTTTTAATAATGACCGTTCTTTATACATTTGGTGTACGCCCATTCTCGTATTAACAAAACCAAGGGAGCGAGAGCACAACGCCACTTCTTTTTTAAACAATAGTAGAGGCAAACAAAATAAAAATATGTCTGAAAAGTAAAAGAAGAACCAATGAAAACTTTAAAATATTAATTCATTTTTCTTTTATAAATGTTTTGAACCATCACAAGTTGTCGTTTTGAGGATAAATGGCATTAAATAGTTCAAAATCAAGCCCCCTAACTTGTCTCAAGTACTTTAATATTTTTGCAGCTAACTGTACATAGGTTATTTTTAAAACTTACATTGCTCTGATTCATATTCAAGGTATTTTTTTTTCTTTTTTGTTTCATTCAGGAGATTCCTCTTCTAAGAACAGTGGAGAGAAGCAGTTCCTTGAAAGGATGAGATTTTACAGTCTACTAATAAATTATGTGAACTTCACTTTGATGAAGAATCCATTGAAAGTACATATGAAACAAAAATGCCTCATGTGTCAGTTCATGTCCTTGTACGAGAAAGACCGCATTTAAAGCCTGGATTAATCCTTACTAAATTCCCTAACTTGCCAAAGTATTTTTGCAAAAGTACACCAAAGAGAAAAGCCCCTTTTCTCCGTCGCAATTTATCTGCTTGTAAAAAGATTCATCTCAATGTAGAAGGCTGTCAACAGTCTTCAGAATATGAAATCCAAAAAATTATCGGCATTACTCAAATTACAGATAAAATGTCTGATATTGACATACCAGATAAGTGGCGGCCACGATTACAAAGAGAATTGGAGCATATCATTTTCATAAAGTTTACTGATGATAGCCTGTATGGTCGGCATGTTATTCACAAGGATTTGTTGGTAAAGGTGTGAATATATGTTAATTTGGTGTCATATAGCAAAATACTTTAAATTTAAGATTGTATTTTATAACCACGAAATTAAAGACTCAAGTCTAAGCATTGTTGGTAAAATCATATCTAGCAAGAAACACCCCTCTCCCCCACTGCCATAGGAGAGAATGGAGGGGAGGGGCATTCATTTTTTGTCCCTTGGGAGAAGTCCAACATTTAAAAAAATTCAATAATACTTAAAATAATTTAATGATTTTTAAAATATATTTTAAAATTTTTAAACTTGTTAATTTTTTTTAACTGTTGTACTATTTTGTGTCGAATACAAAAGATTGATGCATAAATTCAGGAATAACCCTCCTCCCCTCACATGCATGCACTCAGTGCATACATGTATGCAGACCTAAGAATACCATAGACGAGACACTTCTAAGCTTTCGCTGCTACCAAAATAATCGGAGTAATGGGAGGGGCTAAAAGCTGCTACAGGGTCCCGCAGATGGACATTGGAGAATTCACAACTCTTCTTTCTACACACCCTATGAGCCTTGTCCATTTCTTTCCTTCCATCCCATCCTCTTTGCCTTCCTGAACATGGTAATCATGGTCACAAGGCATTAGTAATAATCGGTAGCAAACTCTCACCTAGCTAAATTTAACAAAAATTAAAACTACTTCCAAGAATTTCACTTGAAAGTAGATTTTTAAAAATGATAAATGACTGCTTATTTATGTATTTACAGCATAACAGAAATGCGTGTTTTCTGTTACTCAAATTTAAAGAAAATGGAATATTTTTTTTATACCGATTATTTATCATTTCAGTGTCAGTATTGAAATTTGTCTCATTTTTCATTTTACTATGCATATTTTCATGTTACATGAGTATGCCTTCTTAGACGAGTATTTTAATAATTGGTATTGCTTTAGGTTTTCTTAAAGAATATTGAATTAGCTTGGACTAATACTAGATTATAGAAGATATTATAGAAGATATATCAGCTATATTATAAGATGTTGACTAGTTAGTCATTTATAAAGGTATTGACTCTCGGTAAGGCACTTAATAAATTCTCTAAAATCTATCCCAGTTTTTGTTTGATGCTTAATAATATTTTCATTAAATAGAATCTTTTAACTTAAAATGTACCTGTACTTAGTAATAGGAAATCTAATGGCTGCTTGTTGTATGTTTGTATGCAGAAGATTCTTCAGTGTAACATCAGTCACGTTTTTTGATTTCTCTTAATTAAAAAAAGAAAAGATTTTTTATATTGAGAATGGATATCAGTATAGTACTTATTTATGATACTCTTGATCAATTTAATTAAATAAATATATATATATATATATATATATATATATATATATATTTCAAGCCACTGGTGAATTTCAAAGGTTACAAATGTACTCAAATTGTAACGTCAGTCACTATGGAATGACCCAATACTGCAATTTCCCTTCCTGAGGAAGGTGGGCAGCCCTCATTTACAAAATGTTAGTGTTTTCTATATTTTCAATAAAATTGTAATTCTATAAAATGGAGCTGTAAACATTGTTATTGTATAAAATGTATTGTATAAAACATTTGTAATAAAATAATTTAAAACTGATATTGTTGTGGTTCCATTTATTTGTGGTATTTCTTGAAATCACATTTTTTAAAGATAATTTTTAAATAGCATGCTTAAAAATAAATAAATAGGGCAAAGTACCACTTAAATAAATAAGTAAAACTTAAAATTGCATTTGTTAAGGTACACCCTCCAAAAAAAGTATTCGAGCAAGAGAGAAATTTCCTATTTTAGATTCGCGAATAATAATTGAGTTTTTGAAAAACGCATAGCTTGATAAAAATATGGAAAGTCATATTTATACATAGCCTAATTCATATTCTATGATAAATAATTTTTAATATACGAAACGAACGTAGGAAATTTCTCTCTTGCTCGAATACTTTTTTTGGAGGGTGTACATATATAAAATATAACACCCCCTTTTTTGGGGGGGGCTTAAAAAATTAACGCTCTATCGCTCATGCTAGCATATATATGCTATTGCGGTGGCAGTGTCGGGCAAATTTCCTGCCTGGCCGCCGATTGCGAAAGCCACAGCAGAATGCGCACGTGGTGACGTTGGCCAGGATCTGCTGAGACAACTCAACCGTGCTCGCGCTATATAACCGTGGTATATAAGCAAGTGCTGCTGCGACAGCAAATATACCTGTTCTTAGTTAATAAAGTTTCCTAGTTTATGAATGCGTACTTATTTTTAAGTGTCTGCTCTAACTTACCTGGATTAAGTTTAGACGGCGTGCTGGTTGTAAGATAAGTAAAACTCCAGCACCCGTAGTGGTGACCCGGACGTGATGCAAAGTTTCTACAAGTTCCTTGAAAAGCGCCGAACTGGCTGTACGTCTGTGTTTGTCGGATGAATGAAATAGTGACTCCCAGTCGTACATTTTGAAGCAATTTACATTGGCAAAAACTACTAAGTGCCACGTGCTGAAAACTCTCAAGGTGAATGCTGCTGATGTTCTGGAGGTTTATTTCTGCTAACTACCGGGGACTGTCATCTTTTAGTAAAGGTTCGGCCTGCTGTTTGATCAAGTTTAGAAGGTGAGCTGAATTTCAAAATTTTCCTACTATGCCAGGTGACGGGGAACAGGCGGTGGCTGAAACACATAAGGTCGGCTTAAAACTACCTCCCTTTTGGGAAAAACACCCAGAATTATGGTTCGCAAACATTGAGGCACAGTTTATTGTTTCGGGTATTACACAAGATAATACCAAGTACTACTCAATTATATCGGCATTAAATTCAGATGTGCTGTCATATGTTAGCGACATAGTTTTACAACCACCGGAGGGTGATAAATACGAAACACTTAAAAAAAGGTTAATAACGGACTTTTCAGACTCCGAACAACGTCGACTAAAAACGTTACTTTCAGAGCTGGTTTTGGGGGACGATAAGCCGTCTCAGTTACTCCGGCGAATGAGACAATTGGGAGGCACAGGGTTTGATGACAAATGTCTTAAAACTCTGTGGTTACAACGTCTACCATTACAAATGCAGACAATTTTGTCCATCTCCGACGATACTTTGGAGAAATTAGCCATAATGGCGGACAAAATCCATGAAACCACTGCAGGCACTGTCGGCTTACTGCAAACTGATAAGGCAACTGTTTCCCCTGAAATTAGTCAGCTACAAACCCAAATCTCTGAATTAACCAAGAAAGTCGAACGCCTTTCGCGACCCCGCCACAGATACAGTCCTCAGCATAGGAGCCCTTCCCGTAGACAACACTCAAACAGCCGACAGAAATTCCATGATAGGTGCTGGTATCACTTTAAGTTCGGCAGCGCGGCTAAACGTTGCAAATCCCCTTGTTCATTTAAAAAATCGGGAAACGAGCAGTGAAATCGCATTACCTGGCGCAATGCGATTTCAAAGTCAGCAACAAAAGCCGCCTCTTTGTGTTCGACCCTATGACAAACTTAACATACCTAGTTGACAGTGGTAGTGATGTTTGTGTCGTGCCACGATCGAGTTTTTCGTCGTTGAGAAATGCCACTGGCAATATTACCTTGTATTCGGCTAGTGGATCTCCGATCAAAACGTACGGGGTCAAATTGCTCACTTTAAGTTTGAGCTTTCGCAGAAAGTTTTCATGGCATTTTGTAATTGCCGATGTAACCAAACCAATCATAGGTGCTGATTTTCTTAAGCACTTTGGCTTGCTGATAGACTTAAAGCATGCTCGTCTTCGTGATAGCCTCACCAACTTGACTACTACAGGTAAACCCGTGACTGATAAATCTCGTGTAACTTTAATTGCTAGTAACTCTTCATACAGAGAAATCCTAGAAAAGTACAATGAGATGATTCGCCCATACCCTTCCAAGAGGGTTATTAAACATAATACAGTTCACAGAATTATTACAAACGGGCAACCTGTTTTTGCTAGGCCGCGAAGGTTACACCCTTTAAAATTAAAAATCGCAAAAAAGAGTTCGAATACATGTTGGAACAGGGTATATGCAGACCTAGTACGTCAAACTGGTCTTGCCCACTACATTTAGTACCCAAAGCATCAGGTACAGAATTCCGCCCAACAGGAGATTATAGAGCTCTTAACAGAATCACTGTACCAGACAGGTACCCGCTGCCACATATTCAAGATTTCTCAAGTCAGCTACATAATAAAATTTTTTTTTCAAAAATTGACTTAGTGAGGGCCTATCATCAAATTCCCGTCCACCCAGACGACGTACACAAGACAGCAATCACTACACCCTTCGGGATGTATGAATTTTTATTTACACCTTTCGGTTTGGCTAATGCGGCACAAACTTTCCAGAGGTTTATAGACGAAGTCTTGCGAGGTCTCGATTTCACATTCGCATATTTGGACGATATCCTAATAGCAAGTAGTTCCGAGGTGGAACACAAACTGCACCTCGAAAAGGTATTTGAGCGCTTGACGAACTACGGAATTCGTATAAATTTAGATAAGTGCGTTTTCGGAGTTCCTGAACTCCCTTTTCTCGGATATCTGGTGAATAAAAGTGGTATTAGACCCCTTCCCGACAAAGTCAAACCTATTCTGGATTGTCCGTTGCCGCAAACTGTAAAGCAACTCCAACGTTTCTTGGGTTTACTTAATTATTATAGGCGTAGCGTAAAGCAGGCCGCACACATGCAGGCTCCGCTAAATGAAATGCTTAAAGGTGTTAAAAACAAAAAATCCACCGCACTTGAGTGGAACGAGACACAAATAGCAACATTCGAGCACTGCAAACAACAGTTGGCTAATGCTGCCCTGCTGGCACATCCCGACCCCGAGGCCCAATTACTGCTTTTTTGTGACGCAAGCGACGTAGCAGTGGGCGCAACCCTGAACCAGTACAAAAAAGGGTCAAATGCTCTTCAATGCGAGCCCCTTGCATTCTTCTCAGCAAAACTCTCCCCAGCTCAACAAAAATGGTCCACTTTTGATCGGGAGCTTTATGCGATCTATTCTGCCATAAAACATTTTAAACACATGTTAGAAGGTCGCCATTTTGTGATTTTCACGGATCACAGGCCTCTAACATTTGCATTTAGGCAGAAACCAGACAAATGCACGCCCCGTCAATTGAGACATTTAGACCTAATTGGACAGTTTAGTACTGACATACAGTACGTAAAGGGGTTAGAGAACACACCCGCTGATATGCTGTCTAGAATCGAGGCGATCCAAATGCCTAGCGTTTTGAACTACGCTGAAATTGCAAGGGCACAGGAAACTGATACTCAATTGCGAAACTTGCTAAATTCAGAGACTGGGTTAAATCTAAAAAAAATTACCCTACCAGACTCTGATATTCAGTTAATGTGCGATGTATCGGGCAAAACTGCGCGCCCTTACATCCCTTCTCAATTCAGGCGAACTGCTTTTGAGATGCTTCACAACCTGGCACACCCTGGTGTCAGAGCATCCATTAAATTAGTAACAGCACGATTTGTCTGGAATACCATTAAAGCGGATGTAACGCGGTGGACGCGTGCTTGTATACCCTGTCAAAGAGCTAAAATCCACAAACACATTACTAGCCCCGCGGGTAAAATCGAAGTACCCGACAGGAGATTTGACCATGTGCACATCGATCTGGTCGGCCCACTTCCGCCTTCTCGTGGTTATACATATTGTGTAACAATGATTGATAGGTACACTCGTTGGGTTGAAGCTTGTCCAGTTTCCGATATTTCCGCTGAGACAGTGGCTAGGAATTTTTACACACACTGGATTGCTCGTTTCGGTGTACCCAGTAGGGTTACTTCCGATCAGGGAAGACAGTTTGAGTCCCGCCTATTCCACTCATTTACACAATTATTGGGTGCAAAACACATTCATACCACCGCCTATCATCCCCAGTCTAATGGTCTTGTGGAAAACTGGCATAGGACCTGGAAGGCTTCTCTGCAAGCCCATCTTACGGATCCTAGATTTGCCGATCGTTGGACGGACGTCCTTCCTACAGCTTTGCTTGGACTGCGTGCTGCGTTCCGAGAGTCGATCAAGGCTTCTACTGCGGAGCTGGTGTATGGCGTTCCTTTACGGTTGCCAGGGGAATTTTTCACACCCACCAGCGTCGACGTCAACGCTGCAGACTTCGTCCGTCGGCTGAAAGAGATTATGAGTGCCATTTCGCCTTCTAAGACAAGCAACCATGGTACTCGAAGTAGAACTTTCATTCCGCAAGATTTGCATAACTGCACTCATGTTTTCGTGCGACATGATGCTGTGCAACCTCCACTGAAGCCACCGTATGATGGACCGTACCCGGTATTGGACAGGTCAGAAAAGGTTTTTACTGTCCGAAAAGATAACAAGGACATTTTCGTCTCTATCGACAGGTTGAAACCAGCGTATATTGTGCAAGAACAGCAGCCACCGTTGCTCAGCAGCAAGCTGTCTGAGCCGAAACAGGAATCAAGCACAAAAGCTTTGCCTGTCCCAGCAACACCTGTACGACTTTCCCGATCAGGCCGCAGAGTTCATTTCAGGTACACTAAGTAGACCTGAAGCGGTAACGTTCCCACTGGGAAGGGGGTACTGCGGTGGCAGTGTCGGGCAAATTTCCTGCCTGGCCGCCGATTGCGAAAGCCACAGCAGAATGCGCACGTGGTGACGTTGGCCAGGATCTGCTGAGACAACTCAACCGTGCTCGCGCTATATAACCGTGGTATATAAGCAAGTGCTGCTGCGACAGCAAATATACCTGTTCTTAGTTAATAAAGTTTCCTAGTTTATGAATGCGTACTTATTTTTAAGTGTCTGCTCTAACTTACCTGGATTAAGTTTAGACGGCGTGCTGGTTGTAAGATAAGTAAAACTCCAGCACCCGTACTATTATTCTTCAAGCACGATTTTCTTAAAAAAAAAAAAAAAAAATGTAATTTTGAAGTCATAACCATTAATTGTATCTTTCATTAATAATAATAGTAATAGCTTGAAAAAACACTCAAAATACTGGTGTTAAACGATAAAGTAATTAAAAAACTTTGTAAAAAACACACATAAGAAGAAAAAGGAAAGAGGATACGCGTTTCGTTCAAAAATTGTTTTGAACTTCTTCAGTCTAAGCCCTTCGTCGTAAAGAACACAGGGAACTGAAAAGAGAAAAACAAGCAAGATGTTGCCACAAGGGGCAAAGAAAAGTCGAACAAAACCACGGAGAGGGGAGAAAAAAAAATTAAAAAAGGGGGATGAAAAGGAAAGGAAAGAAGCACAAAAAATACAGAAATAAAAAAGGAATAAAGAAAAATAAGGGAACACACAAGTACAAACACACACACAAAAAAGAGAAAACAGAACAAACAAACAAAAAACAAATAGCACACGATTGTTTGTTTGGACAGTGGGGTGGGATGCCCCCCCTTGCCCCCTCCCACAAAATTTGGATTTGAAAAGAAATATTTACAAGAAAAAAAAAACATGTACACCTTCCAAGAAAAGTATTCGAGCAAGAGAGAAATTTCCTACGTAGGTTTCGTATATTAAAAACTATTTATCATAGAATATGAATTAGGCTTATGTATAAATATGACTTTCCATATTTCTATCAAGTTGTGCGTTTTTCAAAAACTCAATTATTATTCGCGAATATAAAATAGGAAATTTCTCTCTTGCTCGAATACTTTTTTTGGAGGGTGCAAGTGTTTATTATATAAAATCGTTTGTAATATTTAAATAATTAAAAAAAACTGTGTTTAAAAAAAAGAAAAGAAAATCTATTTGAGCATCAGCTGCATTATAAGAATAACGGAAATTTCATTAAAATGAGTGAGTCTTTTGGAACCTCAAAATGTAAACAGCAAGAAGAGAAATTGGTTAATTTTTAAAAGTTATCCAAGAAATATGAAAGTTAAAATCACACTAAAATTCCTATACAATTTGCAATATTGTTTTTTAATTATTAATTTTGAACGTTGTTGCTACTTACATACACTGGTAAAAATTGAAATTAATTTCTTACCTATACAATAATTTGACTATTATTAATAATAGCTGAACATCACTTTGTCAAAATTTCACTCCAAGTCCCAATCTGAGACTAAAATAACCCATACTTCGACCTTTGGCTGAGCCATGGAAAGTCTGGATGGCCTTGGGGTAGGGTGTTAGTCTGTGACTCAGTACGCTCAGGGTTCGGGCCTAGTAGAGGAAGGTTAGTGTTTTTTCCCCGAAAAACGGAAAGTTAGCATCCAAAAAATGAAAAAAATAATAAACAGAACTGAAATTTTTTGAAATTTTTCTGTCAGTCGTTTATTTTTTATTAACAAATATATTTTAAACAGTTTATCAGTTTCTCGTCGTTAATTTTTCTTTATTTCATCACAGTCATCGGAAAACGATGACCGGCTTGATGCCCCCCCCCAAGAGGACATTTTGTACCAGTTACCGATGAAGTTAACCCGTTTTTGGTTAAAAAGCCGAGATCGGCCATTGCTGGTTCTCCTGTGATTAAACTCATCCGCCTCGCATCGACCGATGGGTTATTGCTACTAGGGGAATCATTTATTATTAATAGCTACATTTTGTATGTGAAATTGACATAAGAAATTTGACTTGTACTCTAATCCGGCAAAGGTCCGGTATAATATTTGAAACTCAGGGCATTTAAAGGTTAAAAAACACAGCATTTATATGAACTTGAGTAATAGTAAGTTTTAAATTACCGGATCGACCCCCCTCCGAAATGGGACCCTGTATAAGCTACGTTTTACAAGAATTATGTTAATGTTGTTGCTGTTACTTATCCTGAGTCAGACGAGATCTAGGAACCTGTTAACCTGAATACTAATAGAAGAGAAGAATATATGCCTTCCCAAAGAAGTCCAGACAGTCCAAAATATGTATAACAGAAGCCTGGTGTTGACGGCATTTGGGGCAAAGGTGATAGGTTTCAATCCTTTTGAAGCTGGGATTTTTTCTGAGAGAAAAACTCAAGGTAGGTGAGTTCTGAAAAAATAGGGTGCAGGTGGCCGCAACCTTCCTTAGCCAGACTGTCCGCTAAGTCGTTGCCGTAGAGACCGACGTGAGAAGGAATCCACTGCAGATGAATTTTATGCTGAACGGAAATGAGTTTTAATTTGTTTAAGATGGAAAAACTCTTGTTTTGTCGCCAATGTGGGTCCAGTTGTTGAGATGTTGCAGGGAGATACGGCAGTCGGTGAGTATCCATGGGTCTTTAAGTTGTCTTTGTGCATAATAGATTCCATATCCCTATTGATAGAGAGAAGTTCGCTTCTGAAAACAGAGCAGAAGTCTGGATCACGTGGGCAATGAGAAAGTTTACCATCCGGAGTTTCAATATAGATGCCACTTCCAGCATGAATACCAATTTTGCTGCAATCAGTGAAAATTTTGATGTCTTGTTTAGGGATGGTGTTAATTGTGGTGGCGTAAAACAATGTCTTACGAAATTTATTTTAAGAAAAGGGGCAAATCGCAAGGGAACAGATGTTTTTTTTTTTTTTTCCCACGGGATGTTTTACCACACACGGATGATTTTTCACAGAACGGCTATAAATAAAATACAGGCGCCGAAGTGTCTGAAGTATTGACAGTTTGTCACAATAAATGTCAAGAAGAAAAAATACTTATATCCCATAAAATTATGCAGGGACAGAAGCAGCTGACCCTACACCATGAGGGAGCGAAGTAGCCATCCAGACACGAAGAGTCGACTGAGGGCGGATAAGGCAACCAATAGAATCCTCCAGGAGGTGCCCAATAGGGGCATATGATTAGGAACTCCTTCTCGCGCTCCAGAGAGAAAAAAGATGAGAGCAGATTCATCTTTTTTGCTGGCTTAAGAAAAGAGAAAGAGAAGCTTCCTAACCGAGAATAGTTCTAAGTGCTCCGAGACTTATCCGAAAATGTGACGCTACCATCATCAGGATAGATCCGAGCCGGTGCTGTATTCGAGTGCTGATCTAAATAAAGAGGGACTTCACCACCTATCCGGACCTGATCCACTGTTGACAGGAGGTATCCATTTCCAGATCCCATATCCCTGTGCTCTTGATGACCAAGCTGCGACGGCCTAGTGAATGGAGTACGGCATGCAGACATAGCGTCGATTGGTGAATATGCAGTATTTTTTTTTTCATTTCCCGTGCACTTGCCCCTATGTGTGTTTAAATTCATATATGCTAGTTAATGCCACATCTCCCCAGACCATTATATTTTAAGAATCTTTGTATTTAGTAAATGTGCAAAAAATAAGTAAACAAAATTTGAAAAGCTTCCCAATAAAATTATGTTAGTCTTGCATTTCGAGTTTGGCAAATCATTTCAGCATATTGTGTTTCATTTTAATATTTGTTCTCCATGATTTATAGGAGTACGGGCCAGGTAGGTTTTTCGGTAATCACAACGCACTATGTTACGGCTTTCCACTATACGGATAAGAACTTAAGCTTACCACGGGCCACCACCACATTAATGATCTTTAAGGAAAATTTGTTTTAGATGCTTGGGCAGGAATTCCTTCTTATTGACTGGTGCGGAAAAGTTATAATGGAAGTAAACTCCAGAAAGATCCTCATAAGGGTTCAAAAAACTGTGAAGAGAATGCGGTTTATCAGCAAGTAGGTGTTAAGACAAAATTTAGCTGATCACGTGACTGAATATAATCTCTACCCATAAAACTTTTTCTCCAAGTGAAGTTTGTCATGTACCGTGAAAATGACCAATTAAAACCTATTAATCCTTTTCCATATGGCCATCAAAATTAAGTCATGATGGAATTTGAAATTACTCTACTAGTAAAAAAATATTTTATTAAAACTATTTTGTTCTACCTCATGATTACGAAACCCACGTAAGTTTGGAATTTAAGAAAAAATCTTTAAGTTGCATTTTTTTTTTCTTTCTTTCTTTTTTTTCATAATTTATTGATAAGAAGTTCTTTAGATACCAATAAAACATTTCAGTGTGCGTGTGTGTGTGTGTGTATATATATATATATATATATATATATGTATAGGATATATAAATGCATTCACAATTTTATATTTATCTCGTCTAGCATTGATTTAATTTTACGTAATAGGGAGATTTTTACTGTCTAAGAAATAATGTTTGTGGTAACTGATGAGATAGTGTATTCAGTTTCAAAATTCACTTTTTTTAGAATACTATTATAATAATGCCTTTGCATAATATTTATGAGTTCATAATAACAGGTGTAAAGAGCTGCAGAAAATTTATTTCTTGGCATGCCTAGAAAGCTGTGATTAAGCTAAATACACACAAAATAATGGCTTTATGCCAAAATCTAAGCTACTAAAAAATAAATGTGTAAATATCGATAATTTTAAAGGGAACGGCTTTTTCACAACGAGTACCGGGATAATGTGCCTGAAAAACCTTAAATTGGATATTTAATTTTTTTTAACTAAAATATTTTTTCCTCGTTCGATTAAAAGTATTATACTTTTTTCAGGAAAAGTCCCATCTATTGAAACATAATGAATGCTGTAGTAGAATATCATCACTATCATGCAATATGTCTTCCACCGCAAATAGGAGGAGGGAGAATTTGTACGCTACACAAGGCTGCAGTTTTCTTAAATGTGTTCGTAAATGTTACTCTTGTTATTTATTTGTTTCTAAACAGGATATCAAGTAACTTTCAATGCAGTGATCATGATACACTGACACTTACAATTTGAGAGATTTTATATGCATAAAATGTTTCTCTCCATTTATACATTATCTCTTAATTTCCTTAATCGCATATTCAAAGAGGAAATTTTAACCCTTAAATGCCTGAATTTTAAACAAGTTCGCTGCCGTACCACGAGTATAAACTACATTTACTACATCGGTTTTGTGAATAACATTTAATTTTTCGAAAAACACGCAAATTGAAAGAAATATTTGAAATGCTTATTATTCAGGATATGAATCATTTATTATTAAAAACTATATTTTATATGCGGAATTATTGACTTAAGAAATTTTGCTTGGACTCTAAACCGGCAGTGAACTTCCGGTATCATATATGAAATTCGGAGCATTTAAGAGTTAAAACGTTAATATGCATTAGTACATTTACAAGCATACAGTTATAAGCATAATACATTTTAGATGCTTTATTTTGTGGAAATTTAATAGATTTGTAACCTCAGCATCAATTTTTTTTAATGCGGTTATCATACGTATCTAAAATTATATGTGAATTTTAGCGTTTCGATTATAACCAAATGATTTATTTTAATTCCTTCAATATTTAGTTTGTTTACTTTTCTACATTCAGTACGAGCAACATTAAGATATTTATTAATATTTTCTGATTGGCAGTACACTGCAAGAAAACTTATAAAACTTTATAGCTGCGTTGGGTTACGAAAATTATCTACAGCCTTAGGCATGCGCACAATGATCATTTCTGCTTTCCGTTTGGCACACTCACTATTTTTTATTCCTTTTTAAGTGCGTTTCATTTATCATTTGTGTTAGCAGAAAATTGTTTTCAAACACATACTTCGGATTACAGCATTTATATGTGTTCTACTTTCTAATGGTTTCTTTTGCTTTAGCAGTATATTTTATTTTAGCATTTCCTTTAATAGATACGCCTTTTATGTTGTAGACGATGACAGACGACTCAGCTGTCACCCTTATCTTGTTAATAGACGCCTAACACCGTTGCTATCTATTACATGGAAGAAGGGGGATTTTCCTTTTTGCTCCTAGACAAAGGCTTTACGGATATTGAACTTTTACATTTATATCTTCTAGCGGCACATCTTACGAATCGGAAAGCGTCGTAATCTGTTCTTGATTTCAATACGTATGTAACTTATTAGGAAAACGAAAGATAAAGCATGAATCTTTTATTATTTTAGCAAATGCACATGCCATACGTTTGATTCCATGAGAGAAATTTAAATTACCTATGACATGACTTATTTTTATTTCTATGCAGCTTCCAGGGAGGCTCATTTGCATGCTTGTCCATCAGACAAATTCTACAAACTGTTTAATTATACTCATTTTATCTCAATTAACAAGGTATGGTTGCTGTATTACTTGGTTACCTGGATAATGCGATTTTAGCAAGTCCTCAGGGATAACTCCAATCTAATTGTACTGTTTATGGTATTTTGCTTTTCACATGGTATTTTGCATAGTTAATCATATTAAATATCTTATTTACAATAACTACATTAAGGAATCAGGTACGTTAAATCGAAACATAGCACAATATTCTATACAAAAATTTTAGGGTATTCCTTAATATTTTGGATGCTAAGGAGGTATACCGAAAGATAATTAAAATTCCAGGATTCAGAAAACAAAACCTTTTCCATTTGATTATTTCTATAACCGTTTTCTAGAATATTTTATTGGTATAAGAAGAAAAATAAATGTGGTAAATATTCACAAATTTCTCTTTTCTTTTACTGCTGCTGAATCTCCAATATTGCCACTGTTTTTCTTCTCACTTTGAAGGCCTGAAATGTGACTTCACACTTGAAGCCGCGGCTTATAAACCACAACCTGCCGCACCAATATATTCTTACAATAGCTACAACAATAAATACCTTTAGTTATTATTATTATTATTATTACTAAACTTCTAGAGGTACAATTCGGTTAACCGTCCGCCATGGCCATATTTTGAGAGTTATTTCCCAGAGCAGAAAAACCAGCGTTAGCAGTAATTTTCTCTGTTGGTTGTTGCTACCCCATTATACATCCCCCAATACATCTGCGGACTAGCAGAGTCGGGCAGCATCGCAAATCCTGTAGTAAAATCCGTTTAAGAAATTCCCGCTTAAGGAATTTTCCCTGCGGTTCCCAGTTTTTTCCTATTCTTACAATGTTAAAACAACCCGTATAAAAAATGTCGTTCCAAACTCTTTCCCGCTTAAAAAGTTATTTTTTCATTTCTAAATTTACTTTCAGGGTGTGTTTGCATGTGCCTTTAGGTTTTTTTTTTCAGTTTTTTATTACCGTTTATAAAAATCAATGTTTAGAACTAAAAGCAATTGTATTGGCCAGTGAAATGCTAAGAGTGGATGAAATTCGTGAGGTTACAGAAAAGTAAAAAATGAATGAGACTGAATAAGATGTTGTGGAAATTCTTAGTTTTTCGAATTCTGTAATAGGTAAGACATTTTTCGTTGTTTTATTGAAAGCGCTGAAAATGTGAAAAAAAAATTAAAACGAAAGGCAGATTGTCGATAAAAAACAAGAAATGAAACTGATTTTTTTTTTTGTAAAATTGATTCCAATAATGCTTAAAGCGAATATTTTTTTAAAGATTTAATGTAGAATAGTTGATTATATTGTTTTACTTTATTAACTAATTTTTAAGTATGCAAAACAATTCATATAGGTAATTATGAACTTTATATTATTTATACAATATTTTAATAGTGTCAAAAAACATTTCTTCTATATTTATAATGAATACTTCATTTGTTTTTCAAAAAATTAATCTCCCGTTTAAGAAGTTTTCCCGCTTAAGAAGTTTTCGCCCTTCATCTCCTTGGAAAATTTCTTAAACTCGGTTTACTGTATTTGAAATACATTTTCAAAATATATTTGTACTTTGTATTTTTACTACCGTGTTTACTCGCGTAATAGTCGCATTTTTTTGCGAATTTTTCATGGTGAAAGTCTAGGTGCGACTATTACGCGGGGAAAATTTATTATATAATATTGTAACTCTAAAGCTATTTTTTCTGATTCAAAACGGGGGTGCGACTATTATGCGAGGGCAACTATAGGTAGTAAAAAACACGTTATTAAAAAAACACGGTAGTAAAAGAAAGTATTTTGAAAAAGTATTTTATATTTTCCAAAATACTGGAAGTAGATTTTGTATTCTGGTGTGAAATTAATCGTAATACTATGGATTGTTCGGTTGGGATGCCCGAATTAAAAATGATAAAATTGCTGACTCACATTTCCCGCTTGATATAATTTATGGGAACTCACGTCAAGCGAAACCTAAAAAGTATGTTTGAGCATTATTTATTGGATTCCTCTAATAAAATTAATAAACAACTTAAACTGCGTTACTACAGAAAAACAGGCATATTTCTGCAGACTGGTCAGTATTTCTGCAGATCGGTTGTGCGTTTCTTAGTGGAGAATTTTTTCAAATATCGCCTATGAATGGAAATGGAAAAGTTAAGGCACAGTTCCAGTTACGCAAGACTAAAACTGCTGAAATAAGTGAAACATTTAAATAGCTCATAAATTAAAAAAATCATTTCAAAGTAAAACTTACTTTTTTCTAAAATTGATTAAGGTGAATATCTACATTAAAATGTTTAGTTGAATACAATAAGTAAAAATATGTATATGTAGAAGATTTTCAACCTCTTTTTTGAACTAAGGACACGTATTTTAATATTCCCCAGACATCGAAACCGAACTTATATGTCATTAGTACGTACTTTAAGCATATACATCGCGGCTTATCTGTTAAATTACGGTTTATAAAAACATGCTTCTATTTATTTAATTTTTTTTTGTTATAATCCTGAGTAAAAGTTGATAATGATAATTTTGTTGGAATAGTATATTTTTGTTTAATTTGCCTCTCAAATCCTGTTTTTAAAACACGATGACTTTTCAAAATTATTTTTTAAATACTATTTTTACGTAAACTAATATATATATATATATATATATATATTTCAATGGGCAGGTATTGGCAACAAGTCTATGACACTACTAAGGCCCGAACTACTGGCCACTTTATTACTTTAAGCATATATGTCGCGGCTTATCTGTTAAATTACGGTTGATAAAAACATGCTTTTATTTATATTTTTGTTTTTATAATCCTGAGTAAAAGTTGATAGTGATAATTTTGTTGGAATAGTATAGTTTTGTTTAATTTGCCTCTCAAATCCTGTTTTTTAAAACACGATGGCATTTCAAAATTATTTTTTAAATACTATTTTCACGCTAGCTAATATATATATAAATATATATATATATATATATTCTTCAATGGGCAGGCATTGGCCACAAGTCTTTGACACTACTAAGGCCGGAACTACTGGCCGCTTTATTATGGCGGCACCTAATGGGCTGCCAGCGTTACGCTCTAAGAAGGGACGGGCAATTTAACATCCAAGCCCAAGCTGGGAATCGAATCCTGGCCCAATGCGTGATAGAACGGTTCTTAAGACACTACACCACCTGGGCGGCTACAAACTAATGTATAGCTAAGGCAAAAAAAAACCACTTTCTTTTTATTCGGCCGTCGTTAATCATACATCAAAATTGTATGTATCAAAATTAAGTGTACTCAAATGAAGGACGTTATTCGTAAATGATTGATATATGTAACTTTGCTATATGACCGACGTCGGCTAAATACAGTACATGTGCGTTTTTCTTTTTCGTTGTACATTATTCACATATGTTTAAATAATTATGTTTTTATTGCATTTTGAGTATAAATGCAATTTCTCAGAAGTGGTTTGTTCCGAATGTCATTACGAGTAAAACTTTGCAATATACCGTTTTAGAAAAATTGGATAATTTTTTTTGTATCAATGTACCTTGTATTTTGTATCGAAAATATATTTTCGATGCATTTTGCCCCACTCTGGTGTGTTGCGTGTACTGAGAAATGTGCGTTAATTTAGTAAGTAGTTTCAAGTGCGTGGAGCAATGTTAGAATGTTTTTGAATGTATTAAGTAAAATGTAGTAGTTTGAAGTGTGTAGTGCACTAGAGATATGAGCGTTACTTAGTATTTTTGCATTTTGTAAGTAGGCTTTAAAGTTTTTGTTTTTTACAGACACGATGAGGCCAGCTGTAATACTTTTGTACATTTAGGATATGCAATGAGGAAAAATTTTAAAGGTCTTCTATTATGTTATTATTTTTTAAGTAACTGAGGATTAATTTGTGGGATTAGCTTACAAGTAAAGTAAAATGTGTGAAGTTTTTGCTAAAGTGCTCAATTTCACCTTATCGTATTTGTTAAAACATGTTACAGGAAAGGTAGAGAGACGTTGCAAATAGTACATAGAATTCATTTTGGTAATAATTAAATGTTCTTACACTGATGATTAGTAAAAAAAAAACTTACTGGTGCAAATTACTGACAATTGTTGACATTATTATGAACAGATACTCAGATAAACAATTTGGGCATTCACTTTTTGTACACCTTCATATGAGAGCACTTTTTACACAAGGTGGTAGTACAAGTGTTACAATTGTTCTCATAATCTCTTGCTACGATTGATGCCTTTGTCATTTTGAAGTTGTCATTCAATTACACTGAAATGCATTGTAGCCTAAATTCGAGGTTTTCCACAGTAAAATAAGCATAAAAGTGTGATGCATTGATAATTCACTGAAGGAGTTATTCCTCCACCCTGTTCAGTACTTGAAGCAAGAACTTAACGAACCAACTTTTTACTCTGGACCAGAAAGAAACACTTTAGCCAAAATAACACGCACATATCTCAACTGATTTCTTTGCAATTTCTATCCTTGAATTTTTACAGGATCCTACACCATACTCTGCAATATCTTGACTGTTGTAATACTAATAACTATATCATGCACTAAATTTTAAATCTTATAATTGACCCTTGCTACTTTTAATCCCAGTCTATCTCTACATAATTTCTTTATTTTTTGATTATGCAATTCTCATATTCTAAACTTCTTTTTACAAAGTCATAGAATATTTGTTTTTGATAAATATTTTATTAAAATCAATAACTTTATTGATTTATTTAGCTTTCAACAGTCTTCTTCAAAATGTAAGTAGGCTAAACGTACCAGTGGCTGACACTTTAAAGATCTTCCCCCTTTCTTTCGCATAGCTCAGACCCAGTGCACTTTAAGGTAAATTTTAGGATTAGATATAAACATAGTAACTACTCTTTTATTATATCAAAAGAAGCATTTATTCCTTATGATGATTGTAAACCAGAAAAAGTAAAAATTCTAAAAAGAAAATTTCATTGAATAGTTAACACCCAGCGCAATCAGAAAATTCAGTACATGACACGTTTTGTTACAATAGTTGACACAGGGAGCAAAAGCTACTAATGAACTGGTCTTGGTTTTGTATGAACAGAGAAATGAATTGAACAATAAAAAAAGGTTATTCTCGAGTAAATTTACACAACATATTTCATAATTAAATTTTACTTGAAAAAAATTTCTAATTTGGTTGGTGACCTCCCACATTTTTGAAAATATGACCGCTCGCTCGACTCTCTAACATTTTCAATATTAGCCTTTTCTTTATCAACTCTTCTTTTCTCTTTCAGCAGCACGTTCTAATTTTCTTTTTTCTGTTTCTTCTTTTTTGGCTACATTTTCCTTTAAATAATCTTGGTATAAACGCCCTGAAATAGTAGAGGGTATTTTTTCCTTAGAACCTAGTTTCTTATTTGGCTCTCCGCTTTTCCTTTGAAAGAGCAAGTGCCTTTTGAACGGACTGGGAATTCCTGCTGAAGCCAAGTAAGGTCCGGCTGTGCATAAATCAGGAGCAGGCTTCTAGATTGTAATAGTGGTTCACGTTTCAGTTCGAACAATATCTATATTCTCAAAGCTCCAATCGAGAGGTTCCTGAACAAGTTCAGATGAAATTTCCGTACAGTCCGAAAAAAGTTCTCCTGTACAGGAATTAGGAGCAGAGATCAGTTAGAACAGAAACAGATGTCTCAGTTCCCACAATATCCATGTTCCCAAAGCTCTAATTGAAAAGCTCATCATTAGGTTCAGATGGAATTTCCGTACAGGCCAAAGACGATACAGCTGTACGGGAGTTAGGAGCAGATACGTTGATTGCACCAGAGGTGGACGTTTCACTTTGAATAAAATCCACATCCTCAGGTAAAATCGGAGAAATAGGCATACTCTCAACATATTGTTTTGTCTTCTGCCAAAGTTGAAATAGCGACAAATCCCTTTCTTCTAACTCATTTTCCTGTACAGGAATTAGGAGCAGAGATCAATTAGAACAGAAACAGACGTCTCAGTTCCCACAATATCCATGTTCCCAAAGCTCTTAATTGAAAAGCTCAGCATTAGGTTCAGATGGAATTTCCGTACAGGCCAAAGACGATACAGCTGTACAGGAGTTAGGAGCAGATACGTTGATTGCACCAAAGGTGGACGTTTCACTTTGAATAAAATCCACATCCTCAGGTAAAATCGGAGAAATAGGCATACTCTCAACATATTGTTTTGTCTTCTGCCAAAGTTGAAATAGCGACAAATCCCTTTCTTCTAACTCATTTTGATATCTATTCTAAGCTATACTCAGTTTTTTAAATTGTCAATCATTTTGTTAAGAAAGGATAACCCTTCTTTTAAAAAAAGTTTTTGCTTTTCTTGTAGGTTAGCTATTGTGTTGTTGGTGTTAGCTTCAAAAGGTCACAGCTTTTTACAGCTTCCGGGAGCCATGGATATAACCCACACTTCCTAAAGTCATTTTCTAGAACACTTGGACGTAGAACATCAACAATCACTTCTTTTAACAATTTTGAAAATCTTTTTCTTCACAAAACAGGGTTCGTAAAATTCAACAAATGCACCTTTATCTTTCAGTGCTTTTAGAACTCTAAAAGCTGCGGCATTCAAGGGCTAAAGAAAAAGCCGTTTTCATAGATTCTTTCGAATAATTTCTAAATTTACACTTTGAGGGAAGCATCTAAATATTAAAGGATGAATAAATCAGTTCTTGACGCTCTGTAATTGAATTGTTGACACCACATGTCAACTACACATCCCCAAGGTTGTAGGATTTTAACAAGGTATCAGGTGTGGTTTTTAGTGTAAGAAGCTAATTATAACTCATATTCCAGCCATATTACAAAATTATACAAAACTCTGTCGTTGACCCCCCCCCCCCATGTCAACAACTGAAAATTTTAAACATGAATAGTTGACACGGAGCGAACTTTGATAAGCTTCAACACTTTTTTGTAATTTTTTATAAATGAATCCTTTATAAGCTTAAAAAAACCACAAATGAATGTCTTTTCTTCCGCAATGATTAAATTAAAATTCGTGTGTCTCTTTCAACGGGCAGGGACTTGCAGATTAGGCATTGTCCACTACAACTGCATACATAAGATATTGTGGCCATTTTATTATAGGGGTATCTGGTGGGTGATCAGCGTTACCCGCTATGAAGGGACGGACAAGTTAACATCCATGCCTAAGCCGGGAATGGAACCCGGAACCAAGGCGTAACAGAATGGCATTTAAGCCATTAAACCAAATAGGCGGCTGATTAAATTAAATTTTCATTACTTACATTTACTCAGTCCTTAGCAATTTGAATTACAAAACAATCAAAAATTCACAAGAGACGCGATCGAACTTATTTAGAATTCGACCACGATAATCCCAATCTCTGGAACATTCTGATTATTTTGTAATTGGGTAGTTAGAAAGCACCACTATACAGATTAACATAGTTCGATACATTACAGCTTCTGGTTTTCTTATTTATTTACTTTTCTTGAAAAGGTGTCAACTATTAGTACACTCTCAACTACTGCTACGTTTACCTTGCCTATTTTATCGTTATTTCATTCAGTATTCATTTTTTTAGCTAAGCATATTCTTGAATGTGGCAACAACGGTGGACCAATTCACCAATGTGTTTTTAGGTTACAAAAGGGCCACTTGAAGCTGATCCTCTAGACTGATCCTGCGCAGTGGTTGAAGAATCCACTTACGTTTTTTTTTAGGTTAGAACAAGACTATTGGAAGAGGAGAGAGTAATTTTTTTACCGTTATTTTGTTCCGTTATGTATTTTTTAGATTACACAAGATATAGTGTGTGCGACGTAAAGTTAGGCTTGGCGACCGTTAATCAAACTTGGCAACAGCCACCTTGAAAAAAAAACTGCCAAGTTGACATGGTGGGGAATTAATCATTAAGTACCTTTTAGAAATATGAACAACTCTGAAATTTATACTTCAAAGCCAAACTTTTACCATTTTTAAAACCATTACTTCAGCTCCACTGATCTGTCGGTCTGTGCCGTGCTTTTGCAAATCACTTGATCATTTTTTTTTATACACTTCTAATCGAGCTACAGATTTGATATTTAACACAGTGGTGAGTTTCCATTAACAATATGGTATCATGCTAAAAATTGAATTCTATACCTATTTTTAAACTGAATACATAAAAATTTTATCCCTGCTTGATACATATATTATGAATAACAAGCTCGTCTTACACGTAAGCCAGAATGGATGAGAGGCCGTTATTCAACCTCTGATTCTTGTTGAGAGCTTGAATTTAGTCCCACTTCTGGCAGTGTCGCTGTAATATTTTTACTTTTGAATTCGCTGTTAGAAAATTTTTAATAAAAGCTTTAGATTTAAAAATTGTGTCTATTATTTTTAACATAAAAAGTTTTAATAATTTTTAATATAATGCTCTGTTGCGAACTTGGAATCCCCAATTCAAACGAAATTTTGTGGAAATGTTCTCCATAAGATATGATGTAATCATTGACGTAAAGACTTGTAAGACTCGCTGTACAAGTATTTTAAAGAAATTACGTTCTAAACATTTGGGAATTAGATTAAACATGGACAATTTAAGCAATGTATCATATTCATTTTTTTTTCAAATAGCGGTGGTTTTATTTTTAAAGGTGCTAATCAGAAAATTGCGGTCTCGAATCCCAGGGATTCATTTTTTATTTTAATCAGTCCATTTAATGACATGTATGCTTTTGTCATTTCACATGAATTTTTATTTAATAATTCCTATATAAAATATTTTTAGCATATTTTTCTATTTACTTCAGTATTCATCATATATGCAAATATAATTTAAAACTGTTAACTGTTCTTTAGTTACTAAAATCTTACTAAAAAATGAAAGATGTAGTTCTAATCTATGAGGTAAATCATTGCAAAATCATTAGTGGCAGATGTATTCATGTTGTAAAAACAAAACGAGCAGCTGCAATTACAGTGAGGAAAAGAAGGGAAGACTATGTGCATAAAAATTCCTTGAAAATCTTTTAAAGGAATGGGTTTGGGTAGCTCATAAACAATGAGCAAAGTTAAGTTAGTTATACATAAGGCGACCATATTACTAAACGGTAATTTGGGGACAAATCAAGCATTGTCCTCGAATTTAAACAAAACTTGGGGACACTAGAAAATATTTTCGAGGACTTATTCGAGGACATAACATATTACCATGTACACCCTCCAAAAAAGTATTCGAGGGCAAGAAAATTTTCGTACGTCAATTTCATATTTAAAGCATGTTTCTTCATGAAAAGTGATTAATCATTAACAAAACTGAAAGGGCAAATTTGGCTCATAGTCGGATACTTTATTGAATGTCTGTACACGCTACGCACACAATGACAACAAACGTTTTCAGAGATCGAATTTCATTGTTTCTCTGAGTAAATGCCGTTTTTAGTTGGTTTATTTTTCTTATTTCTTCAGTTTTTTCTGAAAGAAATAAACTAAACGGAAACTGTCAGGGAAAAAAAGTACAAATCTTTAAATTTGGGGACAAAGTATTTTTGGGGACAAAATGAAAAAAAGATCTATACTTGGGGACTTTCCTCGAATTTCGAGGACGTATGGTCACCTTAGTTATACATGTAGATATTTATCTAATGATGCAACAGAACAAAATTTCTCAATGCAATGGACTGAAATAAATAACCCAAGTCTAAAATAAATAACTCAAGATTCAATTTTTATTATACACCAAAATTGAATTCCATGCTCTTCTAGAAACGTGCGGTAACTTTTCGCGTTCGAAATATTTCGTTTTGTGTACACAGTCATTCTTACTTCCATCCAGACGATTTATTTGTGAAAAAATTAAGCTTTGTACTCTGGAAAAACTATTTTAAATGAATTGGAATCCCCCAATTGTATAACGTCATTTTGATTTGAAACAGCTCATTTTGTCACTCAAACGATTCACTTTTTTGACTCTCGGAAATAAAATGGAGCTGAAAAGATCGAAAACTTGCTTTAAAATGAGGGAACAGGTGAATTTTCAGATTTTTTTAAAGGAGCGTAAATCGTTTACTACATTTTTATACATGATTATGAAAATTTTCAAGCGGATCGTAAAACGGTGTGAATTTTATTACAGTTTCAGACAATAACTTTTTAATCTGTTTGGATTAATGACGTTAAAAGTTTTGTTTTGAAGTGGTCAGACCGGAATTGTTAGAGTGAGTCAGGGATCAGCGTAACTATATAGTAGGATGTATATAGGAATCCTTAATGAAATGTAAAGTAAGATGTGCCGGCTGTGCAATAAAATAAAAACAAAACTGAAAAACAATACAAATATCATTATTAAAAGAAAGCTGACAGTTGACTTCTTAAAGCTCTAGTGGCATAAAGAGAGTTTATTTAATTAAAGACAATGTTTACACTAGTGTTTTTGGATAATTATCTTTATTGAAGAATATTTAGCTCAAAATATTTCTGGAGAAAATATGTTTGTTTGGTGTCTCAACACTCTCTTATGTGTCAGTATAGAACAATAAGATTTCCCATTCAATTTTTTTGCGTATAAATAAGAAAAAATTGAGAATACAACTACCTATAAATCTTTCCTGAAAACTTTAAAACCATTGTTTTCTCTTAATCAAGTGCCAAATCAGTCCACTCGAAATAGTGTATTCACTAAATACTACATAAAAAATACTTTTAGCAATAAAACAGTCATTCTTCGATAAACTCATTAACTTTTTGCGTTCTATTGTGTTTCTATTTCACTTAAAGAATTTCTATTTACGTGACACCCTTCATAATACTATTAATAATTAACTGAACTATTACTGAACATGTCAAGTACAAAGTTAACCTACTTTGAATAGAGAAACTTCTTTATTCGTTTTTTGTTCGAGGTTACTCATCTCAAACAATGTAGTCCTTTTCGAGAAAAACCCGCATGCAATTAGATGATTATTGATTTAACTTTATGAGCTTATAAGATTTAATGAAGAAACACTTTTTATAATAAACTTTTATCTGCGAAACAGTAATTAGTATTCCCTCCATGACCTCATTTTCAGACATCATATTAGCTGGTATGTAAATTACAGTTTATATTATCATATCAATGGTGAAGTTTTGTTTTTGTTCATAGAAAATCTTGCAGAAGATTTCATCGCGTAAGAATTTCATTTGCAAAGACTTAGAAAGACCGTTTTTGGTTCAAAGATGTATTTTTCTGTCGCTGGCTTTAGAATTAAAAAAAATTTTCGTTTATCCTGATAAATTTCAATTCCCAATAAAGCAATGTATGCAACTAGAAAAACAGAAAAAAGAATGCTCACAACAGCATTACAAATTCAAACGGTCGCAGCAACAACTGTGACGAAAGGAAGGAAAAAAACTTCTGTTTTTTGCAAAGATATCTTTGCTTCAGGTTTTTCTTCTATGGGAATGAATCGTCTGAATAAATCGGACCCCCCAGACAATGCAGACGATGTTAAAAACCGTTAAGATTTTTTTTTTTTTGAGCTTGACTTTTCGACTGGCGCACACAGGCTTTTTTCTTGGAAGGGGTGGGGGTCTATCCTGCCAGCCATTTAAGCTCTGACACCAGTCAACTAAAAAAAAGTCGGAAAAAATGTTTTTCTTGTGACCATTTTTTATAAAGATCCCGCCGCGTCCTTCAATGCACTTGCATGGCTTTGAATATAATGTATTTATTAATCTTAACTGCTAAAAATAAGAACTAATAATGTCTTTCATTAAATTGCCAAAAAATATTACATGATTACTTTATGAAACAGAGTTAAGGAAGACGAGGAACTTTGGAAGATCCCATTGTTTCCCGTGTTAAAATTGTGTTTTGCATATTTTTGCCTAACAATACCAATTTTGATTCTGTTTTTGTGTACTCATAGAAAAAGTATAAAAGTTTAAAATGACACTATCTTGATTGTACCCAGCATATTCAATATTTACTATTTCGATTAAATATATTTAGCAAAGATTGTATTTTTTTAAAATATTAAATTAAAATTAAAAGTTTTTGATACACTTATTAAGATACATTTTTGATACATTTTTGCATCCCAGTTTTTGATACTTTTTCTATGTGTACACAAAAGCAGAATCGAAATCGCAGTTGTAAGTAAGAGAAAAATATGTAAAACATATTTTAAAAATTCGAGTCTCAGCGAGTCAGTGGGATAGCGCTAAATTCGGAGTTAGTGTCCGTACCTCAAAAACGATACGAGATACAGGCATAAAGTCAATCACAAAATGGTTCGGCGCCATTCAGTTACAAAGTTGTGGCCACTTTCATGGCTACAGCTATCGCCGTTCTGAATGACGTGACAGAATACTTTAACGAGCACAGTCACTGCAGAGTATCCCGAAAATATTTTTTAAAGTTAACCACCGCCCTCGAAGGTATCGAAATGCCTCCATAAAGCAACGAAGGTTCAGAAATGACGTGGAGGGGAGGAGGTTAAAGTATTAATAAAATTCCCTTATTTAGTTTTTTTTAAGTACTTTCCTCATTAACTGCATAATTAGAAATGAAATATGATTTTTAATTATCGAATTTAATTCGGTATTCTTCACGAAAAACTAATTTTAGGAAAGCATAGTAGCTGGAAATTTCACAAACACTTCAATACCCGAGGAAAACGTTTTTGTCCCGGCATTGCTGTGTGATATTGAAACGTCTGGATCTCTCTTTTACAATTCTTGAAGAGTTTTTGAGACGCTTACAATATTTTTATCTAACGCTCAAATGTTCTTCATATATTTAATTTATGTACGGTATAAATAATAATATCAATGATGTCATTTAACGATTTTTCGTAAATATCTTCGTTATTTCAGTGCTTGTTTGGAAATTTAAAGTATTTTTGAGGACAATAATAAAATATAATGAGTCACTCTAAAGTCAATTAAAATATCCACTTTATATTTTTTATTCATTAAAAGTGTTTGTCAATTTACTTACAACATTAAATAATTGTTGTGAATCTACGAGTTGCTCTTTATTTACAGAGTATAAAAAACTACTTAAGCAGTGCAGCGTTATTGTGTATGTATTTCTATTTATAAAAAAGTAACTTTTATCAAAATGTAAACATCCTAATTCTTATTTTGAATTTATTGTGAATCAATATGACGTTTAGAATTAAGATTTTTGTATAAATGTATATAATCTACATATATAATTTGGTTTGTTATAGGTTCACGATGATTACAGCAAGGATAATGAATCTTAAAATCAAAAAATAATTAAGAGCTTTCTGAAACAGCACACATAAATAATATGTATATTAAAGAACGATCGTTTTGGATGGTACAAAAGGTACACATTTTCCTCAGCTGCAAAACGTTCCACTATCCACACAGGCAGGAATTTCGTTGTTCTTATTACTAAGTTCGTTTTTGAGGACATATCTTTTATGTAAATCGTTACTTTCTATATTATTGTACAAATGTGTTTAACAGAAGAAAAAAGATATATTTTAGAAAATTGGAAAATTGCACATGTTTTTTCCAATCACAATGATTATTTTTTGTCTTTCCAACCATCAAGTATCTTTATAGACATTGTTTTAAAACTTGAAGGAAAAAGCTTTTTAAAACTGCACATGATTTCAGCTTTATAAAATGATCCAAAAGTCATTTATTTATAATAGGAACAAAGCTTACATCATTCCCAATAAGAAAGTTACTTTAAGAATGTGTACCACATTCTCAGCTGTCATGCTTTCCGCTATCTGATGCATAGTTTCCTGTTTCCTTAGAAAAGAAAAAAAAATGAAATATAAATGAAATGCTTCAGCAAAACTTTTATTGCTTGCTTATGGTTGGAATAATGGTATTTAAGAAGAAAATGAAAGTCAAATTTCTTTCAGGTTATATGTAAAGAATGATTTTTATCAGTTGACATTCTTTCGGTTCAGTATATTTCATACAATCGCATCACAAGATCTATTCTTAAATGTCAGTGCATGAAAGACGTAAATTTTAATTGATTTTTAATACAAGTAAAATATGAAATCGAGCCATTTCGGAAATTTTGTTGTAGAAATCTAGTGATTCAAAAAATACATTTCTTGTTAGTATGATGTAGATCGTGTATATTAATGTCTATTTTTTTTTAATTAATCAATTTTAAAATACTCATTCTTACTTTTGGTTTCCAGTCCGGTAGTGGCCCAGTCGGCCAGGCATGGTTCCCATAATAACACAGAAAGTGAAGCAGCGGCGACCTTAGCTCTTGGGAGGTGAGAATCTCTCTCGACTGGATTGCTGGAGCACCGTGTATGCTAAAAGAAGCATTGTGTGAGTAAAATCATTCGTGGCTTTCGTGGTCTGCATGTTCAAAAGATACCTCTAGGGGTGCCGATCTAGGTAGTTGGTTTCTCATCTAGAATTGGCCGAAATTAGGAGACCATTCTTAGGGTTCTCAGGCCCTCGTAGCGGTCGGTCCCTGAACCGGCCAACAGAAGGGAAAAAAACATTATGTTCTCATTCTTATTTATTTTCTTATTTCGGCTATAAAATGTTTGTTTTATGTAAGGAATAGTTAATCATATATTTTAACGTCTTCGTTTAAGTATAATTACGAAATTTCTTTGAAGCAGTATTTTATAGGGTAATTCCGGGAGTTATGCTACACATTTTTATTTGTTTATATACATATTTTTTTAATTTGCGTAAAAAATCCCAGGGTGCACATACAATAAAATGAATCATGCTGGGCTATTTAATGTAGAATATAAAACATGTATACTTTGATGGAAAAATGTAAAAAATATATTTATATTTTTTTCTAATTAAGATTTTTTTTCTAAAAATGCGGTTGAGACGCCGCTCTTGTACTGTAGCTATGCTGCACCTGTCATAAGAACTTAATGAAATAATAAATAAAAAAATATTTAAATAAATATTTATATCTGGACTATAATTACCTATGTAATAATAAAAAGAAACTAAATAAGTACAAAAAGACGAATTAGTAGGTTTAAATCAATATGAGTCTGCCGACTTAGTTCACAACTAAAATTAGATATTTATTTTCTAAATTGAATTTTAATTTTTATTTCATCAACAACGTAACATCGGTGTATTTGAGAGGGAGAAAGTTTATTTTGTTTCATTTGTTTTAGCATTGTTTTATTCTTTTATAAAATATGGGCTTTTCTAATAAAATCTGTGAATAAAAAAAAACAAGGAGATGTAAGTTAAAATTTTACCAAAAGCGGCATCCCATACAAAAGAAGTTGTAGCATATATACCAGAATGGCAGTACGGCATCTATACCATTTTGTACAGTACAGAAATAACGCATCACAGTTGTCTGTCTTCGCAACAGAAAGTGTCGTAACCATATGCACAGTACTCCATACAAATGCTACACTTAATTTACTTCGAAATCATGCATGGATTTAGTAATTAGATTAAACAAAGTACTTAAGGGCAACGTGTTTAAAAGTTTAGAATGGGAAATCCTGCACCTATCTCAAATTAAGGATTGTATATAGTTACAGCTATAGAATTTAAAGGGATTCCTGCTATACACTAGTTAAGGAAATCTCACTGCACACCTATACTGCGCATTTGACTGCTGTCTATCGACAATTACAAGAAATGCAGGGAGTTGCGTCGGATGCGGCGACTCTCCCGGAATCATTCTATAGGTAACTTACTTATAGATAATTACTTTTACCCTCTTTTCATTGTAACCCTTTCCAAATTACCAGCCAATCACTCACCTTTCTCATAAAAATGTCTAAAAAATAGAATTTTCTCAAAATTCGAAAAAGAAATCTTCATGTTATATAAATGTCATTGACATCAAGATATAGCGAAAGATTGCAAAATTGGAATGTGATCGTGAATTTTGTTTAAATTTTGAAAACGCATCCTTCTTTGGTGACCTGCAGCAGCTAATAATAAAATGTTATTATACCCTGCTGGAAATTTGTTGGGTAGCAAACTCACAATCATTTTGATTTTTTTCTCTCTCGCACACACACAGAAAAAAAAATCTCTGAAAGACAAATTTAAAAATAAGATCTCAGATATTTAAAGAAAGTTTTTATATTTAGCAATAAATGTATGAAATTGCTGTCGAAACTAGAATTATACTACACACAACATTCCGAGTAGTATTCACACCACCATAATTGCAGAAAATCGACACACACACATAGCTGCCAACTCTTCCGGTTTTTCCCGGAAGATTTTTCACCACTATCTTCAAACAGTTTTATTTTACAATAAAATTTTGGACTCATTTTAAGCTCAAATTCCTAAGTAAAAATTAGGGGTGGAAACTCTTCCGGAAAACCCGGAAGAGTTGGCAGCTATGTACAAAGCACAAACAGGTTATCTGAACGTATATTAACGTCCAGAGAACGTTCAGTAACGCTCCCTGAACTTCTGTCACCTTTCAAAGAGTCACTTTGTGCTGTCTGGGTTAATACCATTTCTTTAAGTCAAACTCAACACCAGTTGTGCAGGAAGATACTGTGTGATTTTTAGTAGGTTTTTGCAGATATCCGTCAACTGTCAAGTTTTAATTATTTATTTATATATTACACTTACAAGTGCCATGAAAATCACTTTAGGTTATAATGAATTGCAAAGATTTTAAATATATTTCAAGTGGATTAGCAGATTGAATTATCAAAGGCTTGCGTACAAGTTTTGCAGCAACTTTTCCAGCGCTTGTGACATGCAAACTGTCACAAAAATATTTAGATATCATATTCGAACCCCTTTTGTTACTATAATCACTTTAATGTAGCTTAATTTGAAATAAAATAAACCAATTTTTTAGATAAAATTTGAAATTGAAATTTATAAAAGAGAGTATCTTTTTCCTTTAAATTTTTTTTCGCTATTTTTGCATATAAAGATATGCATTAGCTGTTTCATTTTTTAAATTATTACAGTTCATTGTAATTAGTCCGTTTTCATTGTTCCAGAAACATTTTTTTTTCATACCAATAAAAAATCCCTTTAGGAAATGTTAAAGTATACGTTAGGTTTTACAAGTCACATAAACACAAGAACAACTGCATATCGATATTTTTTTTATTATATTATTAAATAAAAAATTTACGCGATGGAAAAGGAATATTCATAAAGATTTATGAAATAATAATCATCAAAAGCTTAATTTAATATTGGGTGTTCTCAGGAAATAATCTGCCAGAAATGTCAAAAAAGAACGCATAGGCAACTATAACAATTTAAAAACACACTGCAATGCATGGTTGAAAAATTTCAAGTGTATTGAGTCATGATTTTTCAACTCTGCATGGTATGTGAAATCGGATCGTGCTGATTTTCCTCATCACCTTTTGCTATTTTGTCATATATTTTTAATTTTTCCTGTATGTTTAACTAAGTATTGAATTATTTCTTCAACCAAAAGCATAACTTCAATATTTCCACAACTTTCTTTTGATTCTCTAATACTGTGAAAAAGAATTAGAAGTAAACTGCGCACTTAATGAAAGTTCCATTCGCAGAAGCATTTTCGAAAATTCGAAATAACTCGGTTATTATCGGTAATAAAAATAATACTTAAAAACATTTTCCCTTAGTTAAAAAATATCTATAAACATATGAGCTATTCTTCCTTTGATACACTTTTTCTTAAGTACACATTATTTTGGCCGCGGATAAAACAAAGCAAACTCATTGGGTTAGCTATAAAGCAAGTTGAAACAATTTGCTGAAGATCACGTCCAACGAATAAGCTAAATGAGAGCAATTATGTCCGATGTTTCGCTGCCATCAAAATCGACGCAATTTACATGAAATATTAATTTCGGGAAGTTTTATTGAAATGAACAAAGAATCATAAGCTCTTCTCTCCTGTGTGTATTGAAATATTATGATTATGCACCCAGTGATTATTCTATGATTATGATACAAAATACCTTATTATGTTTTAATCAATCTCTTTTATTTATCAGATACAATAAATAAACGAGAAAGAGATGCAAGTTTTTTTTATATCTTTAATAAACTTACACAGATGATTGCTAACTTTTGATTATGTTTCATTTTTCAGATTTTTTTCTTTTTGTGGGTATGATTTTGGGTTATAAAATATTTTCAGTTTGTTCAATTGTGTATGATATTATCTTTAAAAATGTGATTAATTAAATGTCGAAAATTAATTATCAGTGGTGTCTGAAGTACAGTTTCTGATACTATAGGAATTTTTTCCTCACAGTCTGTATACACTTTGAAGAAACGTATTCAAGAGTAAATTAAATTTCCTAATGGATTCATACCTAAAAGTACTTTTCTTCGTTGAAATAAGTGTTCCTCACAATGATTTAAAATTGTGTGTTTTTCTAATAAAGTTTACTCATTAAAATTTAAATAGGAAGCTTGGTTTACACTTGAATACTATTTAAGCAAATTTTGGGGGGATTTTAACCAGTTTTTGTGTGAAAATAACAAAAATTTAATTATTCGTGATTCGGAAACCTTAGACTAGAAAAAAGCGTCTATTCAGGCTCTAGTTACAAAACAATAGAACAAAAAAAATACTACAACGAATAATAATGCAATTAAGCTAACTGCTGTAGTAAATTTTGCGTATGTGATATACTACTTGGGCGTTCATTTTAAGATACTTATTTAATGGTTTGTTCATTTAAAGCATGTATACATACAGGGTGTCCCCTGATCTTTTATTTCTTAAATATTGATCATAGTCGTCACAAATTAGAAATAAAACAGTGAATGCATTAATACATATTTTCGCTATTATCGGTATTGTATAACCTCTTACCAAAGGACCATGGGTATTTTATATGTATTTCCGAGCCACGAGCATTGCATGGCTAAGTCCCTGGTGTACTCGATGCCGCTGTGAAAACTAGAAGAATCAACAGTATTGATAACGATCCATCTGGAGTTCACTCTGGAGGAGAATATCCTGGAGGAGGTTCACCCTGGAGGAGATTATGTAAGCGGTGAATGTATTGGATCGGGAACGCCAGTCACCAGTACGGGGTCATCTAACACCTCCTAGATACAGAAGGCCTGAGAACAGAAGCTTTTACGTCATCACTCGATCTTCTAAGATGACGTCATCACATTTTTACTTTCACAAAGTAAAACTATTTAAAATTTCTGATGAACGATACAAATTTTAGAAAATATCTTAAGCTGAAGATAAAAATTAAAATACTTTTCTGATAAAAAATAATCGATTATGATCTATTTATATATCATATTATATAATAAGTGATAATTAAAATTTCCTATTTGTCGTAAAATTAAATTTTCTATCTTAAATCATTAAAATGTTTTATGCAGGAGTAAATTCACCACAAACTTTGAATAGTTTTACTTTGTGAAAATAAATGTATGATGACGTCATTTTAGTGGACCTAGTGATGACATAACAGTTTCTGTTCTCAGGCTTTGTATATCTAGGTGGTGTTGGGTCATCCCGACTCAGATACTGGTTTAAATTCAAATCGGTGTGGCTCATGTCAGACTGAGTTTTCAGGACAATACCATAGAGCGACGTACACTATTTAATAAGGCCTACAATTTAGTAAATATATCATCTCTGTTCGTTCATGACCCAAAATGCCCATCCTCCTTTGTTTAAACAGATCTCTGAGCCTTTTCATGATGAAAGGCTGAAATTTCGCATATCGCCTAATTAACATACGGGACACATTTTACTACTTGGGAATCTTGTACGGGCGACGTACAAAATTTTAAATTTTGCATTTGTTCAACTTACTGAAAATTTTAATGCATATCATAAAATTTTGTACCTTCTTTTTTAAGTAACTTTGTAATTTACTGTATATGTCCATGATCAGTATTTACAAAATAAAAGCTGAGTTGTGCTGTAGACTAGACAAGGTAATATGGCAAGTTATTGAATTCGAACCAACTATAGGGTAATTCCGGGAGAGTTGCAGCATCCGGGACAGATGCCGTACCCCCTCTATTTCTTCTAATAGTCGATAGATAACAGTCACTCGCGCAGTATAGGTGTGCAGTGAGATTTCTTTAAGTAGTGTATAGCAGGAATCCCTTTCAATGCTTTAGCTGTTACTATACAATTCTTATTTTGAGATAAGTGCATGATTTCACAATCCAAACTTTTAAATATCTTACGCTTAAGCTAATTACTGAATTCATGCTTGATTTCGAAGTCAAAACTAAGTGTAGCACCTGTATAGAGTACCGTGTATATGGTTACACCACTTTCCGTTGCGAAGGCAGGCAACTGTGATGTGTTACGTCTGTACCGTACAAAAATCCGGTATACATGCCGCAGTTTCTTTTGTACAGAATTCCACTTTTAGTACATTTTAATTTATCCCTCCGTTTCCTATTTGTTATATTACTGGATTTATGTTACTGGAGTATATTTGCTGGAGTTAATTAAGTGTTAACTTTTTTCCTTTCATTTTGCCAGACTCGCCAAGTTGGACATGTTATTAGTCGTTAATTGCAATTGTAATACTTTTGTATTTTAACGTTCTGATTTAAATGGAATATTGTTCTCAAAAACCAGATAAATGATAAATTTGTTTACAAATTTTATTAGAAACGCCCGCATTTTATAAAAGAATACAACAATGTAAAAAAGAATAGAACAATATTAGAACAAATAAAACAAAATAAACACTAATTTACTCTTCTTTTTTCCGCTCAAATACACTAATGTTGCGTTGCTGGTGTAATAAGAACTAAAATTCAAATAAAAAATTCAAGTATTTAACTTTAGTAGTGAACATAGTCGACAGACTACTAATTATTGCAACCTACTAGTACGTCTAGTACATATTTAGTTTCTTTTTTTATTACAAGGTTAATTATTTTCCAGATATGTGAATATTTATTTTAATATTTTTAATTTATTATTTCGTTCTGTTCTCATGACAGGTGCGGCATAACTCCCGCACAAGAGAGTGGAATGTTTATAAAAATATTGTTACAAAATATTAATCATTTTTTTAGAGTTTTTTTCTCGCGGTATACATATTCTATATTTTACTATAAATAGCACATCATCATTTGTTGTACTCTATGCGCAGCCTGAGATTTTTTACAAAAATTAAAAAAAAGTGTGCTGCATAAGTTACGAAATTACTCTATAGTTTATCTCTAAAGTGTAGTTTAGTACTTTTCAAAGTTAGGAATAGTGGGAAAATGTTTAGATACTTAATTATGAGTATCAGCATTCATAAATAGATTGTGTCAAATGTGGGAATGCCTTGCATACCATGACATTTATATTATTGTCATACAATTTCAATGCTTGTAGAAAAATAATTCAATAGCGTATTTCTGAAAGTGTAGCTATGCCCTCAATGGAAATTGATATTAGCATATATTAAACATTAAGAGTATTCCATTTTATTTTAATAAATTTATACCTTTTCCATTAATCAGTCAGCTTTGGGATCAAGATAACCTAGAAACCAATTTCAAGCTAACTAATTCCATTTACATTAATTTAGAAAACTGTGAGCCATCCAGGTATACATAATTTATTCTAACCTGGATCATGTGAGCAATACTTTATATGATATAATTTTATTGGTGGAAGTTCTTTGTTTTGCAGCATAAAAATATATAATTTCCTAGAACACGTTATTTCATTTACGTAAAGTGTGTCATTAAAACTATCATTTGCATAAATACAAAAGAAAAAGTATCGTATTTAGCATTTTATGTGTTCCGGTCTTGAATAGTCAGTATATAGAAAAGTATAATTAAGTGATACATGTGTATACTTTTCAGAAATTATTTACATTTAGTAAATGATATGAGGCATACATATTCTATCATAAAGACTCCGTTGTAAAATTCATGAGTCTTACGCAATTACTTTGAAACATTTATGTCCCTGATTTATCCTCAGTAAATAGAGGAGTAAAATCTTATGCTTATTAAAATTACATTGTGTCTCATTAAGAACGCTTGAACGATAATTTTATGAGTTAGTTAAATTTCTATGCTTTCCTGTACTTATATCTCTGCACGCATATCTTTTTATCATGATTGCTTCTCTAAACTGCATCTCTGGAATTTTTATTTGAAATGAAATTTTAAAAATCCATTTAATATAGTATATATATAAAATATATCTATCTAAAAACACAAAATGCAAGCTAAAACTTCCTTAGAAAATACTTAAATAGTATAAGCACAGTTGTTAAATCAGTAGAATGTAATAAACAGTGCTTACAGTTTTGTAACTATGTAAACTGTTTTTATAAAAATATCTCCATCTGGATAATATCAGTATTTATGATAATTAAAGAATGGTTAAATAAAAGTAGTATTTGATATAAAACGTATTAATATAGTTAGAGAAAGACGAGAGAGCCTAGATATAAAAACAATCCTTCCTTGTTTTGATATATACAGCCTTATCTATACTTAAATGTCTTTTGAGTAATGATTCAGCGTGCAAATATTTTTAAAATGTAAAAATATTGATATGCTTATTTCATTTTACTAAGCTGATGAAGATAAATATATCATTCTGCGAAAGAAAACTTATAATATTAGTACCTAAAATAAAAAAAGTGTTAAAAAAAGAAGTTTATACGTGTTTTGACCAAAATCATAACCTAGTCTTTGAATTGCATACTTATGAAATACTAATTAAAATTGCTCATAGTATTACGGTATAATTTGGAGTTTTTTTCAAGTTGAAAAAAAAAGTACTGCAAAAGTTTTTGCTTGCTGAATATCATATACGGTTATTAAAGTTTTTCTGTAGGTTGGTGATTCTTTCAAAAAATATCAAAGATTTGATTTTGCAAGATTATTTGGTTAAAATTTAACACTCTTTGCGGCCAAAAGTATTTTAACTTTTTTTTAAATCATTGATACTTCTATTGGTTAGGTACAGTAATAAAAAGCACTGCGTTGGAGAGGATGGGGGGGGGGACCTGATAACTTAACTTTTAATTCACTTTTGGTTAAGCGAGTCAAAAGCTTCCTTTAATTTGTTAAAAATAAAATTTTGTAATAAATATAATTATTGTGCTACACTTCTTCCCACATTTCTCACAATTTCTTCAAAATATGCTTAGTTTTGAGAAAAGAAACTAAATTATTTTAGAAACAATGCTCAGAAATTTCATTCGTACATAGTGTATGCTTTTGTTCAAGGAAATACGTCATATTGTATTCTAGAACAAATTATAAAAATCAAATTTAAACAAAATTTTCTGTCAACCTTAAAGATGTTATAAAAGAATCAAATGTCTAACTAAGCAGAGTTTAAACACTATCAATAAAAATGTGACTTCTTGATATAAAAACTAGATTTTCTTCATTTTAAGAAGCGTTCAGTATCCTATTTAAAAACTATAATAATTTAAAATTACTGTAAGACAATTAAGACTTAAAATCTGTATTCAGTGGTCGTATTCATGAATCTTCGATTGTTTTGAAAGTCATTTAGCTTTTTGAAAAGATATTTGAATGATGAATCTCAGATTAATCAATGTTTTAAGAGAAAATTCAATGGTAATATAATTAGGATTTTTTTTTATTTATAGGAGAAAATCAAATAATTTTCTGCTTTAAACATATTGATTATATATTTAATAAAAGTATAAACTCATTTTTTTATATTAAATAATTCATCATTTAAGATGCAACGAAAAATTATTTTTAGAATTTATTCGAAAGAGCTATCATAAATTATTCATAAAGTCTTGTACTTACATAAAATTATATCGTAAGACTATATCCAAGTTTTGGAAAGGTGTAACATTTTAATCTAACCTAGTTTGTTATTTTTAACAAGTCACTCACGAATACTTCTCCTTAAATCATCTAGACATGTTAATTATTCTCTAGATGCCAGCTGAACACGTGTAAACTTTGTAAGATAAGTTCATTAAAGACATCCTATTCCACATAAGCTAATCTACTTTATTAGCTTCACGTAACAAATGTGAGGTTTTCTCTTTTACTCAAATGCGAATAGAAGTTTGTCCAAAAAAACAAAACCGTATTTTTGCGTATGAATAGAAATTACTAACTCGAGAAGTATCCATACTTATAAATTTAACATTTTCAAGAATTATTTTAAAATATTAAGAATATAATTTTTGTTCGTGATTAGTATAAGAAAAAAGTTTGTTTTAAGTGTTATAATTTGTATGACCACACTTAAAATTATTCGAAATTGCAGATTTTTCTTAAATTATCATTGTATATTTGCCTTGAATGTCAAGATGTCTTAACGTTTTATTCTTTAAAAATGGTTTAATGATGAATAATAATTATTCTATGGAATATGTTTTTTGTGATAATGTCTCACCGAAAATACTTCAGACATACAAGACATATTTTTTTGCTCAAAGCCGATTTTTTTCGCTTAAATTTTGGTAACGAACTTTAATAGTCTGTTTAAATATTCTACTACAATGGTATTCCTTTTCCTTCCTTATGTTTATTCAAGATTTTGAAAACTGTTAAAAACTTAATCATTGATGTTTAATCCATCAATATTTATTTTAAGAATCTGCACAGAATTATTACAGGTTACATTAACTATAAATCGTGTGCTTTTCAAATTAATAAAAGTGTTAGGCTTTTTATCTGAATTACTATCTCATCTGAATCTGTTTATAGTGATCTAAAACGATTTTTCATAATTTGAATTATTAAAAAGAATCCTTTCTCTTCTCAGAGGTATATATTCATGTTAGTAAATATTTAACTACGTGTGAATTCAAATCTTTACCCAACTAATCCGATTGAATATCAGAATACGCACTTGCTACCAAATGGTAAATTTTTACGGGTGATAATAAATTTCAAGTCAAATAATTTTTAACTACCTTTCACTTGTTTCATAATTTATCAGAAACGTTGAGCAGAAATTGAAGAGAATATAGTTATTATTTTTTATTTATTTATTAACTAGTTATTGCTTTAGCTTTGTTTCTCAACTAATAATCTGTTATTTTTATTAAGTATCTAAACGCTTGTTCCATTTTACATCAATGATCGGTTGGTAAAACTTTGTGGGACTGTAACAGTTTCATAATATAAATTTTATTTTATTATTTCAATATATGTGATAAAAAGATAACTTATTAATCCGCAAATAATAAATAATGTTAGTAAGTCGATACCACCATCAAAACTGTTTTTTCTAATTTCGAAATATTTATAGATTTACTCATAAATCATATTTCAAAATATATGTTTTCAGTGAATTTACAAAAATTTGAAACGACTTTAGTACCGAAAACAATATTTATCTCGCAAATCGCACTGAAATTGGAAACTTTTCATGAAATTATGAGACAAGAATGTTTTGCTCTATAACTTAAAGCAAAGAAATGTACCTGCATGGGACATAAAGTGGATAAATCATTTTCTTGAAGGATGAATATTTCAACCATGTGTGACGTAATATTTTCTTGACATTTTATGATTTATTCGTTTTTAAAGACTTGAATCGGAGAAGCTTCTGCCGTATGTCAATGCAATTATTTTCTAATTTATATCTATAAAGTTTCAAGTGAAATATACCTTTGCACTTGAAACCCCTTCTCATCCAATAAATAAAAAATTAGAGCCCCAGTAATCCAATATTTCATTCTTTTTAATCTTGCGATAATATATTTAATATGATAGTTTTAGAGCTTATAAATGAGACGGGGAGATTTCTTAATATTTCTTTATAGCTTTTTAATAGTTTCATTTTAAACAGCTTCAACTTAATTTTAAATACAAAATTTATATCGCACGTTGTTTTAAAAATTTCATTTTACTTTACGCGTTTAAATTGAATACTTTAGGACACAAACGATTAAAAAAAATAGCTGAGATATCGAATTTTATTTTTACAGAACGCTTACAATCGTGCATTCGTTTAAGGAAATACTAGTCTTCGGGCTTTTTTTTTTACTGTATTTGCTTACAACGATTAAGCATATGTATCTGCAGAATCCAAAATATTGGTTTTCATTCAAACCACTTCATGTCTATTAAACAGATTAAGACACAAAAATAACAAATATTTATTAAAGTGCAACTGAGATTAAGGTAAAATTTTTAATCAATGCCAAAGAAAGAAAAAGATGGAGAAAACAAACAGAAAGCAAATTTTTATCTATTTATGACTCACTAAGCATGTCAATTTATTTTTGTAAAAATGTTTATTACTAATACACTGCTGGCCATCGTAAATGCAACACCCTGAAGGAAGCATGCAAATAATATGAAATTTACAACATGCATTAGCTGAGGTGAGATATGCAAATGATTAGAATTTCAGCGCAGACGCACATCAAGCGCGCCTGTGGCGCCACCTCAAAGCGCTATTTAAGGCTTGGAGATTTCGACGGTTTCAAGTACAGCAATTGTGTTTTTCTTGCTTTTTTTTCAAAAAAACGATAAATTATGCCTCGTAGGAAACAACGATCATCTTTTGATCAAGTATCCGAGTTTGACAGAGGAAGGATAGTGGCATACCGAGATTGTGGGTTATCTTTCAGGGAAATCGGTCGTCGTATTGGACGAAACCAAACAACTGTGATGCGGATATGTGACCGTTGGGTGCAGGAGGGTACGACGGACAGACGTGATCGACCGCATCGACCTCAGTGCACCACGTCACGTGATGACAGGCAGATTGTACGCATGGCAGTGACGGACCTCTCAGTCACATCACGAACCATATCACAGCAGATTCAGTCTGTAACGCATCATCCAGTGTCTGCGCGTACCATTCGACGTCGTTTACAGCAGAATGGTCTGTCCGCAAGACGTCCGTTGCTTTGTCTACCTCTGACGCGGAACCACAGACGTCTCCGCCGCCAATGGTGCGATGAAAGAAGGATGTGGACGACAGAATGGAATGAAATTCTCTTTACTGACGAGTCACGCTTCTGTATGCAACACCACGACGGTCGGATTCGAGTCTGGAGACACCGTGGAGAGAGGATGCTGAACAGCTGCATTATGCACCGTCACACTGGTCCTGCACCGGGTATTATGGTATGGGGCGGTATCGGATATCTCTCTCGCACTCCTCTAGTACGCATTGCCGGTACTTTAACCAGCCAGCGCTACATCTCCGAGGTGTTGGAGCCAGTTGTCCTTTCTTACCTTCAGGGCTTGCCAACAGCCATATTTCAGCAGGATAATGCACGGCCACACGTGGCACGCATTGTCCAAGGATTCTTCGTCAATCACCAGATTGAATTGCTTCCCTGGCCGGCGCGCTCTCCGGATCTTTCGCCGATAGAAAACATGTGGTCCATGGTTGCTCAACGACTGACCCAGAGTTCATCCCCAGCTGTCACACCAGATCAACTTTGGCAACGTGTGGAAGCTGCTTGGTCTGCTGTACCCCAAGAACACATTCAAAGTCTCTTTGAATCAATGCCGAGGCGTGTGGCAGCTGTGATCTCCAACAACGGCGGCTACTCTGGGTACTGATTTTGGCAGGAACCACGCTTCATAGAATGCTGTAAATTTAATCATTTGTTACTTGGTCAACATGTCATCTACACAATAAATTTTGTTGTGATATCTCTTGTTTTTCTTGGTGTTGCAATTTGGGTGGCCAGCAGTGTATTTTGAACGGAAGAAATAAGCTCTCTGATATCAAAATTAGTTTTTACAAAATTTACAAAATCCAATTTTATATATTATTCGGTCTTTGTAGCTACATTTAATTAATCTTTTTTTTTTTTTGCTTTTTCAGAGGATAATTTAAAACAACTTTAGTTTATAATTTTATTTTTTGCATTACTGGGTACTATTTCTTATTATTGAATGTAAACTAAATTTATTTTCATTGACGATTTTGCTACATATCGCTTGCCAAATGAAAGAAGTTAATATGTTCTCTGTTCGTTGCTGGATTATTTGCAGTAAGGGTCCTGTGGAATAATTTTCGGCTGGCTTTAAACTCACTAGATTTCCTGCTCATTGTGGTTTTTCATAATAAAATGCATTACAAAAATTCAATACTTTCTACAGATATACTCAGTGAAGCTTACTGAGAATGCGTGTGCAGCAAAAATTTAAACACAATCTTTAAGTAACTGTAGATGTACACAGCAACTAAATATGGCCATTTTGGATACATACTGAACTGAAATCGTGAAAGAAAATTAATTATTTGTTCTTTTATGCTTCATACTTCATGAACCCATTATAAAGTTATTCACAGTGAATTCTAAAATGTAATGCTGTCTAAAATGTCTATATTGACTTAAAATTATCATAACTCCATTCTTCTTTGCAATAAAAAGGATCTTTATCTCTTTTCTAAATGAAACTATTTGAAATGTATTTACATTTTATATTGAATAAAAAAGACATATTTTCTCCTCATTAGCATATTTTTTCCTTAAAATGTTTCAGAACAGTCTGTCTTTTGTAAACATTACTCAATCTATTAACATACAGACCAGTTTAAAACTAATTTTAATTAAAGATAAATATGCATTTGAGTATTTTGTTATTAAATCAGTGTATGAAGTTAAATTTTTAGGTTTTTAATATATGTATGACTTAATTTTGAAAAATACTTTTAAGTTGAATATCTCTGTTACTTTCTGTCTCGTAGAATTATATATATATATAGTTTTACATATTATTAAAGCACAAAATTTTATGAACATAAATGAAGAAACGGATGTGCCATTTAAAAATTAATTATTTTAATTAAAAAAATTGTTGCACGGAAGAGATGCTGTATAGTTTCATTCCAGACTTTAATAGTTTACATAGTTGGAAGGGCGTACTTCTTTATAAGAAAGCGTTGAAAATGTTGGGTAAGGACTTTTCCGACGTCTTTGCATACATATACAAGGTGCCCTATAAACACTAATCGAGGCTTTTATTCCTTCCTGATTATAGACAAATACAATAAATTACAAAGTTAAGATAAAAAGGTACAGGATTTTATATTGTGTATTAAATTTTCCGGAGATTAAATCTATAAAATACAAAATTAAATTTTTATACGGCAATCTTACGAAATTCTTAGTTATTAAAATGTGCTCCATACATTGATGAGGTGCTTGCTGCACGCAATTTCAGCCTTTTATCATAAGAAGTTTCAGAGATATGTTTTAGCAGAGTTGATCAGGGGTTTTGCAATACCGAATATAGCATAAGAGTTATGCATTTATGAAACCATTGTTTTCTCGCGTATTTTGTTTCCGACTTCTGAAACGCGATCATTTCACTTGACTTTTTCCCTCCAAGAGCCATTGAAAAATCATTTAAGTAAGCTCATATTTATTTTAATATCTCTAAAACTTTTTATGATAAGGCTGAGGGATATGTTTATCAAAGTTGGTAAGGTGATACACAATACCAATAATAAGAAAAGTATTATGTATAGTATATAAGAAATCACTCATTCGTAACTTGTATAAATCCCCTGAAATGCGGTCTTCCGATCTGATTTTTTTCTGTTCGAGAACCATTAAAGATGGTTTAAATGAACCTCTTTTTCCCCCCACATCTCTGAACCTTTTTATGATGAAAGAGTGAAAATTTGTACATCACTCAATTAATGTGTAGAGCACATTTTACTGACTGTTAATATTTTTGTACGGAGTCCATTTAAAATTTAAATTTTGTATTTATTCAGATTTAATCACCTGAAAATCTGTAGCGATATCATAAAAATATGTAATATTTTTACGTAACTTTTGAATTTATTGTATATGTCTATGATCAAGGTTTAAGGAATAAAAGTCTAGGTCAGTGCTTTGGGGACACCTTGTATACACATTTCTTACCATTAGACAAGCCTTACATTGAGGTAACCGACGTCTTTCTTTTTAAATAACCAATACATATTTAAAATAAATATCTGAAGTGTATTTTATAATTGGTGAATATCTTTATTGAATAACTATGAAAGACATTTCTCAAGATTCTATAAATTACATTTTTACATATTTCATTTTTATTTCCTAAATTTTTACTTTTTAAAATCTTTCAGTAAATCATATTTATAAAATCATAAAATTTCATTCCTAAATATCTAGGCAATAATGGGTAAATATGGTACATTTCTTTTTGTTTCATAAAAATGCGCTGATAAAGTGTTAGTATTATATTATAAAAAGAAAGAATCTCAGATACAGATAATTAGAGTGGCTAGTGGATAGTTTTATGGTTAACACTTTTTTTAAATATAACCAATATCAAAATAATTGCCGTAAATTGAAAAGCTTACAAATAACCAATTATTACTTAGCTGTTTCAACTCATTTTGCTCACGAATTTAGGACAACTTACTTTATTTTGCAACGTTACCATTAAACATCTAAACAAACTTTTGAGAGAGACAGATAATCAGTTAGTCTTCGACATTTTCCCGAATTCCAAGCAAAAGTAATTAATTCAGTATACTGATGCGCATATAAATAAATATCTCCCAATGTTGAGAAACCATTGAAGATCACGATTGTGTACTAACAGACCAGCTCAAATACACTTATTACTTGACCTCAAAAATGCGTTGTTTTGAAAGAGGGGTAAGGGAATCACGTACCGCTCTTATTTCTATAAATTCATCTTACTAACTGATGAAAGTAATTTACATCCTGAATTCTAAGCTCCTTGGCTTTCGTGTTGGTTTAAGTAGAGGATTCTGCTAATAGAAGTTTCGAGCGCATTTATGAGATCATTTGCTGCTACTCTCATTTCTTTAAATGCTACAAGATTATTGAAGTTTTTATTTTGTTCACCCAAGTATCATACAGAATGAAACTGTACAAATTTATGACTTTAACGTAACGCAGATGGCTCTAAAAAATATACTTTCAACTTGCTAAATCACTTGTGTCATTTGTTAAATCAGAAAACACGTGAGAATTTTCAAAATATAATAAAACTATTATTTCATAATACTCTTTGTTTGCCAATTTGCTCATACAATCAATATTTTACTTAAAACTGTCAGTGACGATGCACGCAATTTCTGTGGTGTTCTAAAGAGAATTTTAAAATATCACGTTTTAAAATTCTCTAGTCAAGTGTACTTTGAAATTTAACTAGAATTAAATATTTCTATTAATATAAATCTGCTTTTTAAATTGGTTATATTATTTTTTATTTAATGGAAGAAGGATGGATACATAACTCATATAAATTCATAAAATATAAAAGTTTATTATTTAAAACACCAGGAAACTTAAGCACGGTGTGGGTATGATCCACCAAGGCAAATATTCCTCCATCTATCAACTTTATTCATTACCATGTAAAATATTTTATTCTGTAGGCATGAATTCAATTTTTGTACATTAATCATTCTAAGTACCTGAAATCAAATTTAAATTCAGAGTTTTAAATCACCAAAAATATATCTGTTCGCCGATATTAGTTAATATTTAAAAATATAAGTAAAAACATTAGGAATAATTATGCATTACTTTAGGACATTTATTAAAAAGGTACAGAATTCCTATAGTCTAGACTATGTCTATTAGTATACTGAGTTATGTAATAAATTTAGATAGGTTTATATTAAAATGTTGAACGTAAGTTTTTATACATAAGCATTGAAGGATCTAAAGGAAACGTAAGTATTCATTCATAAAGACAACATAAAGGGACCAACATACTTACATAAAAGGAGCATAAGAATTCATACATAAGCATTTCAATATATTTGTATACACATCTGCATAAGAGAAATATATTTATTCTTCATCAGACACTTGATCTAAATTTTAAATATACCTCATGAATAGGAAGACGTTCTATCTTGTGGCTAATGGTGTGTCATTAAGTTTGAATTTATTTCAATTTCCTGTCAAACTTTCTTTTGAATCTTTAATACTTTCTTTTGAATGATCATGATATTAATAACTTAAACGCGGTTGAATGGATTCAGATATGAATTCATTTCTAGAATTGAATTACTTATTAGTTGTTCAATCAAAGAGATATCGTATTCTTGTAAATCTAGTGAAATTTAAAGTGCTTCAGAATTTTGAATCAATTACGTGCAATATTTTTAACGAGATTTTGTCAGCGACTGTTTCTTTCTTCTAATACGATATCAAAGAGAACGTGAAACAAAGCTAGAAGTAATCCTTTGGCGAATGCTTTTCAGTTTACCTTTAACTAACTGAAAACACTAATAAATTGTACAGAACTAAATGTGAAAGTTTTGAAATAAAATTATCTTTATTTAAAATTTCATAGTTTATGATGACAAAACTAAATTTGTTTTATTATCCGTTTTAGTATTATCTAGTTAAATTCGATAGTTTAATTTATCATTTCTCAAAACCTGAAATGTTATAAATATTAAGTGCCAGTTTTATTTCAATGAGGTAGTCCCACATTACTGAATAAATAAAAAAAATAAAGTAAAAACCTGAATATTAGCTGGAAAATACACTTTGAAACAAAAAAAAGAAAGTTTCTATCAATACTTTGTTATTTATTTAAACTATTTACCTGATGCTTAAGTCTAAATATTTATTAAAAACAACTCTTTAATACAATCAACTTTAAAATGGGCCATGATATTTATGATACTCGAGCTTTAAGCTGTTGTATTAATGGTGCTGTTAATGTCAAAGGCCATAAAATAGAGCGTTTTATTAAGTTAAATGTGCCAAAGAAAAATACTTCCTGTAAAATAACTTAAAAATTCATTAGCGTATTTATGAATAAAATTATGACCTCTTTTATCATCAAAAGCTTAACAATGTCTTTCAGTTTCGTGTAAATATATTTCTTAATTCGTTGCGCAATAGTTATTTGAAAAGAAACCCTTTTACGATTTCTAAACTCTTTAAAATTTAATTCGGTTACACAACTTTCTAGCAGGAAAATAAAAGAATATTCAATAAGACGAGGTAAGTTTAAACGTGCTAGTGTAATCTCAGACTTATTAGTAAATTGGGAAATATTGTTTCAATTAATCAATTAATTAGCATGTTTCACTAGTTTATTTTCAATGAGAATGCCATGCAGTGGTTTAATGAATTTTATAAAAGGATATTTAAAATATAGTCTACATTTTGATGTTGAATAGCAGTGGCTTCTTCAGAGCTGTGAAACCCTGCTTATCTCAATACTGCTTTTAATAATCTTTAGATAATAACTTTCAGTAGTGCGTTTATTTCTCTGCAGCAATATTCCAATCACAGCAAATGTAACTACCATAGGAGCTAAAGGAAGCGTGTATAAACACACTTCTTACACTTACCCAACAATTCTTAGTGTACTTTTAGTCACATTTAATCACAGTTATGATTGATGTGGAAGATTCTTTTATTTGATGATTTAATAAGGCATTAAAACTTAAAATAAGTACAATTTTTATTTCCTTATACGTTTAATCATTACAAAAAGAAAGTAATGTAAGATACAGTCTGCAAAGTACAAAGTGGTAATAAACTATTCCTATATATGGAAGTCTAGAAACTGTTCCGTTCAATCGATCGAGATGAGATGTTGGATATAGTTACCCTAGTAGCACAATTAGTCCAAAAGACGTTTAAAACACTTTTTTTAACGTCAAAAAACGTGTTTCCAACGTAATTTGAACGTTTTTTGAACTAGTTGTGCTACTAGGGTATGCAGAAGTATGAGCTCGGAATTCTGCGAACGGCAACAAAATGGCAAGCACGGTACAGAAACTTGAAATTTTGCAATGGCAACGCTCATTTTTTTTCAGTCGCAAAATGCTGAGTGTATGCGAAAACCCGAAAAAGCGTTGGAACGGTGCGTGTATCACGAAAAAAGGACGAGTCACTGAACTTTTGTTCCCAGAGTCATTCTGGCGGCATGCGCAAGATCCCAACTGAAGAACCAAACTTCTCTACAGGCTTCTCATCGGTTTTTTACGCTGAATTTCAGGCGTACGTCGCTCAATATTGGTGTCTTCCTCTGACAGGTGTAAATTTCCGCAGCCCAAGTTGTGCACAGGCTTAAGAACTATTTTATCACGCCTTGGGTCGGGATTCGAAGCTCGACCTGGGCATGCATGTTAACTTGTCCGTCCCTTCATAGGGGGCTAACGCTGGCCTCTCACTGTGTAACCCCCATAATAAAATAGCCACAATATATTCGAGCAGTTGTAGAGGACAACGCCTAATCGGCAAGTGACGGCCCGTTGAAAAATATGCAAATTTCTTCCATGTGTCCCGATCGTGCTTTTATTGGCCGTTCATAGAGTTGCTTTTTGTGCGTGCATAACGCGTACGTTTTTTGTGATGAACGTACCGTTTCAACGCTGATTAAGGTTTTTCCACGAGCTGAACATTTTGAGACGGGGGAAAAATAGGGATTGCCATTCTCAGATTTCCAGTTTCAGTTACCATAACCGTAACCGTGAGCTCTACTTCGAAATTTTCTTACTTTTCGTAAATTTCTGATCATGTGGAGCTCTTTCTTCAAAATATGTGCAAACGTATTCTGTTTTCTTATAAATCACACACCTTTTATTTTCATTTACTGTGCTTATAGCGTACTTAGATTTTTCTGTAAGCCCTAACCCATAAGGAACTTTTGGTGTCTGATTCATCAGAAAAAGCACTAAGACGTACAATGTAGGGTGAGGTGGTGTAATTAGAACCTGTTTTTGCAAATTTCAACTTTGTGAGCTTTCAACTCTTTACATTATGAGGAAAATATTGTTTTCATTAATAAGGGGAAAGCTTTGACCTTTTAAAGACCACCTAGTAAAAATTTTGTTTCCGCAGAGTTATTTGCTTAAAATTTTAGAGTGTGGTTCATAATTACCCAAATAAAATCTCAAAATTTAAAAAATGGGTATTTACAACTACCATTGGAGTAATTATGTCCACTTGATTTCTTTTATTTACGCTTACAACTTTTTTTGAAGCAATGGAGACCACTATTTTCAATTTCTGAAACAATCTAGCTCAAACAATTGCGCTCAAATGACTACTATTCTTTCTTTTGTTAAGATTAAAGTTACCCTGGTGCCGAAATAATTTATACAAACTGAATAATAAGGTTATAATTTCTACTTATTCAATGAAAATGGCATCTTGCTGTGACACAAAAGATATGTTAAAAGTCTTTTTATAAAGAAAAGTATTGACTCTAAGAACTGTTGAAAAATTGAAAGAAATTGCGTTGAGTAATGTTTTCTTGGAGTTTTAAGAACAAAATAAAATAAAAATAAAAAATAAAAATGAAGTCAAGATAAATGTTACAGATCTCGGTATGTCGTCTGTTTCTCTCTATTCTAAAAAAAAGTAAAGGCCGCGGGCGCTGTCAATAGCTTGTGGACCTATCTCCTCCTAAACCGTGGGGATTTGAGTTTCGACTAAGGTGCCCACAGATTCGAAAAATTCCGAGGAACCTGCTAAGCTGACTTAAATTTCGAAAATCGAATTATTTTAGAAGATATTAATAAAAAACTGAAAAAATAAACAGAATGGTTTGCCAGATTTGGCATAAAATCATTCATTCCTTTGCAACAAAGCGTTTCCAAGTATCTACAATCGCGTGAAATTTACAAAGTTAACACAAAAAGCCTAATAACTTCTTCACCGTTTGCACGATCCTCTTGAAAATTTTCATGATCATGTATAAGTATATAGAAAACAGCCTGCGCTTCTTTAAAAATCTGAAAATCCACCCGTTCCCTTCTTTTTAAGCGATTTTTCGCTATTTTCAGCACAATTTTATTTCCGAGAGTCAAAAAAGTAAATCATTTGCGTGACAAAATTACCCTTTTCAAGTGAATAGGACGTCATACAATTGGGCTTCAAATTCGTTTAAAAAAGCTTTTCCAGATTACACAGTTTATTATCATTTTTTGACATGCTGTTTGTTTTTCAATTGTTGCTACCTTTAATGTACTTAATAATAATGATAAAAGTTGTCTATAATTAAAAATACGTCAAAAGCTTTATACCAAATATTTTTATCGTCAAACCCGTTTACTGAAAATTTTCACATGGTTTTTGTTTTTCAATTCTTATTAACTTAAAATTACTTATTTTTAAGGATGAATGATACCTATCATGATAAATACATTAAAAGCTTTATGCCAAATTATTTTGAGAAATTTATCGTGCATTATAGATTTTTTAAAAATTCCGCTGATCTTAAATACCCTACAGGATCCTATATAAGAAAGCGATCCAAAACTTTTCGTCTTTCCCATAACTTTGCCATCATGATCATTAAACGAAATCATAGAATGATATTGCACTTTCCAAATTCATTATGTTTTCCTATTATAAATTTTCCTGGATGCGAAACTTTGGATTTCGAAACTGTTACACAAACTCTCACTAAAATCTGAATAATTTTCGAGTTTTAATCTTAATCAAATGTACATTCTGCATTAAACATGCCATTTAAAGAAGTAGATATACTTTTTATACACAATCTGGAATTATACATTTCTGCACAAGCATCCCTAAATTTTTACAGAATATCGTCTTTTTCAGTTTGCAAACTCCGTAAGAAAAAAGACTGATCAATTAAGAATTTTTTTATGAAATTATCTTAAATACTAGGTTACTTTAGTGTATGTATGGTATTTTTTTTATTTTACTCTTAAATTCTGCTTAATCAAAATAAATGTGCTTTTGGAAATAGAAGGAATGTATATGATTCATACAATCGCATGCAATCTAAGCTATTCTATTTATTATTATGACTAAAAATAAATTTATAAAATACCAAAATTATAATTGAATTACACAAACCCTTTCTAACAATATACATACAACATTGTAATTCTATAAACAGTAAGCGATACAAATATAAGAAATAATATTATTTTTATCTAATATTTGATTCGTTTTTCAAATAAACTTAGCTCTAAAGCTTTTTTATCAGATATTTTGAACGAGAGTTCAAGACTCTTCACAATATATCTAAATTATAACTCGAGATCATTTTCTCAAAAATAAAACTTTAAAAATGTTATATTTTATGCATGATCTCTGCTTTCTGATTTTTGACGCTTCCTAATATATGTATTCTACGTATCAATCAGGTACTCATTTATAACACAAAATGACGAATAAACCCGTAATGAAACTTGATATTCTACTACTGAAAAAAAAAAACCAGCAGAAAACCTGATTCCGTTGTTATATTTAAAGATTTATCAAACAGATCATAAATTTCCTTTATTTTTCTTTTAAAAAGGTGAATAAACTCTTTTCTTATTATTATATTTTGTTTCACAAAGTATAAATCAAATACAATTTGAAGTTTCCAGCAGAAAGTATTTTACTAGATAACAGTTTTTGAATGTATCTTTATCGTAAATTTTTGAGTATTCTTTAGAATCAATCCGTTGAGTTATTTAGTATGGAAATATAACAATAAAAAAATCTTACTGTATTAAAGTAGTGGAAAAGAGTAGATTTTATCTTTTCTGCAACTGTCTGTCCTTTAAAAGAGGTTGTCCGGTGAAACGTAAATAATATGCCGATTTGTTACAAATTAATTAACCTTTTCAAAACAAACATCTTGTTTAATCAAAAAATTGGCAATAATCTTAGTATTTGAGATGAAAAGTATCAGTAAATCGAATGGTGGTTTTAAAAATCACTGCACAAATTTTACCTCCATCTTGACCTAGGCACTCCTAGTAAAAAATAGCAACAGTACGAATAAAAAATATATTGATTGTTTAACATTTTGAGGTTTTATCCAATAAGTCGCCTGTTCAAGTCGATTATTTACTGATGCTGAGTAGCATTTCTTATTTTACTTACTATATAAAAGAACCAGTGTAACGCGTTGTCAATCCTACATGTTGACATGATGATCTACAGAAGTTAGGACATTTGACACATACACAATTTTCTTTAAGCACAACTAGGTCCGAAAGTCATGAGGAAATAAATTAGCCTACGCTTTAGAAAATACTAAAAGATAGTGTTATTTCCTCCGCGATACAAAAGCAAGAAGACGAAGGTATCATTGCTCAGTAAAAATTGCGCCTAAGGAAAATTAAAGAGTAAATTTATGGTATAACGACATACTCATTATCAAAATGTTCACAAACATCATAAGGCGATGAAATAATCTTCAGTAATTGTGAGTATGAATTGACTAGTAAGGTACATTTGTCCATCTACACCGTACTCTGCAATTGCATTCGATATGGAATAAAAACCACTAGCAAAAAATAATATTTCATGGTTTTAATTAGTAGGTAAGCTGCAAAATATTAAAATAAGAAGTATAAAAATAAGTGCAATGTACGATTTATTGAAAGAAAAAAAGAATCAGTAGAGTTTATAACATCTGTACTATCTATATTTGCGATAAAATATTTTTAAGTAACAACATCTAACATCCGTTTGAAAATTAGTAGTTGAAAAATAATTTACATATATAGTCTTCATTGAAGAACAAAATCACTCCTGAACTATTCTATATACTTTTAAAGATCTCAATTTTCTATTTCCGCCGCACATGTGGTGTAGTGACTAAAGAATAATTCTATCACGCCTTGGGTCCGAATTGGATTCCCTGCTTGATCTTGGGTGTTAACTCGTCCGTCCCTTCATAGGGGGTAAAGTTGGCCGCCCATTGGGTGCCCCCATAATAGAATGGTCAATACCTTTGGGCCGTTGTAGTGCTGTAGTGCTGTAGTGGCGAATGCCTAATTGGCAAGTGCGTGCCCGTTATTAAAATAATAATAATAATAAATAAAACAAAAATTAGCTCCAGCCGAAAAACAAATTTGTGCTGGTTGCATTTTTCCTTCAAATAGTCGTGTTCCGAGAGAGTTGACGTCAAGATAGACTGATCACTTTTAAACTTTTTTGTCCTACTTTCATGTACTCTTGAAAGCAGAAAATTTTGTTCACGGGAAATGGCAACGGGTTATACCCAGAATCCAACTCGATATGATTTGGTTCTGGTTTGTTAATCAGTGTCTAAAATATTCGAAGTCAACTCATGTCTAAATATAGTAAACTGTGGTAATGTTATTTTGGAGTAGTTTTTTTTTTAATTATTATTATTATATTGTGTGGCCAATTCTCGTTTTCTCCTTTGCAGTTCTGGAAACGTTTGGAGTTGGGTGAGTATCTTCTAAGCTCCTTATTCAATTTTAAGTCGATATATCACTATTCGTTTTTCTTAGGACACGAATCTTTTCAATCGCCCTCAATTGCGTTAGCGATATTTGTAAACAAGCCGTTTGATCACAGTGTGATTAAAAATATTCCTATGTTTTTAACAGACATCATTATAATCTCTGTGTCGTTTGACTATTCTTTCACAAATACAGCCTATAAATGTCCCTCAGAGTAACTTTAGAGCACCTTTTAATTCTAAATTAGCGGTCTTAAACATATCACCTACGTTTTAAAACCATTGCCACATAAAAAACGCATTACTTGTTACTTTTAGGTCTTTCACACCTGTGTCAGATATTATCAAGCATTAATTTTCCTATTCGCATTTCAATTATTTTTACAAATGTCATTGAATACTACTTTTTGAAAATGTAAGAAATTATATGATTAGTAAAAGCTTGAAGCACTTAACGAAAATACTAGCATAATTACCGATAAATTTTTAGTGCCATCCTACTAATCTGTGATCAGAAGTAGTAGTAATGTGTGTGTGTTTCAACCTTTTTAGAAATTTATATTATTTTACATTTAAAAAACGTAATAGTTAATGAATTTTCTATAGAAGTCCGCCGCTGATCGGTAAGTTAGGATAAATTTCTATATTGCAATAAGTATTTGCGCTTGAAACTTCTCTCAAAAATTATTTTATACCTTTTAGCCCATCTTTAGATAAAAGACTGAAAAAAAACTTCGCTTACATTTGCTTAAATCTTTTTTGTCTGGAAACGTTTATTGAATAAGTCTACCTTTGATACTGCCTCGCAAAAGATCCGCCCTTCTTCAGCAACAAAGAACACCTACTCACACACAGGCAGGAAAGTGAGATGGAAAGCAGTCTATTATACGCAAAACAATGATAAAAACTAGCGTTAAGATCAAAATAAAATTAATTATTTTGTTAAAAATACATATATCGAAGAATAGCAAAGTATGAACGTTAGGGTGGTACAAAACGTTTACCCTTCTTCAGCAACAAAAACACCAACCCCCATCAGGCAGGAAATTGAGAATTAAAGGTAAAAACAAGATGGAAGATAAAGGAAGTTGACATTCACAAGAAAAAATAAAGAAAAAAAAATGAATGATATTTTCCTTAGCACGAAGTTTCTAAATCTTAGATGGCCTCTTGTTTGTGCCCATCGTTTTCAACTTTCCAAGACTAAAATTTTGCATTCTTCAATCTTCGTCCCATTTTGACTCTTGAAAGGTTTTTCAATTACCCAGCAAGTTCCTTGTGAACGACAGTTCTGTCATTCCTTTAATTCATTCTGCCCGAAACATTTTTCATCAGTCTTGTCTTCTTTCATTCCCTGTCTAATTTTTTTATATGTGTGTTTTTATGTGCTTATTGTTTCTGTTGCTGTAAAAAATATTGTTTTGTTTTGTAGCTGTGTTACATAGTTATGAAAAAAGAGTTGTTTAAGTTACTGCTCTTTTGATACATGGTTTTCTTTTAATTATTATTTTTCCGGTTTTTTCAATTATTTATTTACTTCTTGAAACATACTATCTTTTCCTTGTTAATATCTCTTCTTGCCCGTTTCTGTGTGCTTTTATTCACTGTGGAAGTGTGGACCTTTTGTACCATCCGGTACTGTGCTAATACAGTCGGTTTTGTCGTAGTGTACTCATTGCCAAAGTTCTCTGGTAAAATGGAAGCATGTGTGTGTAGAAACATTCCATGGTAATAAAAAAAGTTAAAAATGAAAATGTTTTTTACTGATTAATTATAAGTTTATTAGTTAAAGTATGTTTTAAAAAATCTGTTTTTTTTCCAATTTTACAACATGCATGATAGGATGATAAGTAAAACAAATTTATTGTTTGATATCTGATTTAAATACTGGTCATTTTAGTCATTTAAGAGCTGTAATTAGCGTAATTTGTGGTAGCTAAAATGTTACGTTAGTCACTTGAAACATGTTACCTTAGTCACACCAAACATGCCTAGTATTTTACAAAACTCAACATTAAACTATTACATCCTTAATAATGATCTTATGATATATAAATGTAAAACTGAAGAAGTTGTCTTAAATTTATTTTAATTAATAAATCATTAAAAGCCTTTTCATTTTTAGCTGAAAATTACCCGTACACATTATTCCGATTTCAGGTAATCTGGAAACGGGGCATGCAAAAAAGTCTGAAATTTTTTTTTTCCACATGCATCTTTAATGCAATCACGCAGACAAAAATTAAAAACCATTTTCAATTCATCAGATTTTATTCCTTCGCGCTTTGTTTTGAAAAGAATAAAAACATTTTTAAAAATAGCGCATCTTCTCCATCTGAAAACACCCATTTCCAAATACCCTCTTGAATATTAAGATGTGGTTAAAAACATAGTGTACCAGAGTCCGTTTGTTCCCAGAGTCAGTTTTTCAGCTTTCAAAGCACGCATTGTTCTTAGTGTCATCAAAGTTCATGGGATTTGTGGTAAAAGAGATCTCTAAAGTAAGCTAGAGACAGACGACCAAAATATTTTTATTTTCTTCTAGAAATTTTATTCGGTTTTCATCCACATTGAAAAGGCTATAGATATTTTATCAGCAACAATTTCAACAAATGTAAAGATTTTAGTATAAAATTTTCTTTATTTGTTCGTTTGTGTTGTGTTGTGGCAAAGCTATGCGAAGGCTATCTGCCAAGGGTGGGAAGTGATTTGGTCGGAGGCACTTCCCATATAACAGGGGTAATCGGGGGCATCTAAAAGGGATAATTTAGGGGGTTCTAACACGTACTCACGTTACATCTGAAGAAAATTGACCATCATTCCAGACCATTAAACCGACATCCGTGTACGACAGGCCAGGCCAGAATTCCGGATTTTCACACTTCAAACATCTACCATCATAAATTTTTGATACCATATAAAAGTACAACCAACGGTAAAATTGTAAAAACGATAGGAAAATGGAGCCGTTCTAATAGAGCATCTTCTTGTAATAAATATAGCCGTATCTGTATTGTAATTTATTATGATTAAATAACCCTGAGTAGGATTTTTGTTCATAAAAAACAGTGCTTCTTCAAAAATTTATGTTGAGATACACTTTTCATTTTATAATATATATACAGGGTATCCCAACAAGACCGGATAGACTCTGCATAACCAGATTCCTCATTTGGAGTACATAAAAAATGCCGAAGAACCATACCTCTATGACCCATAGTTTACAAGAAATATGCAAAAAAAAGCATAAACATAATATCTGGTGATCATAAAAACCTTTATTGGAAGAGTCAACATAGTCTTTGCATATGTTTACATAAAATGAGGGTCAAAATGTTCACCGTGCATTAGTGCCGGATCAAGACAGCTCGGGGCCCGTAGTAAATGTTTCCCGGGGCCCCAGTTCAGTGACGTGCCCAGAAAGCTTTTTCTTTTTAGAAGGAGGGGGGGTCACCCTCACATTAAAGGAGTATGGATAAATTAATCAAAAAAAATAAAAAGTGCTAATTAGATTATTGATTTTTAGAGCTAATTAATTGTTTAATTATATTATTAGTGCTAATCCTAACTAATATTATAATTGCGAAAGTGAGTTTGTTTGTTTGTTTATGACGCTTTCACGCCTAAACCGCTGAATCGATTAGGATGAATTTGGATTTAGATATAGATGGGACCCTGGAGAAGGTTATAGGCTACTTAGAATTTTAGATCTTTAATTACTTTTTTAATTATTAATTAAAAACCGTTTTTACGTTGCCATGCTTGGCGAGTTTCGCCCGTATCAAATGATTCATGTTTTGAGCTAACAAGAATGCTATTACTTCAATAAAAAAGCGCTTGCATCTGAAAATATTAAATACCACGGAAATTATGCCAGTTTTATGCCAAATCTATCCATCTATATATGTATATATAAATACGCTAAGCAAAACTTTAGTGTCCCTTTTGCAGCGCACTACACAAACGGATGACCGTGAAATTCGGCACAGTTAAAGTTCGTATGGAATTGTTTGTGCGAATGTTAAAATTTTTGTGTAGTATGCTAATGCACCGTAAAAAATTAGAGAAGTAATTTGGCAAACAGTATTTCGCGCCTAGTTAGGTATAAATAATACCTGAAATTAAAACTATCCAAGTGTTAGATTTAGGGGACGCTACGCCCCTATATACACAAAGAGATAGGAAGAGTGCGCTAATACCTAGGTTTTGTGAGACAATAAAATAAAACAACTTTCTTACAAACAAACTTTTCTTGAATTTAGAGATGATTTAGAGATGACACTAGACATATCAATTTCTCTAAGTAAATTACATTTTATGTTCATTAAGGCGAGCTCATTTAGACGCTCTTGTCCCATACTATTCCTTAATTGGCTTTATACACTTTAATGTAGAAAAGGAGCGTTCTCCGCTGCAGTTAGTAATCATTAAAGAATGTATAGAGACTTTCAACAAAATCGAAAAAAATAGATGCATCTATACAACATTCTGCAGCATATTTAGCAACCAAATTCAGTGAAAGTGCAAAGCATGGAATATATTCTGCGTACTTATTTATCTCCTTAATACGTGCTTGTAAGCCACGGTATTTCCCACTCATGTTGCTGGCATTGTCGTAAGTTTGACCCCCGACAATCTTTGATTTCTATGTCGCTTTCCTTGAAAAAATCAAGTAAGCTTTGGGCGAGTTGTACAGCAGTGTGACCTTCATTGTCCAAGAATTTCACAAACATTTCCACTGGTCCAGATGGTAAGACATAGCGCACTATTAGAGTCAGTTGGTCCACATGAGAAATATCTGGAGTTGAGTCCAGCGATACTGAATAATACTTGTATTTCTTAATTTCACACAGAATATGATTAAGTAAACTTGATGAAAATAGTTTGATAAATTCTTCACATGTTGTTTTAGACAAATATGATGTGTACCCGTTTCCTTTATTTGCATAGGTATCTATGCGCTGAGCTAGAAAAACGTCAAACTTTGCTATTAATTCCAATAGACCTAAATAGTTTCCATTATGAGGTGAACCAACAGTTTCATCACTACCCCGAAATACAAGACCTCGTTCAGCTAAAAATTGTATAACTGCCGTAATTCGCTCTAAAAGTGTCCGCCAATACTTTTGTTCTGTCTCAATTTGGCTTAAAAGTAGAGAATCGACACGTACATCCTTATTGTTTTTGCAAACTATCAGCGAAATAATCGCTTGTCTGTGTGAGGTGCTTTCTTCATGTCTTTTCAACAAATAATTTGCGTTTTTCCAGTCGCCAAATCCTTCTACCGTAAACCGTGACGAACAGCTTGAATCGGTGACTTTGCAAACAAAACAGAAAAGTATTTCTTTACTTTCTAAATAACATAACCAATCCCTCACGTAAGTTTTGTTTGTTGGTTTATGAGTATACGTAAAAAACGACTTTGGACAAAATCGTGGATTATTTTCTTTATCGTATGTTCTTTTTGAAGAAAAGAAATCACTGTCCATATTTTGCACTTCTCTACTTCCTTTCGCAATCCAATAATCCCGATTGAAGTTGCTTGGTCATTCACCAATATCATTGGATTACATTTTAGTTTCGTTTACTTTTTCGCTTGTAGAAAATGTTGCTAAGTTAGAACCATGTGCTGCGCTTTCTTCTTCTATTTGGCTTGAGGATGATACAGATAAATTGAAAGAAACTGCTGTAAATTCAACTTCAGTTTCACTTGTGGAACATGTCACTGAACTGGGATTAGTTGCTGATATTCTTGGTAGTGCTGGTAATGATTCTTCTACAGCACTGCCTTCGTGTACCACAGAGAGAGATGCGACTTCTGGATTTTCTACTTCCGTTTCAATTGATTCATCATCATCACCCACAACATTAAAAAATGCAGACAGCTTGCGTGTTTTTGATATAACATCTTGGGTCTTTTTTAACTTATCATCTCTTGCTTTGCGCTTTGCACTTCCAGAAGCATAATGTCGACCTATATCTCTGTCTCTGCTGCTCATGTTGACTCCCTCTACCTGGGTAGAAAAAAAATGTACAATGCAATCCTGTTACTTTCTACTAACTCCAACTAAAAGCCATGATATTCTATATACAGATAAAATAATATTTTTAAAAAAACTTGAATCAACAAGCGTATTTAAGGATTTCCTGAGAGCAGGCAACCAACCTATTAGTAAACGGTTTACATAAGAGTTTGTAACTCACCTATTCGAAATATCTCTTGGTTAAACAATCATTAATCCAATTTCAAATGCGTCTTGACTGATGGCAGAGATTCTTTTATTTATTTTATTGATAGGGCCCCCCTTATCCAGGGACGGCATTAGCAAGTCCTGCTTACGCTTCCTTAATAGACAGTGAAATCTCCTTTAACGGCCATGTCCAAACAACGGACATTTTTGAAGACCGGCCACATACCAATGGTACCAAACTCACTCCATTAAATTAATATTAGACCTGACTTCCTAATAATGGTTACCTCTCCGCATCATGAAAAATTTTAACAGCCACTCCAATTTTTTTTTTCAGTTTGGTGATATTGAAATGTTGCAATTTGATGCTACAGAACCTATGTATTGTATTGAAGTAATTTTTAATTTTTTTCTTTCCTTAAAAACTTACTTTTTATTTTGTTTTGTTTATAAACATTGGTATAATCGTTAAGATTAAAATTTATAAAACCATATTTTAATATTTTACTACTACTAACAGGGGCGTAGCCAAGGAGGGGGTTAGGGGGTCATAACCCCCCCATGAGGAATATTTTCCTATACAAAATGTATATTCTTCACTACATTGTCACACACACGTATACATATGTAAGAGTTGTAATAGTCGTAACCCCCCCTCATGAAAAATTTCTGGCTACGCCCCTAAACTAATGATTATTATTCTACAATTTAATCCAGTAGTTTCAGTAATATAAAGGAATATAATCTCAATAGTATAAGTGAGAAATTAATGGTTCGGAATAACATAACTCAGATTCTACAACAATTTCTTGCCTTAAAAATAAATTTCACTTTAAAAGAAAAATAAAAGTTTTACGACAAAAGTTCTTTAAGCAGTATAAATTAATTACCTTGATTTATGCTATTATGCAATAAGTATGAATATAAAGTCAATGTTAGATTGTTATTATTTTGAAACGATATATTTGATTAATTAAGACATAGAGAAATATTTGGATGAGAGGTTATTAAAAAGAGCTTTTTTTGTGTGTGTGTCTTAAACAAAGTGTGCAATAAAGCAAAATATTACGCATATAGCAATATCTTTATATCTTTAAGAATACTATTTTTAGGGCAAGAGCTGAAGCCTAATAACCCTTCCTCTGGATACGAAACTGCAGCAAAACAGTTTATTTATTGATTTTTTTAATTCGACAGAAAAAAGCAAAACCATAAAAAAACATCTAAAATTTAGAAAATCTAGCTAATCAATTTTCAACCCTTCTTGTATTTTAATACTTAAAACTCTAAATTTAAATACAAGAAATATGAAATAACTCAAATTAAAAAAAGAAGAAAATTTAAGAATCCAAAAATATAATTTAAACTGAGAAAAAACAAATAAGATATAGCGCAGGAAAACTTCCAACATAGTATCCAACATCACATCACTAAAATTCTGATTATAATAATTGAAAGAGTGAAATAGAAAAGTTTTTCTACAATTCGCATATTTTACTAACCCGACTACCGGACGGATCAAAAAGAATTACTTTTGGGCATTAAAAAAATCTGCTTAGCTTTGGTATGATATTTTAATTTTTTTCTATTAGCTAATATAAATTGATTAAAAAAATATATACTCAAAACTTGTATTACCGTGTTTATTCGCGTAATAGTTGCCCTCGCATAATAGTCGCACCCCGTTTTGAAACAGAAAAAAATCGTCAAAATATTTTCTTTGGTTAAAATTCGCAGTCGCGTATTCAACCTTCATCTAAAAAATAGAAAATTATCAGCTGTACTCTTCCCAGAACTAGTACTCATAATGGATTCATCTGAGATCTTAAGTTAAAGTCATTTATTATAAACTGTGTGCTATATTATTTTTCGTCAATAATTTCTCAAAGATTTGGGCAAATTTTCTCAAAGATGCCTATAAAAATATAACGTATTTACTCGCGTAATAGTCGCCCTCGCGTAATACTCGCACCCCCGTTTTGAAGCAGAAAAAATTAGCTTTAGATTATTAATATTATGTAGTAGATTTTACCCGCATAATATCCGCGCCTAGACTTTCACCATGAAAAATTGGAAAAAAGTGCGACTATTACGCAAGTAAACACTGCAACAAACAGAAGAAAAATGGATCTTTTTTTTGTGAAACTAACGAAAAGACTATTAAATAAACATGATCTGGAAACAGTTGATAATTTGCTAATTCTATATATTATAATGTATTTTTAATGCCAGTAATGTTTTAGCATTAATTATAGAATATACAATATTATGTAGATTTCCCAACATAATAGTCACACCTAGACTTTCGCAATGAAAAATTGGCAAAAAAAGTGCGACTATTATGCGAGTAAACACAGTATTTCTTAGAAATAAAACAACTTTAAGCACTGACAATTTTTAAACACGCACTGTTATTTCAAGACAATCATATTTAGCATTATAGTTATTAGCATTCGAGAATATAAAAAATTGCAAAAGTATATCTCTTACCTTGGCTTGAAGATTTCCTTGCTAAGGAGATAGAGAAAAAATTACGTAGACTTTAAGGGATTTTCTGCAGTACAAAAATATATACACAGATTTTTAAAAAGACAAGTACAATGGAGTATAACGACAGCAAATAAAGCGAACGACCATCTGAAAACAAAGTAAGATCGAGACAAAAACCACACGTGGATATTGAGTTCTCAAAAAGTATCCTCGAAATAAGAGGACTAGACATTGCAATACTAGAGAAAGCGAATACACGAAAGCCTTTGGTCATCGGGCAGCAAGAAAGCTGAGGACAGAAAAAAAAATTTCGACTCTGATTTGTTTTTAAACTTTCTAGATAAACATACGGGACTCTGGAAAATATTGGGCGTCATTTTCTGTTTGAAGACTGAAATGTGGCGCCAGATTTGGTAGTTCCAGCTTTGATTGTTCATTTATCTAACAAAATATGTGCCTTTAAATAATCCTAATTAATAAGTGGCAAAATGTTTCTTACATATATGTTCGCGTGTATGTACATAAAACTTTCTCTTTTAAATTTTAAGTTTTAATAAAAATTATGCCTTACCTAATTAATTTATAATAAAATTTCCGTTTCCTACATTCCTTGCCAGTTTAAAGTTTTCGTTTCATTATCTTTTGTTTTTCGCTTCTGATTCATTTAAAATGAAATATAGTGGTCAGCAACAGATTTTGTACATAATGAACATGTGTACATATTCAATAATGATGGTATAAACATCCAGAGTAATTTTAATGAATGTTAAATTTAAATTTAAATTTATCTGAAATAATGGATAGTTTAACTAATTTAAAAATATTTTATTACACAAATAAAGTACTCGGTTCATTTTTAATGCGTTTTTATTAGAAAGAATACTTCTTTTTATTATGAACTAATACGACATATATTAAAAGTTGTGTTATTAATTACTAGATTCGTGGATTGTGCAACAGTGAATTGTGTGAAACTTATAAAAAATATTTCCTGCATATTGAATCATTTTGAAAAGCTTGATTGCGACTTCATTATAAAATTTCTTTTGATTAGTTACTGTGGGGCCCCTGAAATGATCCGGGCCCATAGGCTGCAGCCTACTGAGGATTTCATTTTTGTACTTTGTTTTATTTCTAAATTTTGTTTATTCATGGATTCATTCTTCAAATACAGACAAACTTGTAACACTACTGGTAAGGCATGCACTTTTTCAAGGCCGTAGCCTGGGGCTCTGGACCTTCTCTCTCCTCCGAAATTGTGATTTTCGTCAAACGAAATAATAATTATTAATAATGAAGTGTTTTTGTGAAAAATTCTGCGTTTTCTACCGCTTGGACCATCCCTAAAAATTTTTTCTGGGTACTGCACTAATGGTTCCACGATGTTTTAAATGTACGCTTTCGTTTTGTCCCTTACTGCTTGTTTAGAAAACTCATGTCATTTCACGATGGTGATCCGTTGATTAAATAATTAAGGCGTGCAACAGCCACACTAAATTTATCTATATTCTTTTAATGAGTTATCTGCAAGTGATTTATAGTTCACTAGTCCCTACCATGGCCGAGTGAACATGGTGGATGGTTGAAGTGTGAAGGTTCCGGGTCTTGGCCTATAACGCAAGCGACGATCTAACGGTCATTAGTTTTGGGCGGTTTTATCCAACTGTAACGTGAATATACGTCAGAATCCCAGAAGTCGTCAGTCCGAAGCTCCCCTTCCCTCCCCCCCTAGGCAGATAGCCCTCGAGAAGCTTTGCCGTAGTACAAGGCATGCATTACACTTCACTAGTATACATATAGCTGCAAAAATTCTTTAACGGAAAAAGAGAGAGGTCTTGGTGAGGGAGGAAACAAAATTTTCAAGCTGAGGGCGCGGGGCCCGTAGCATTTGCTACATCTGCTATATTGTTAATCCGGCACTGCCGTGCATATCGAGAGTTCCATGCGTGCGCCGTGTGGTGGCTGACTGCTCGCGTTGCATCAATCTGCCGCCCACAAAAGTATGCGCAACATGAAGGGGGGAGATTAAGTTACTTTTTGTAGTAAACAGGTCTCCATAGACCAATTTTTTCAAACGTTCCCATTGGAAGAAATCAAAGTTGCCTGATCTGGTGATCGTAGCGGCCACAAGACAGCTCTCCTTCCTATCTAACTCAGCGGTCAATGTTCACATTTCCAATTTTTTTTCTCGCATCAGATGTGACGTCATTTCTTTTCTTACCCATTTCACCGGAAAATTATGGATCTTAGAGGTTTAATTCTTTGGACATTTTTATGCACACCAAGCGAGGAAAATGATTATGCAGGGTTTATCGAGTCCTGTTGGGACACCCTGTATATACTTGTGGGACTTTCCGTTGTACATTCATAATAATAGCAATTATATCGTGAAAAAAATTAATGATATTTAAGTGTTATAACATTAATTAAAAAGTTTATAAAAATAACAGAGTAAGTAATGTGGTCAAATGAGTTTTTTTAAAGTGCTCATATTAGATCAGTTCGAGCTGAATTCTTCAAACTTATTATAATGCATGAATTTGTATGAGAACTATTATTGATACAGGCATGTGCAAAACGCTCCCCTTCCAAAAATTAAAAAAGACCATTTCTTGACATCGAAATGAGGAGCAATAAACTACTTATAATTAATCATGAATAATGTTTTAAATAGCTTATTTGGATAAATTGAGTTACCAAAGTAAAAGTTTCTTAAAAATCAGCCTTACGAAATTTCAATGCTTTAAATCGATTTTGTGAAGGTCGTTAAAAACCCCAAACCAATTCCTTTAAATTTCAGCATGATTCAATTAAGATCACAGGATGCGATATTTTGTAGAAAGAACATTTCTTTTTGTAAAATATTAACAGATGGCAGCACTTAAAATTTTTCCTTGAAGAAAATTCGTACCAATTAATGAACTGCCTATAAAATATTAAAAAAGGCTCCACGAACCTTCTCAAGTTTATTGATTAAAAAAGACAATTGAAATATAAAAATTACCTTCACAATAATTCATACACATGCTAAAACCTTTGCAATTGTAGAAATATTAGTTTTAATAATTTGCAAATAGATGTATACGAAAATATGTGATCCAGTTCGAAGTACTAAAAATTGTCATTTGTGGATTCATGAATTTGAATTTATGTATTTATAATTTTTATAAAATTAAGTATTCTTAAAAATTTATTTATTCTGCGTAATTGTAACTCAACTCTTCTCTTTTTGATGAGTTACATTAAAAGTATGCATTTTTAGATACTGGGTAATTACATTTACTGACAATCAAAAATACGTACAAATAGCGTAAAAGAGCACATATGTCATTAAAATATTTAGTATGCGTTAAGTAGTCATTGAGAAAAATGACTATGTTCAGTAGATATTTTCTTTAATGAAGCACTGTGCCTATATATTCTCAAAAGCAAGCAATATAAAAGTAACAAACAAAGCATTATTTAAATTTAGACCTTCAGTTTTTGAATAATAGTTTCAACATTAAAATATTTATTAAACAGTTTAAACATTTTATTAATTGTTAATTCTTTGTACGTGAAGTTAGAAATGCAGTAATGCTTTTATTTTCAATTCAAAAATTTTGCAAAAATATTGACGTAGTAACTATACAAATACTAATATTAAAAAATCGTGTGTGAAATAATTTAAAAGGTTCTATTAAGATTATAAAAGTTTGGACTTATTAGAGGACAAATGCATCAAACTTTAGGAATAATTTTTCTATTTATAAACTTCATAATTTTATGCGCTTTTTATAACACCACTAACAACGAGACAATTCTATTGCGATTTTAATTGATTTTTGTCTGAATAAGAGAAGAAATGTGCAACTACTTCGCTTTAGTTAGATCATAAAGACCGTTTTAGTTAGTCTGCAAGCTAGATTAGTGTTTCCGAATACAATATAAACATTACAAATACAATATAAATGTTACGTACACAAATATTAAATTTTAATAGATTTCGTTGATTTACCTTACACTTTTGAATGTAAGCATATCCATTATTAAGTCGAAAATGTGTGTTTTCTTCATTAATTTACTCAAAATTCAATGTAAAAAATCAACTTGATCATAACAACTCAATGTAAACCATCGAACGGATCTGTATAGCATGTCAAGGAACCTAGCAACCACCGAAGTAACTAGGGATTGATAGATGCGAGACGAGAAAAAAGCGCTTGTATCGTCTCGGATAGCAATTGAAAAGCTTTCTCTTCTCTCAAATAACTGAGCACCTGTCACGTCTCATCCATTCTGAAATTAATCCTTAGAAGTAACTGTGAGTGACTTAAACATCAAGTTTCGACAGAAAAAGACTGATTTGAACTTCAAGAAACGGTGTTAAATTCAAGTTGGGATTGTAATGTGCTGAATTTGTTAAACAAATCTTTTAGACCTTCTTTATCGATGACCTATCAGCTTCTTCTTTTTGAAATGATCTAAGGCAGGGGTTCCCAAACTTTTTTTTTACCCGCGGCACCCTTGTCAGGCTAAAAGCATTTTGCGGCAATCTTGTCAGGCTAAAAACATTTTGTGGCACCCTTTTTAGGCTAAAAACTTTCGCGGCAGATTTCCTTTAAAGAAATATGAATATGAAGGTTAGAATGAAGCAGTTTGGATGCATTTTACGTTATTTTTTGTTTGTTTGTTTATAGGGCTAACTATCAAGAAAGTACTCTCTTGGGAAAGGGATGTAGAATTTTGACAATGCCCCCATTTCAGGGAGTTCCTATAAAAGAGAGGCTACAGGACAGTCTTGAACTTGACTGAAATATTTTTGTTTGAGCCCACCGGCTTAGCTCACTTTCTTGGGGATACCGGTTCAGAGGAAATTATTTGATTATACTCCACCAAAACACTTTTCTTGATTACCGCCACGACACCCCTGACATACGCTCGTGGCACCCAGTTTGGGAACCTCTGATCTAAGGTATAGGAAAGAATGGTATCATGCAATAGTAGGGAAATATGGAATACCGTGTTTCTGGTCCTGATTGATGCAGCTGTCAAGTGAGATTACTGTGAACTACTCAAGAAAGACCCCAGATAAGTTTTGACAGTGAAAGACCCCAGATAAGACCCATTTGCAGATAAGTTTTCAAATATTTTAACCTGCCAGTATACACGTGACTTGAGTATTGATATTAAGCATAATGTACACTAAAAGAATTGTAGTTTGTTATACTGTGGTCTTTTTTTAGCTCAAAATTTTTTGTTCATCAAGTTCATTTTCCAAGATGTCTTGTCGAGCATTTTGGAATACCATGTAGTACTCATGTCCTAAACTAAAGAACTTTAAAATAAAGACGTTGAATGTATATGCTTTAAAGGAAAATTCTTCGAACATAAATGAGGGAAAATTCGGATTCAAAGCTTCCGTCCTTCTCTGTAGGCTAACCTTGATTATACCAGAGCAGAAAAAGCAGATCTCTGCTACTTTTGTAAATAAACTCGAAGGATAAACAACTTGCACATAATCTTATGAGTATGGTCTTTATAGTTAAAAATAACCATGTTTTATGAAGTCTAATTTGTTTTTCAATGATTTAACTCCCTTAACAGTCGTATTATTTTCAAGAAAATGGTCATAAAAATGTCTGTTTTCTCCAGAAAACTGTATCAAAATGAGTGCATGTACAATACATGTATTCATTTTAAGGTTTTGGACATTGTTTCAGAGCGAAAGAAAAAAAAGTAGGGGATCATTAAAAATAGATGTTTTAAACACTAAAGAAGAATTTTAGAAAACTTCGTAAAATAAATAAATATTTGTAAAGTTTACTTTGAACATAAGTAAAAAAAAGTGAGCTAAGACTGCACAATTACAAATACACATATTTCAGTACTGCCACCATCTATTTAAAAATACCACTATCTCCGAATTAAGTTATAAATAGTCAGGTATTGTCATCTGTTGTGTAAAATGAGATATAAAAAATCCGTGCTTAAGAACTGAAATTCTCTTACCTTTCTAACGCATAACATTCGAACGCTATTTCCCGGATATAAGACGGTCACGAGAAATATATGGAGAAAGCTAGCCCGTGATTTTTATGAGAGCGAGGGTAAAAGGAATAAACCACCTATTCCATATTACCTGACTATTTCATACTAACATCCAAACGTTTTTCTTTGGGTAAGCATTGTTTTTCTTTGGGTAATTGTAATTATTATTTCACTTCATTCATTAAAACTAAGTGTGCCCGTTTCATAATAAAAAATAATTCTATAAATTATGTTTGTAAATTATTTGTTTTATAAATAAATAAATTATAAATAAAATCACCGTTAATTGCCATCATGGCCTCCTCTCAACATGATGTGGTTAACGAAGTTTTAGAAACAATTAAGAAATATCTCAATAAAATCAGATTTTATTCAATTAAGTGTCATTTCAGGCATCAAATAAAAAATTGTAAGTTTTAAATATTTTTTTCGACGCCCTGCAAACATAGAACAATTTCTAGCATGTTTTCTCATCGATAGTTCTCTTTTTCGCTACAAATGCCCGAAATTTCAGTTGTATATTAATGTAACAGCTTTTTTTCTTTCTGTTACCCAACAACTCCCCTGACATAGAAATGTTAATTAAATAAAACCGTTTCCAAAATCCTAGCTATTAATCTTTTTAATTTACATTTTATTTCATTCATGCAAAGCGTTGTTTCTACAGGTAGAAAGAAAGTGAAATAGAAACTCCTTCCAAGAGAAAAAAAAAATCATTTAGCATATTTAAATGTACACTTTAAAACTCAGAATGCGTAAGTTTTTCGTAAAGTGCTATAATAATACTCCAAAACGTGAAACACTCGCTCTTAACAACACCTCTAGAATGCATCCCTGTAGTAATTTCCAAACCCTCCTTTTAAATGTTTAATTTATTTTAATTCTGTGCTAAGAAATACCGTAGCATGAATACGAAGTTATCTAAGTGGTTGTTCATGTAAATAAATGGCATAGGTTATCAGAAGGCGGCCATGCTCATGATATACCTTTCGTGTAGGACTTACTCACTTTAAATGCTGTTTACGTTCAAAGATGAAGTTGAGTTTGGAGCATTTTTGCACTCATTGCTCTGCAGCTGCTGTTTCAGGTTTTTGGGAAACAATGAAAATCAGGGTTTAAAGTTCATTCGAAGTAAAGTCTGTGCATATTTTTTTTAAATATACATCGGATTTTGAAATTGTGTTTCATTTCGTTTTTTTCCTACAACATAGAAAATGTAACACTCTGGGAAAATAGTATCTGAAGTAGCGAATCCCAAAACAGTAAAATGGATTTCGTAAAGGGAATTATATTTCCTTTAAAATTAATTTTTCAGAACTTTTTTGTGTGTGTACATGCCAATTATTATACCAAATAAAAGCTTCTGCTTCTATCTAAAAAGTCAAAAAAGGCTTTCGTAAAAATTCTGAATATATTGTACATTAACATTATTTTAATAGAATTGACATAACTATTTTTTATACTTTTATTCCCAAACTGTGAGACCTTTCTCTGTGTAACAATAAGAAAAAAATTTCATAATAATAATACTAATAACAAAAAAATATTCCTCATGTATGAAAATAATCAAGAGTTAAGCACACAAACCTTCAATTTACGAAGGTGAATGATAGCGCATAGGTACAAGTGGTTTAGCTTTACGCCAATGACAGAAACACTTTTATAAAAGTTTTTAGCAATCTAACTTTGATTTGCACTCCGTTAAAGATATTAAATAACATTAAATACGCAAATTTAGTTTTTCATCAATATTTACGTTATAGCCTGTTTAATTTTCAGTATCTTTAGGTATGTTGGGGAAATGTGTATTTAAAAGTATGTAATACAATTGTATTATATAATTTTAATACCTGCATAAAAATGCATGAAAAAGCGATGTAATATCTGCATGAAACAAATTAAGAAATGATATTGTAATAGAACTCAATTAAGGGAAATAAATTTATGCCCAGCAAACACACACGGGTTATCTGAACGTCTATTAACGGTCAGAAAACGTCTTCTGAACGTTAATAGACGTTCAGAGAACCTGTGTGTGTTTGCTGGGTGCTAGTAGCCGTCGGCTACTATCCGAGCGTATAGCGCTCTCAACTGGGAGAAGGAAGGTGCTTGGTTTAAACCCAATTCACGTCCATCGACTTAGCCTTTCGGAGTTTTCCGTGGTTTTCTCCGAAACTTACTGTAAATATGGGTTAGGACCCCCTAGAAAGATCCCACGGAGAAGAACACCCCCTCTCCCATCGGCCTCGATCCCCAGTGTAGATAATATACCGTAATTCCTTAAACAAGCAAATTTATAATGAACGAAATTATACCGTATAAAATGTGGAATCTTGAGAGGAAAAAGACATTAATTTGTAAGTCTGAAACAATTCCATTTGTAGACAAATATAAAACTAATTGCGTTATGTAATACAATTACCATCTAAAGGAAGGAACAGCTATATAGTTAGGTACAACTAACAAACAGCCGATAATTTGTACCTCATATTGGAGTACATTTATTTCAATCCAGTTATGATATTACGTAAACTGCGCAAAAGCCTCTTTAAGTTAACTTTGTTTAAAATATTTTATTAGAAAGCATGTAAAAATAGTTTCACTACCTGGGCAACAAAGAAGTATACAAAAAATAGAAAGTTGTTTGCACTGTTCAGCAAAGTAAGAGAAATAGAAAAACGAACTTTTCTAAATATGTTGTATTTAGCAGAAAAGAAATTCTGAATTTAACTTTCTAGTTTTAATGTTGAAATAAAACGTATACGAAAAATAATAAAACGCATTTATAAAATACGTTTTATTACTTTTGATACTCAAACATCAATATGAACTGCGGTTCAGGGAATGTAAAATTAGTCTCTCTCAGCGAAAGAGCAAAGCTAACCATTTAATTTGATAAAATTGCTAATAGAATTTTGTAATTGGATTTCAAAGATTAACATTATACTTTTTACTCGGTTAAGTTAATTTCTTAATTCAAATTTATTTTAAAGGAAAGCGTAGAGTATTGGAAGTTAATAAATTTTATAAGGTATGTGTTTTGTTTAAGGCAAAGGTACACGAGGATTATTTGCCTACTGAGGGTATACCTTGAGCAGAGGACTTTTTCAAGTGTTCTAACCTGTATTCACGTTACATCTGAAGAAAACCGTCCAAAATTCTAGACCGTTATATATACAGCTGACGAGAGGCCATAACTCTAGACCTGCACACTTCAATCATCTCTCAGTGTTAAGTGTCAACCAATTCGGCCATCGGGGGGCCTTATAATGTCACAGTTTATTTTGAGATGAACGCCATTTAACGGTCTTGTTAGTATAGATTTTAAAAGCATTTTTATCTTCCTGTTACAAGCCTTGCTAAGAGCTTGGAGGAAATACATACATGCTTCATTTTAAAAATGTGGAAAGTGAAAGGAAAATATTAATCTATTAAAACACTTTTCAACTTTCATGCTAGTATCATTTCTTCTACTAAAAATTACAATTTTAGAGCAAAAATAGATTACTAAAATGGTTAGTTGAAGTTTGACTGAATTGATGGAAGACCAATTTTGAAATGACCCTTTAGGGGCGAGAATGGGAATTCGTTAGAGGAGAATGACTCTTAAAAAGAATAAAATGAATTTTCATTTTTCAAAAAAAACAAAATTATTTTTTAATATATAGTATTTTTTTTATGTGTGTGGTAGGGTGTGAGAACAATTTTTCAGAATTCCGTTATAAAATCAATCGTATCCATTTACAAAGGGCATTCCATAAAAACTGAGAGTTATTTTTTTACGTAGTGGCAACACCTCGAAACTAAAACATTGAAGTCCAGGCGATTTTTTCAAACTGTTAACTGTACGTTTATACGAAATTCTAAACGAAGCAGACGATTTTATTTTCCTAGTTCCGTGCTTGTTTAAAGAACTGTTTTATTTGCCTTACAGAAATGAAGATGAACTGGTAGGGAATTGGACATTACATCACGATAATGCTCGCCCGCATGTCGCTACTTCTGTTCAGCAATATCTTAGTAAGTGAAATATTAAAATCATGCCGCATTCCCCTACCGTCCAGATCTCGCACCATGCGATTTCTGGCTGTTTCCGACGTTGAAGGATAAGCTCCGTGGCAGAAAATTTAACAGAGATTCTGAAGTTATTTCAGCAGTGGGGGGTTCTTTGAAGCAGCTTCCAGAAAAGGGCTTCTCTACTTGTTTTAAAGAGTGTGATGAACGATAGGACCGTTGCATATCATCTGACGGAAGGTATTTTGAAAAAGAATGATGTATTTTTTTCTGTAAATATATTTCTTGATTTTTAATGATTTTACTTTCAGTTTTTATTGAATGCCCTTTGTATATATATATATATGTAAATCGATTCGATTGATTTTATGTATATGTTAAAGATTTATGTATATGTTAAAGATGAAGTAAATCTATGCCTGCTTTATTCATTTATTTGCTTGATTTAACTTAAGCATCTTCTAGACTAGATTATGCAAGACATACGCTGTTATGTCTTTACACATTCATTCAAATTACATTAATAGCATGTGTCTTATTTATAACATCTTTGAGTCAAGTGCTTTCCAGGATCTTTCACTTTTCTGCTAAAATATGAGATTCAAAGCTGTTGTTTTGCTATTCCATATAGTGTCCTATAATAAAATATAATTGGATTTATAAATGCTTTCTTACTTTGTTAAGCTCAAAGATTATCGTTATATAAGTCGACAGAATTCGTGGACTATACGCCCATTGCATCTCTCCTCCCTTCATGATATTTTATTTTGAAATCATACAGGGTGCTTACTAATTAACCAAAAATTTGAATTGTTTAGTAAAAAATTTTGAGAAAAGATAAAAGAAAAATATTTACATCACGTATAAGTACACTTATTCCGATTTAAGGCGCAAGAGTTTTGAAGTGCTTCCGATTAATTGCAATAATATGCCGAAGCCTATAATATCAAAGTTGTTCAAAACTGAATAAATAATTCGCAGTCTGATGACCGAAATTTCAGCATAAATAGCCGAAAATGCAGAAATGGACGAAATGTCAGCAGAAAATGAAAATCCTCTTTTCGATGGTCAAGTTAGGCAATTTACTACTGCAAAATGCTCGCAAAGACGCGAACTTTTACTGAAAACTGCTTGCAGCTTCGTGTCTGTCTAGTGCTGCGTCACAGGACAAAATGAAAACTCGTATTAATTCAAACTCGTTTCGTAAATTTTATACCGCGTAGTGTTGTGTCACCAAATGTTACGTCAGTATGACGTCCCAATAAACAGTTGTTGCAGTTTCAAAATTTTAGTTAATTAGTGCACACTCTGCATTATCCTAAGTATTAATGACCGTCTGAGGAGTTTTCTTGAAGATTAAAAAATATTTTAATCATTTTTATCGATATAACTTTTTACGTTAAACACTATTGTTCGTACAAGTAGGGTTTTAAACTTATCCAATGAATCTACTGAAACACACAAAGATCACAGTGATTATATATCCGTACCCAAGGCGTAATAGAATGATTCGTTAGCCACTACTCGACCCGGGCGGCCCAGTTCAAATATGAAATAGATTTAAAATAATACTGCAAAAATATTTCTAGTCTAAATATTAAAAATGGACAAACTTAATTAAATTTGAAAGAATTGCTAAACAAAATATTGAGAATAATGCTTCTGTAAATTATATCGGTAATCGGGCATACTACAAGTTTTGAGATCAAGGTTTGAAAAAGCATGCATCAATAACTTTATTTAAAAATGTTTCGTAATCAATAGACTTTTTAAAATTAATTTTATCAATGAATTTAGGTCCGCCTTTTTTCTAGCTCCCTATAATTCATTAGCTCTAAATACTTAAAAAGTAAATTCCTTATGAATGTCTGATATAACAAAAAATATTTTAAAAGGATAAGTTTTCCTTTTTAGTATTTTAATGAGATCCAATTATAGTTGATCGGCGGGAACCATTAAAAAATATTATCGATAAAAAGATATCAATAAAAAGAAATCTTTCACAATTTTAAAAGTTATTGAATAGGGCTTGTTTTTTCTTCATTGAACCAACTTAAGTCATTTGTTCTCAGAATTTTAAATCTGCTTCAAAGAAAAGAGCAAACGGTGCTATAAAATTTATCTCGTAGCTCAGAACCTTCTGTTGGAAGCATCACGACACATGGTGGTGACACTAAATGGGTTTTGCAGGTTATTTTCTTGAATGATGAATCTACAATATATGACACGCTTTCCTCCCTTGGCAGGAACTGATAAATGGATTTTTAAAGATGAAATTAGGCTTTGATTGCTAAAAGGTTAAGCGTTGGAAGTTTTTCCTTTCGGTCTCTATTTGGGTATGTAAATTGTTCTTCGAGGGATTAAAAATTTTTATATTCTTTTCAATGAACAATGCATATAAAAAAATATATGTAGACGTTTGATGGACCTTTTTTGTAATTTTTAAATGACTGCATCTTACTGTGTGCATATTTTCAAGCTCTAAAGCGGATTTTATTATAGATATTTTGATGATATTTTTTCTGTCATTGACTCACGAAAAAGATTCGGTACTACCAAAGTAATTTAGCTAAAAGTATCTTCGGAAGGTTTTTAATCTTAGAATTATAAGTGTACAACTAATATATATCGAATATTAAAACAAACGAATTAGATCCGATAAGCCTTTAATGTTTCTAATGCAGCAATGAGCTTTTTCAAGAGTTCTTCATGACAGAAATGGGTCGTATTATGGAGTTAATATCATTATTTTCATGCCTGTCAAATTATTTAGGACATAACACTGTTGTCTATTTCCGAGTTTATGAAATTCCCTAATTAAGCTCCAGTATAATTAAGTTTTTAGTGTATTAAACATACCGCCCAAGGGGTTTAGTGCCTCCCACTGGGTGCTCCCATAGTAAAACGGCCAGTATTTCATACCATAGTAGTGGCAAATACTTGATGAACAAACACCTGCCCTTAGGAAAGGGGGGATGTATTAAACATATGTCATTCTTCATACGTATATTTGCCATTTCTTCCCAGACTCAATTCTAAAACATGTATTTTTTCAATAGTTATAACATAATTTATAATAGTATTCTAAATATTAGTCAAAGCAAAAAAAACAAAAAATGGCAATTAATATTACAACTTCTAAACCAATTTAAAACAAGGAAATATATTAACCCTTTTCTTAAATCTTAATAAATCTCATAGGTTTATCGCTCTAAGATTTTATATTATACCCAGTGAAAAAAAGATATTTTTTTACCTTGTATGTTATCCTTTTTAAATATAAAATCTACGTATTTTTAAATAAGAGTACTTCATTTTTCAGAAATCATACTTCATGAAAATGATAAATGAAAAAAATCTTAATATATTTTATTTTGGATTTTGTCTAATTAAGCATTTAAAAAAGTTCTCATGCATCGTGCAGCCGTGTTTTTGATACGCATTAAGAGAAGGATGCAAATTTAATGATACAAACTACCTTTCACTCAACGGAAACGAAATCAAATTCATGACGTTCTCAGTAAACATTATCAGTATCAGCATAAACTTCCGCTTGAAAAGACCTATATCTAAGAAATATTTATAAAAAATAATATTACGGTGTTTTATAAACAAAAAAAGAATGATTTTTTTCTGATAAATGGACTGAAAAGTTGTACAGAATAATTTTGAGGTAAATGCGATTTATTGCTCTTTTTAGAAGGAACGCTTCATGTTTTATAGGTTAATCACAAATCAAGGATCTTTTGCCCATTTAAAATCAGTGTTTTATCAAGTGTGTCATCATGTGTCATTAACTTTCATATTGATGTGATTTATGTGTCATAGATATTTAGAGATTTATTTAGAGATAATTATTACAATATCCTTAATGCACATTTTAAGGAGAGCTTTACGAATAAATAAAATTCTTATGAATGATATCAACATAAATCAGTGCTCAAAATGGTTTGATTTCCCTTTATGAAATGTAGTACTTGGGCATCTCTTCGTATAAACAAAACAGTCGGAGAAATGATACTTCCTAACGCATTAATATCATGTATGCGTCAGTGTTGGGCAAACATTAACTATGAAAATAATTAACAATTAACTAGTTGCAATTATCAATTAAAAAATTACTTTTAATTGCAAGTTATAACGATTAACACTTAATTGATTGTGCTTGCAAAATATTATTATTAAAATTAATTAATTGTTAGTTGTTTGAATCATGCTTACAATTAACAATTAATGAAATTCAAAGTTAGGTGATATCTATGCACTCAAATTGAATTTTCATTTGCCTAAAACAGTAAAATAAATATAGTGGAATAATTTTCTAGCATTTGCCTCCATAATGTTCTCAAATGCATGCAATGTCTGGAATTAAGCTGCTTTCAACCTACAGGTGTAATCAAAGTTGGGCAACAAAAATTGACGATTCATCAATCATTTATCTAAAAGTATGATTAATCAATATAACTAATCGCTAATAAATTGTTATGGTTATCAACAATTTTTTTTAATTACCGAAACAACACTCAGTAGTTTTATTTTTAAAAGATTTAAAATATGAGAAATAATCATAGATACATCTCATGAAGAATATGTAAAGATATTAATAAACTTTTTCAATAATTTCGGTATTTTAAGATCTCTGGCTCAGCTCGCGGGATTCTTCCCCTTTGACATCGAAAACTGTCTATACTCCGATATTATCAAGGAGATAGCCAGCTGTTTTCTGTACACTCATGGTCATCTATAGATCTCCCCATGGACACGACACCAACCAACCAACGAACCAATAATTTCGGTTAAGTAAAAATAAGGTTATATTTTAGTTTACAGTAAAATGTAACCTGTTTTAATCGTCAAAGTACATCCTATAATCAAAGATAATTAAAAAAAACTTACTTTTTCATCATTAACAAAGAATGAAAATATTACAACTATATTTTTTTCAAATTCTTCTTTATACAATATTATTCACTATAAATAGCACAGCTATCATATTTTTATAACCCTGTAGTGATCATAATTTAACGCATGTTTGTGTGTGCTTTAAATCAAAAAAGTCAGAAATAGCAATCTTATTAAAAGAAAATATCACATAATGGTGCAGTTGGTTTAGGATAGAATTACATATTAAAATATATCAGGTATTAAATTTTGTTTACTACTATGTTTTTATTTGCATTTTATTTTCAAGCAATCTGAGGTAATATTAATTCGAATATCGCATGCAATTCTTTTAATCTACCGTATTGGCCCGATTATAACGCGGCCTCGAAATTTTTCATCAAGATAGAAGAATCCTATATTAGGCCTCGAATTTAGCACGTGTCAGGTTTTAAACGGGGAATGTTCAGTCAAAAAACACCGCGCTATATTCGGGCCAATACGGTATTTATCATTGAATCCCGGTTTTAAACTGTCATGTATTTAGTTTGTCATATTAGCCTAAATTCGGAGTTATATTTCTCCGCGTTATAATTATTTTATGTGAATTTGAATATAACACAATAATGAACTATTTTCATTGTGTACCCAATGCAAGTAGTTAGTACATTGGTGTGGATTTATGATCCTGCATGTGAGGTTATTTTAGGTTAAAAATATCGATTATATGAATTTTATGGACAAAGTGATAAATTTGCACATTTTTCATAATTGCATGCCACATGTGTGTCTTTTATAAAATAACACCAAGTCCGAGCTGCCTAGCTAGAAATAACGTTCTAAAATGTATGTTTGAAAAATTGTACGTATACCTGGTTCGATTTCAGCGTATATAAGGCAGAACGATATTGTGTTTTAGTGATTGATTGAAAAACACTAGAAATTTGTAATGAACGAAAGAAGCTTAAAACAGTGAAAAACGAAAATTTTGAGATTTCGGGGAGATTTTCGGCCCATTTGTCATTGTAAAATTGCATAAACATAGTTGTTCATAACATGATATACTTTTAACTCATGAAAAATAACAATTTTAATACTTTTCATCGGTAGCATTAAGATTGTTATTTTTCACTAGGTATTCCAAAAGTCATCCGAATTATGTTATAAGTGATTTGAAACAGACAAAATGAGAGTGTATTAAAACCAGTAGAGAATATTATTCATAATACTTCGGGATGCAGCATAAATAATGCCCGAATTTATCACTTGGTCTGTCTAGTATATCTATCACATTTGTTGATAAATGTGATAATTTTCGTACATTGTCGGTGAAAATATTGATATTAAACAAGCAATGTCTGGAATGCTCCAAATTTACCTCTCATAACTGCGCAACAGTGGCAGATACAGAAAAAAAAATTTAGAGAGCCTAGTGAAAAAAAAAAAAGAAAAGGAACCACTTTGTTTCATTGCTTTAGTGAAACATTTTGCTCTATTGTACATTGAGTTCAAACCAAATAAGCTATTTTTAACCGAGTCCTCTCAAAAATATTTCTGTATCCACCACTGTCGCGCAATTGTCTCAAGTCATTTGTGTCATGCAGATACATAGGAAATGTTCTTGTTGTTCTCGTGTCCATGGATAGACTATAGCACTATCCATTGAAATAGGCTCTATTGCCCCCCGAGGTGGTTGGACTTCTTCTTGTTGGTCCCTAATTTTGAACTAATTCCAGATGAGGGACCAACCACCCACGGCGCTGAAATTGGCACCCCCACACTCTAAAAAAAATTGTGCACCCTCTAATCGCACAATGAATATGCGATCCGTGAGCGCACATATTATTTGCAAGATTGCACAATAGTTTAATGAACATTGACGTCATGACTAAAGTCTTGACGTCAGAGATACACTGAATTTCTGGTTTTTAAAAAATAATTATGAACAGGTTGGTTGGTTGGTTAGTTGTGTTTAATGGCACAAGGTCCAAAAAGGACATACTGCGCCAGACGAGTAACAAGCACTTGATGGCAGCACCAAACTCTCACGGAAGGAGCGCTCAGTACCAGTATCGAACACTCAACACACTCGTTCATAGGCCAGCACGTTACCTCAGTGTTGTGATCGTCTTGCTCTGATTGCTTTAAAAGTAAACTGGCTGCCGCAAAAGTTAGTTCTGGCATGGCTTGTTTTGGAAACTTAAAATATTTTTGGAGTATTTTATAAATGGAGGGAAAATAACATAATTAACAAATATAAATTAAAAATCTTAAATCTCTTTTTTCCACATAAATTATTTTCAGGAGATAATGTGCTGCTTTATTTAAGTATTCATCCGGCGACGTCACCTGGTGACTGGTCACAAATAAACTTCACAGTGACCACACAGTGGAGTCACATCACTCACAAGTCACAATGTGACTAGTATGTGACACTCCTGTGACAATTGTGACATCCTGTGACGTCACAGCGACTCTTTTGTGACCCTCTGTGCTATTAGGGAAGACGCGTTCACTCTTTTCCCTCTGTCTCTTGGCACTTGGCGCATGCGCGCGAAGTCCCAAATGAAGATTTCCTTTCCCCGTAAATATTTTACGTCGAATTGAGGGTTATGTTTCCGAAATCGTGAGTTCGAGTAGAGCATCGGTAGGTTACACTATACTTTCGGAAACCTGTCTGCTATAAGTATGTAACGTTTCTGAATTTTTTTACAGTGTATTTTAGCTATCAAATTAAAGGTAAATCTTGGTTTTCAGTTGCATGCAAATACAACTTTTTTATTTTTTTTTTAGTGTTTCTTTTAGACAGGAGTTATATTGTGTGTCGAACAGAATGGAAATCGCATACAGGGGGAGAAAGCTAAAGCTGCTGTTTCAAATGGTTTTCAGAAAGGACCTAGAAAACTTATGAAAAGGACTGAAAACATGAGTTCTTGGAACACACAAATTTAAAAAGCCTGTGTGATCCCTCCTTATGGAAGAACGAAATTTATTTAATTTGGCATTGACTTAATTGTGGCGTTATCACAATAATATATTCAACTAAATCTTTTTTAGCAGTGTAAGTTGCAGTGAGGCAAATGCTTAATTTCTTCCAAGACTGCATGTTTCAAAAGAAAAACTCCCACTGGTGGTAAATGGGGTTCTATCTGCTAACTTATAAGTGTTTGGTTCAAGACAGCTTACATTTTCAAAAAAGAATCATTAAATCCATTCCTGTAGTGATGTCAAAATTAATGTATAATTCGGGAATAATACCGTAAGCGGGCGCAGGACGCCAAGCCAGATACGTCACCAAAGCTTATGATAAGTAAACAGGCTTGTCAGCTTTCCTAATCGAGAAGAGTTATTTAGCAGCCCTTGTGCAGAGTTGTGTTGTTGTTTCATGATGTCATGAGAAATTATGTGATTCGTCTAAGAAATTAACTGGGAAAAGGATGATTTTGAAGGAATTACATAATTGGTTAAAGAATTTAACTGTAACCGATCTGTTTGAACGTGGTATGACCGACGATTTAGCATTACTTGTTTGTTGTGAAATTTTGTTTGCAGTTTTTGAAATACTTTTTTAGGAAATAAAGTTTATGGTTGTTCTTATATTAAATGTAGGAAAGTTGTGTAGAGATCACGTGAATTCGTTTTATTTTATGATGTGTATCGTCGATGTAGTGAATATTGGTATAAATAAAGATAACGTTCTTGTAATGAATAAATAGTGGCGTGGTAAGATGAAAATTGGTTATTTGAATGGTATTTAATGGATTTATTCTGTAATAAAGGCTTATTGTTAACAAAGAATAATGTGTGTCTGTATCATCAAACGAGGAATTTAGTGAAAAATTTGAGGTAAGTGCTTTTGTTTATTTAAAAGTTTATTTCTTGCTGCAGTGTATATTGATTTGACGTTAAGAATTTTTATTGTTTTATGGTTGCGTACTTTTATAAAGGTTTTAGTATTTTGTGTTACTTTTTGTGAATTGGGAAGGATAGGCGGAAAGTTTTAGGCTTATAAGAAACATGATAGATTTTATTCGATACCTGGGATTGCTATCGTACATTTTTGTATGTTGAATTAACGTAATTTTTTTTATTTAATGTGAATCAATAGATGAGGATTTTTGAGTTGTTTATAATGAGTTTTGATTTTATACTTATATTAGTTGAGTAAGTTTTGTGTGTTTAGTTAATGTGGATGTGTGTAGTGTTTAGTTTGTATTTATTTTATTTTTTATTGCATTTGAAATATGTATAGGTTTTAATAAGGTGTTTAGATAAGTGTTTTGTATTTTTGGGTAGTTTTTTCCCTATGTTTCTATGTATGTTTATATTTTGCTTGGCGAGAACAAAAAGTTGCCAAGGTTAGACGTTGGCGACAAAAAATTGTCGCCAAATCAACCTGCCTCTGCTTACAGTATTACTCCCTATAATTGCTATTTAAAAACGTAGAAATTATTTGTAGCATTACCACACATTCACTGTGTAGGTTAAATGCATATTCAATGGTGTATTCTGGATGCACAATTGTGAGTAGCCTTACCCCATAATCATTGTGTAGGTTAAGTGCACATTTAATTGTGCATCCCGAATACACAACTGAGTACACGGTTATGAGTAGCCTTACCACACATTCATTATGTAGATTAAGTGCACAATCAATTGTGCATCCCGAATGCACAAACTGAGTGCACAATCATGTGCAGCAGCTGAGAGTGCACATACAGTGTACTTCGCTAGTGCATACATCTGTACACTGTAAGTGCACAATTTTTTTGGTGAGCAGAGGTATCGTTTGAACATGGAGGACATTGGAGCCACGACGGATTTTACGTGCACCAGACATATGGAAAATGAAAAATATTTATAAACGCATACTTCAGATAATTTTCCAAATCACATTTCAACATTCTCCAGATTTTTAGCCAAAATTTTCAGTATTCCCTAAAAATAAGATTTCCTGACGTTTTGAGGTTTTTCGGGCATTCCTTGACCAGTGGCAATCCTGTAAAATCTTTTTAAAAAACTCCAAAAATCCCGAATTAATCATATGATCATTGTCTACACCCATATTTCCACGAAAACATGCAGTGGCGTAGCCACAGGGAGAGGGGGGTGTTAGGGGAGTTATAACCACCCACCCCCATGAGGAATGTTTTCGTCATACAAAATGTATTTTCTTCGCTCGTTAATCACACACACGCATATATGAGTTACGGTAGTCGTAAACCCCCACCTCCAAGAAAAATTTCTCGCTACGCCACTGAAAACATGCAACGTTTTATTTTTTTAGTCACAATTTAACTGTCAACATTATTATTGTCACACTCATTGCTAACATTTTATTTGGCGGCACTGTACCTAAAACCAGAATATACCTACCAACGTTGCCATTTAAATGACTACTTGGAGTCCGATAAAGAGTTATACTAATTTTTCCCTTCCTTATAATATCATATAATTCATAAGTTTATTTTAAAAGAAACTCTTACAATCTTATACTTTCTTATAAGCTGCACTTAGCAATACATGTTTTAAACAAATAATTCCATGAAAAATAGTAAACATACATAAATCTCTTTCTAAAATATAGATCCTCCTTTCATACCTTACTGAAGCTCCGATGACCAAGGCTCAGACAATCATAAAATATTTACTATATTTTAGATACTTCATATCTCGCAGAAAACATGATGAATGAAACCCTGAACTGGATGTTTTAGATCGTTCAATCCATTTTCAACATACAGCGTGTAACAAACTTATGATATCCAGAATAAAAGCGAAGATCCCATTAAATATTAAATAAACTTAAACGCAAGTGTATGTGATTTTTATTATTCTTACTCAGTCTACGTAATCGTTTTATCAAATATTTCAATCACTATTAAAAGCTACCGCTAATTTTTTTTAAACTTATGTGGTAAAGGTATAAGATGGCTGTGTAGCGTATTTCCAAAGTTATTTAATTTTCGAAAATTTATACAAAATCTAAGTGTATAGGAAAATATCATTTTGCACATAGAATGAAAAATATGGTGCATCTTGGTTTTGGAGACCCCCCAATGTTGATCCAATTAATTTTTCTGTGATCTTGTTGAATCTAGTATCTGGAGTCCATCTGTGTTATGAAATGGATGGCATTGGCGAGTTTTACAGAAGGGAAATAAATATTACAAGAGAGTTTCTTAGACGGAGATATTAAACTAAAATGAAGCTAACTCGTTAACGGGTGCCTTATAGCAACAGCTAATTTTAATGAAATTTATAATCCACAGTAATTTCCCACAAAGTATAAATAAAATTACTGATAAACGTTTTATAAACAATGAAAAAATTCTACAGTAATAAGTAAACCTAAAAAGCAGTAACAAAAGACATAGAATGTACTATGTTTTTAAGAATATAAATTTAAAAAAAATGAGATGCACTACTTCAGAAGTGATTCTGAATCAAAAATAAAAGAAAAGGGAAAAACGGGGAGGGGGGGAGGAAGAAAATTGATTACCCTATAATGACTTAAAACACATATGGGCAACCGCTGGCCGGATATGGCCCGCCACGGCTTTTGATCCGGCCCGCGGAACATTTGAAAACTCCGTATAAACCATTCAATATCCCATATAAATCCCAATTATACGGCCCGCCACTTCGCTAAAATCCGCTAGTTTGGCCCGCGACTTCGCTAACATCCTAAAGTTTGGCCCACAACTTTTCAAAGGTTTCCCATGCCTGACTTAAAACATAAACATTACACAAACATGAGGAAATATAAATATAAGAATTCAACCGAACTCCTCAATCATACGCAGATAATGAGCCCGGATGCCAGTTCGGTAACCCAGTCGTCAATCTCACCGTATGTAAAGTAGCGTTCTTCAGCAATGAGTAAAAGCATAGTAAATGCCGAGTTTCTTTATATTTTCAATCAAATTTTAAATACAAATACTTCGAAAACTATTGCCGCATTAGCCCGAATATAACGCGGTATTTTTTGACTGATCATTTCCCGTTAAAAACTTGACTCGCGTTAAATTCGAGGCCTAAATATAGCATTTTTCTAATTATCTTGATGAATAATTTCAGGACATAATATTCGAGGCCGCACTATATTCGGGCCAATACGATATCTAAAATCAGATTAAAAGTATAAGTAAATAAACATTCAATTCTAATGATGTAGCACTTGTGTAGTATTAAAAAATTACAAGTATCAACAACTGAATACCTTCACTAAGGACCGTATTGTTCGTGTACAAAACAGGTATTTGTTCAGTTACAACTACAATTAACCTAACTGGAGCCCTACCACGATAGTCTCGGGAAATAATCGGTAGCGGATAGTTCCCGCTATCGGATAATGAAATCATCGGATAAATAGCCGCGACCCCCAGTTTTTCCCTACCAACATGGTCACGTCTAAAGGAAGCGAGAATTTTTTCGACTGTTCCGGGAGTATCGTAATCGACAGAAATCAACCAATCAAAGTAGAGCATTCTTTCCGATATCCGATCCACGTGAGCGCGTGGATCGGCGCGTGAAATGCATGTTAAAAAAAATACACCAAAACAATTATACTTTGAAACCAATTTCTGAACAATATACAGCCCAAAGATGGAATATTAATTACATACAATTTGACAGACAAAATTTTAGGATGTTACACCTTGAAACACAGATGCTGTTATTTGTAACTATTTAAAGAAGAAAGATTATATAAAAGAAGGTTTGCTAGCTCAGTGATAGTATAAAAATTATTTATCCTTAAGTATCTTCTATGGAGACATTAATTTGTTAAAGGTGATATAACATTTTTTTCTTTTTCATGGCATATAAAATTAACTGTGCAATAATAATAAGTGTTGCTTTGAATTAGTAATTAAACATATTTTCCTTAACAGTGCATGTTTAATAAATGGAAACTAAGTGAATAACCATACATTTAAAAAGTGATAATAAAAAATTTAACTTCATCATTTCAAAATTTTATTTCTGTGTTTAGGGCTGTCTTTCTTGTTGTTTTAGCCTCGAGAAAAGGCTTAAGTTCTTCAATCAGCCGAAGTGCGGATTGTTTGTTTAAGCGGAAATTTCTAATGAAATCTTCCTCGCTTAAATCAAATGATTTACATCTACGAATCGAAATTCGATTCCCAGGAACCCTTCTTGCATCGTCTTGTTGTGCAAGCGCTAAAACCAATAATCGTGACATTTTTTTAAAAGTTAAAACGATCAAACAAAACAAAAATACCACGAGCTGCAATCCGAGATGAAGATAGTCGATAGCGGGAAACGGTTCTCACACTTGTTGATGGTGTCGTAAAACAACAGCGGATTTCTCGACAGTATTTACGGTATCGTAAACATTACGACATTATCGTGGTGGCACTTTTAAGTGCTCTGTCGAAATGCGACGTCATATGTGCGAGAAGGTTGATTTATCCGCTACCGATTATTTCCCGAGACTATCGTGGTAGGTCTCCTGGCTCGAAAGTAGCAGATTTCAGAAAGTTTCTACAGCAAATATTTCGTATACTATGAAAGTAAGGGAAAAGGTGCGAAATGATGAATTGTTAAATTTCTAATGCTTCAACGTTGTAACATTTACGTTGTAACATTTATACTTTAAAGCAAAGAAGGAAAACTGCACTGTAATTTCAAAATGACAGAAGTGTATTATCATGGTCCGAAAGTACAATAGCCGCGAATGCTCAGATAAATCCAAAAACGTCTTAAATATTCATATTCGTTTTGTTTTTTAAAAATAATTCGTTACAACATTATTATTAAATAAAGACTGTGTTGAAAAATTCATTAACAATTTCAACGAAATGAAAAAGGAATTGCATTACATTTTTCGCCCTGCTTGAAAAAGTCGGCTACTAAATTCTACCTCCAGGTATCATACTAATTAACGAAATAGTCGGGAATTGTGTATCGCCTTAAAAATATGAAATTCAGACCCTAACGGCCTATTACCCTAAAAGTTACATGAAGAATAAAATGCAACTGACCCACAGACTGCTATCTATCAGTTCCGTTTGAAGCGAGAGTTATAAGTCTTGCAAAGCAGTTACAAACTTGGCAAGGGTCTCAGGAGGAGGATTGAGAGCAGCTATATGTCTTCCTAAATTACCACAGACGTTCCCGATAGGATTTATGTCGGGTTATGGAGCTGGCCACTTCATGTGCTGCACTGTTTGATGCTGAAGGTAATCATCCTTGATGCGAACCTTGTGCAGTCTAGTATTGTCATCCTGAAGCAGGAAATCATCAACTATTTCCCCAACATAAGGGCAAACATAAGCATCAAAGATGTCATCTCTATAGGTCTGAGCATTCACGGTTCCACGTGGAAAGACATGTAGGTCTTCAGTGGCGTAGCCAGAGAATTTTCATGGGGGGAGGGGGGGCTTACAACTACTGCAACTCACATATATGCATACATTGTGATAAGGGAGTGAAGAATATACATTTTGTATGGCAAAAAATTCCTCATGGGGGGGTTATGACCCCCTAACCCCTCCTTGGCTACGCCCCTGAGGTCTGTACATCCACCCAAACAGATACCACCCCAAACACAAACACTGCCTCCTTCGTATGCATCTCTTTCACGGATGTTTGGTAGATGAGAATGGGTTTCGGATTCTTTTCAAATTAAACAACACCTACTATCGCACTGTAGGCTAAACCTGGACGCATAGGTAAAGAGAGCAGCCCTTCACTAATTAACAGTCTAGTGGACATGTTGACGTGTCCAACTCAAATTTTCCTTTCTGTGGTGTGACGTGGGTGGCACGCAAATGGCTGATTGCCTCGCTTACAAACTACATTCGTGAAGCTTTCTACATAAAGTTGAGATTAACCTCCCGGTGGCTGCAGCAAGGAAGGATCTGAGTTGAGTCGGCGCTGGTATTCTATTTCTTCGTGTGTGTAACGACACATATCGGTCATCAGCGCTGGTCGAAACAGCCGACCGTCCTTGCTAGAGTTTTCTGTATGCCGAATCTGTAGTTAGAAATTGTTGTCAAAGCCTATGAACCGCAGAAGGGCTGACATTTAACCATCTGGCCATTTGTGCTTGAATTTGCCCTGCCTCTATTCTCCCAATTACTCTCTATCGCAGTTCTTCGGGCAAATGATACTTGGTGATCATTGTTACGAATTGACTATCCCCGATTTCCTACTTTACAATCCCAGCAAAAATTGGAGGCATGATTTAAGACATGCAGTTTTATTTCCCTAGCGGATAGCTGATGCTCATACTATTATCGCTATGCTTGTGATTTTTCTTTAATTTTTGGAAATCAGTGTATTTATATTATATATATTCTCTTGGAATACGAAGCTATTAGCTTTCACTCCACTGTACAGCTAGTGTTAATGCCCTAGTCTTTCATGTGTGTACTTAATGCATCAGCAACATTTTCATCCAGTCGTTGAGTTATTTGTATGAAAGGATCATAACAGTTCTTTCCGGCACATCTTCGCACGGCACTTGCAGTGAAACATATTCCCGAGACACAGTTCAGGACTTGGACATTTCTTCTGATGAACATGAATAAGATTTTCGGCAATGATTATTCTGAAATTACGGATCTATACGGGAGGAATTTTGAACCTTTGTACTAAAATATTACCCAATAACTTTACATCAGCTTCTATATTTTGCTATTTATAAGTACATTTAGCCTTTTACTAGCCATGTTATGTATCCCGTGGACCTTGAGTGAAGAGTTGCTTTTGCGAAACATTTTTATTGCTTTCTCTTGTTCAATTTACGACCATTTTAAGCATGCTCGTTTTCAGGTTATTCATAACCAAGATTCGTTTCTTTTCAAACTGAGCTTGATTTTTAAGTTACACATTTATCTCCATGTACACATCATTTCTTTTTTTATAATGAATTTACAGATTCTTTTTTATGTAGTACATAGGTTTTATAAATAGGCTACATCCAATTTTTAATACCAATTCATTAATATTTTGAAACAACGTATCTCATAATCACGAATAGTTGTTTTACAACCACTTTATAGTTCTAAACCTCTCTTAGCATAACCGTAAATATGAAATTTATCTCAGAAACCCCACAAATATTCAATTTACACTATTTTATCAACTAATAACACAGATGCACAAATAAATCCAATTAACAATGAGACTGTGATTACAGTAGTACACAATGACAAACAGTTTTATTCATTTAACTCATATTACGAAAACTTTAAATCTCATTCTGAACTAAACGTAGTTATTCCGCTCTAGAATTATTTTAAACAGTCATTATTACGCAGAAAGTGACTTAATTGGATTATTTTATTCTCCATATAATAAAACATGTCCAGTTAACTCAATTGAAATTCTTAGCTACTGTTGCTGTTAAGGTAAATAGACAAGACATTTTCTAGTGAAACTGTTTCACGTTTAAGGAGAATTTCACGATGTGATTGCATTTTAGATGTACTAACTATCGTGCCTTTTATTTGAAGTCTTTATTTCTTGAAACAAAAGATACTATCTCGCTGGAGGAAACACAGTTAAATAAGTTAGACGAATTTTCATTAAAAAGTTGTTTTAATTAATTGTTAAATAACACATTTTGTTAAAATGTAAAGTACAAGATCTTACAAGAGATTTATTTGCGTGCTTTTAGATTTGCAGCGGTATCATGAAGAATCTCTTTATGTACTTGAAATATAGTTTAAAAGTTGAATTGATTCACAATTTTTACGAGCCGTTAAGATGTGTATTTTATCATAAATATACTATTTACTTCATTCAAGCGAAAATGATTTCAACTATCCCAATTTAGACGACCCTGGAATATCATTAAGATATCTTTACAGCTCAACTAGGCCATCAACAGTCAAATATACAGGGTGTATCATAACTCACTGTCAATATTTCTATAACATTTAAAATCACGTACCTGTGCGAAGATGCAAAGTTAACTTCCTGCAACAAATAATAATTCCTTTAAAAAAGGTTTTGTTGTGCTTGTGGAATAACTGGTCATAGTGAAAAAAATTCAGTTTTTAAGAGAAAAATTTATAAATCTACAACAAATAACAGGGCAGGGATCTACTTATTTAAAATATTTTCCCAATATTAGTCATATTAGAAATATTCCTTAGTCATCTATAATACTTGTAAAATATTGGTTTCATATTTATATACACAAGAAATAATAAGTAGAAGTAACAATGCAATGAAGTTATTTTTCACAATATGATTCAATTGGCACCATGAATATTGATATGGACTATGTTTTGCGTTTTCAATCCATTGGTACAGCACAGACTATTCTCTTCCTTTACTCAATAACTATTCTCTTCCTGCCAAAAATGTGGCTTTTAAATTTCAAGAGATTAAATAAAACAATTCATTTTATTCTGTAATCAAATTTTAATGTCTGTTTATCAAATATAATAACGCTAAAACAAACATGATATATTTAACGACGCTGTATAGTTTATACTTACTTTGTATCTGTGTCTGTACAGATTTATTTTACAACTTCCACCTAAAAAAAAGTATTCCGTTGTTTAATTAAACTGCTAAGATAAGTTTTAAAAAATTATTTTAAAAAATCAGAGAAAACAAATCTTATTTATTTTTCTACGGAAAATGATTGGATTGCTAAATTATTAGGTTTACGTGTGTCGCTTTTTATTTATTAATCTATTTTTTGTTTACTTATATTTTAATCACATAAAAATTGTTAAAATCGATAAAATTTACTGGTACTAAATCAGAACTTGTGTGCCAATTTACCAAAGTGAAACTAATTTAGAATTTTAATAATTTCTATGAGATGACAATCGCATTTGTCAGATAGGAGATAATAACATCGCTTTAGATTAATGTGGCTGCCAAGCTTAAATAAATCCATTCAGTTATATTGAGATTATCAAAACTGCAGTCATCGTCTGCTTAAACTTTAAGCAAAGTGATCATTTATCATAAAAGACAACAGTAGAATTTTCTTGTTTAACGGCTAACAAACTTTTGTTTTGCGAACTTATCCATCAGTCATTTAAAAAACTTGTACGTTCAACTATATCTTTAATTAGTCTTGAGTATGAACTGGGCTTTCAGTGCGAACAAGTTTTAAAACTTTGATAAGGCTTCTCTGAAAAATCGTTATCAGATTATTTAAATCTAATCAAGGTAGTTAGAACTTGTAAAATATCAATATGTGAAATATTGAAATTCTGACTTTAATTAATACAATAGTTCAAGTTTTATCTAAGAAGCCGCAAAAGCAATTTAACAAGTGGTCTTATATTTTTAGCACTATGAAAATTGCAAGTCACGCTATTGTAACCCGTTGCACACCATGCACCAGGTAAGTACGCCATGAAATTATCGTGACCTAAAACCTTGACGTACATGAGCACGTCATTATTCTAGTTTCTATTAACTGTATTTGTTGCTTGTTTACGGCACTATACTTGAAAATTGGGGTTTATCAATGTAAACTGTATAATATACTCATTTATCTGTTCTCTTTAGCCAATTAAATGGCGATAGTTGTGTATCGAAATCACAAGAAATTTACTGGCTTTGAGTGCCTTTAACGCTTAAGTCAACCTGTGCACATGAGGTTAATACTATGAATAATATATTTGCTTCATTTTATTATGAAATACAGAATTAGGTTTTAGATAAGATTATATACAAAGTGTCCCCTAACAATTAGTATAAAGGGGAGGTAGGGCACATTATAAGGAATGCGAACCACATGGTAATGTGGGGTAGGAAACGTCGTATTCCTGTAGCTGTTAATAACCACTTTGGAACAAGCGCTGAAACAATAGTGAACTTTCCGACCATTTTTAGCCAAAAACTAATGTATCTGTCACAGAAAAAGCGTGACTAAAATTGATATCTTAAAAAATTTACTTCATTTCATAGATGAAATTTTTGGAGACGAGTCCACTGTCTGTGAAACTTGGTTAAGAAATTGCACGAGAACTTAACACTTTTCCCACAGTGATTATTAACAGGTAACTGAACATGGCGTTTTGACCCTACACTGCAGTGTGATTCTGTTACTTCATTATGTGCCTTGTCTCCCCTTAAACTTTGTCCCAATAGTTATGGGACACCTTGCAAACATGGTACTTCTTCAGCTATTTGTACATAAATACTATTAGTTACTCGCGTAATACCTATAACCTCCTGTAAATTTACTCAAATGATTTATGAATAGTTTTTGGCCCAATAATCACTAAAGGATCGTTATAGTCTGAGATAAATGCAAATTATATTGGCTTTGGTTTGAAGCCCATCCCCAAAGATCCAGATGTTTAAAATGATTTTCTTGATAATATAGCATACATTACAGTGTAAGGTTCTTAAAAACGTATTTTTTAATTAACTTGAAGGCGAACAAATTCCACCCCGAACCATATCTCAAACGCCTGTACGTTATTATAATATTAAAAATAGCTGTAATCAGCTAAAAATAAAAATATAAACAATATCGGTGTTTTTGAAGCTTATTTCTTTTGCACTTATGCAGAAACATAGGTTGTTTAAAAAACTTTTGCATAAACTATTTAAAGATGTGAAAAGGCACGTCTAAGGCAAAGGGGTATCCAGTTTCCCTTAGGTAGTCCCTTTAAATACCTCTATATTGAAATCAAATAACCAAATTCGCAATTAATAAACTGTATTGCACCAGACAGTAAAATATCCGTTCTTGTCTCATAAATTTAAAGAATTTGGCTATTTGCTTCAACTGATAATATGCAGATATTATAGTAGACTTTTACTAAAATCACCAATTTTTGTCGATGTCCTCTCATCAGGTATTTTATTTCAATCAAATTCTTTAAAAGAAGAGTCCTTCTCTTCTTATCCACTCTAGCCTAAATGTTACATATTGATCGCTGTATTTCATGCCCCTATCATTTACCGACAATGATTCATTCGTTTTTCCACACCTCAGCGGTATAGTTACCTCCACCCCTAAAAAGCTTTGAAATTTCTATTACAAAACATTATTGATTCACTCATTCAATTTACTGAGCCTAGTTTACCTCAAATATTAAATTTAAGTGATCTACATTTAACATTGAGCGAGTAAGAAATTGGAGACTTTATAAATGCTCAGCCTCGCTATTATAAAACTGAACATGATAATATTTTGAAAGCTAAAGACTAACATACCATCTCTTAAGATTCATTTTTAGCTATTATAAATAAATATTTTCAAAACTACTGCACCGAATGGTACCAAATATCCATATCTAGGGTTTTGATATATGCGGATTCTATTGAAAAAGTTATCTAAGTTTGTATTTATGATTTTTTAAATATGTCTTAACAATTCGTATTTAATGAGAAAAAATAATTGTAATTTATAAAAAAAAATATTTTATGATTATATATCTGCTTTCAATGATTTTGTAAATAAACTGTAATAAAATATACCCAATTCTTTAGGAGTTACGGATTACAGTTTCAAATTTCTCTTTATGAATAGAAGAGTTAATTTTCATTGGTTTGTAACTAATAAAATATTTCATGAAAATTAAGGAAAATTTGTTGGATTTTTCTTTTTTTTACATGCTGAATGTAATTATCATCTAAAAAGATATAGTCACCACTAAACGTTCAAAATTTAAGTTTCTGTTTTAATATGATGGTGATCTCCTAATACAAATTTTAATTTATACATTTACCAAAGTAAAATGGTACTTTTTTGCTATCAATTAAAATGTCAAAATCTCTTTTGGTTTCGAATTTTTCAGGGTACTAATTTTCGACCAGTTTTGTATTCGATTTCATTGTTCAAAACGTTCTTTGGTGCGTTAGAAATGACATTCAGCGTTCTGTTCAGAGTTTTACATTACAAAAGTGTGCCACCGCCGTATATAACAGCTTGACGATTAACAGTTGGAAAACAATAAGTAATACTAGAACTTCCGCTCTATAACACAAAATGGGTATAATTCAAGATATCTGTAAGGAATGCTTCAGATAAATATGCAATTTAAACTCGAATCGAGAATTCTTAAACTTAACGAATCAACGATATTAAATTGCTTTATTATTCATCCACTCAAAAAGACAAATGTCAAGTGAATTACTCTTCAAAATTATATTCTGTTAACTGCTCCATTTTCTAGATAGCATCGTTAAGTTTTCCAATTTAATCTCTTTGAATTCTTTAATTCTAAGCAAGGTTCCCTTTAAGATCTTGCGTCAACCTTCTTACTATAAGACATTATTTCCAAATAACAGCTGAATCCTTCTCTGCAGATCTTGGAGCATTCAGCTTCATGTATTCTTGATCTCCTCAGAATGAACACGCGTAACGCCAAATCTTTCCTTCAGCGAATAAATCAAGAAGGTAATTAAATTACTTAGAGATATGTAAATGCTCTCACTGTGATAGTCAGAATAGAAGAATGTAAAACCTTTCAGAAGTCAAATTCACGTAGGAAATACTCTCTGGTGATTTCTGGATGACTTACAGTTTATGACTGTCTTTAACGCAATTCAGATTGTATAAATGGGGAGAGGGTTTCTTGTTTTAAATATTTTTAACACTCATTTTTGTGTACGTTGAGTTCTTATTCATTAGCTCCGATAAATCGAATTTGAAAGAAGCACTTTCTAATTTTTGAGTACATGCTGAGACAGTTATAAGTAAATTTAATAAGACGTTTAAGCAGCACTTATGATCGTATGTTCCCCTTTTTAAGTTCGTGCGATGGATTAGTTTTGAGTATATTAAACTCGAATTTGGAAAACAAAAGCACATGAGGGAAAGGCGGACAAAACCGGCTCCCAAAATTTAGTTTTGTCCCCCTGAGCTCACGCACACAGCTACGTTAGTAAAATTTCACCAATTCTTATTAGAATAGTCCTTTAGCTACAATAATAACTAGTTTTTAATGTAAAAAAACTATACTTTAGAGAGTGCGTTATTATTTTTGGAAGTATGCAACTAGCCTGTTTTAACCGGCCTGGTTGGATAAAACTATAGATGGGATAGTGAAAAATAAGTGTTTTACGACTAAAATGTTTATTTATAACAACAAATCACCACAGTCGCCTTCCTACGCTGAGTACCATACGTAGGTTTAAAAATTGCAGAACATAAGAAATTTTAAATTTAGTATTTGGACTTAAGTAAATAAGTTTTATCTAATTAAATTTGAATAAGATAAAACATTATAAAGTTTTGTCATTCTTCAGTATTATAACAACTTGCGTCCATTTTGTATAGTGTAGACATACGTTATCCAACCTTCCAAGTGTTTTGACTAGCAGTAATATCGTTACAGAATACGTACTCTTAGTTACTTTTAATCTCGTTTGCATCTTATGCCGTGAAATCTGTTTTAATGTTGAACATGTTCGTATATTTCTTCACCATACTGATAGGTTTTGCTTAAGGATCCTAAACAGTTTCTGATTTTTTTAAGCTTTTCTTCCCTGTTCTTTTTTTCCTTGTTCTCCAAGCTTCATCTCTAAAGTTCAAGAATGGCTGCCTATCCGAACCATGATGGCTGATTAGCCTCTTAATCACTTCCTGTTCTTAAAATTCGGCTGAAAGTGCCATTAGGTACAGATTAAGAGACTGTAGACGTTGGGTTGTGTAAGGAAGGAGTCATAATTTTTTTTTCTTTTTAGTATCTCAATGCTTGCGACATACGAGAACTGTCTGTTTAAAATAAAAAGAACGGACTGCCCCGAAGAAAAATTCGATAACTCAACAAACTGCATACCAACAAGTTTCCGCAAGTGATCTATACACTCTCATTGTAAACTGTAAATAATACTGGAGGAGCATCATCTAGAAGAAGAAAGTTTGCTTTAGCCCTCGGAAAGAAAACAACGATGAAATAAAACTGCTCTTAACTCATTCTTTATTAGGTTTCTTACAAATTTAACAAACTAATTTCTAGTTTACAGTGTAAAAACAAGAGTTGTATAACATCACGTACTACGCGGTTTTGTCCGATTGCGAAGTTCCAATTTTATCCGACAACGTTATTTAACAGAAAAGAAAGCATAACTCATATCAAGCGTGATGCAAAGCCTGTTTAAATTATTCATAATAATAGCTAGATGTGGTATCAGATATTCAACTTAACTATAATACATCTTTAAACAATTTAAAACTACACAGTAAAATAAATGGAATATAAATCAAAATATTTTTTATCAAATTATCGAATGGCGGGGTTAATTTTAATATATTGAAAGATTAAAAATTATTAGATGAAACCCCGAAAAAAAATTGACGCTATATAAATTGAAGGTTCTACAGACAGAAATTGAGTAGAACCTAACCAAAATAATGTTAGAAATTCATGCAGAAAGAAAAGCCCTTGTCCTTGGGCCTGGGATTGCCTTTGACGAAGGTACATTCACGTTCGATGTAGTTTAAAGTAATACAAATCCAACAGTTTTAAAAATACACAAATTTTGACAAAGATTTTGAATTTCTTTTGAGTTTCTGGTAAAATTACTTTATTTGAAAAAATATAATAAGGAAGAAAACAGGTTTTTTTTTCATTTATTGAAAAAGGTGCGGAGTTGGAGGAAGAAAACATAATAATTTAATATCTTTTTCTTTTTTAAAGAGAAAAGCAACATTTAAAATGGAATTCATGACTCTATCAAACCCTTGAACTTGTGTTCAAGAGTTGGTGCATCACGTGGGAATCGAACATGCCAACTTTTTATTTTTAGACATGCACTTTAACCGATATTTTCCTGACTATTTTAGAAGTCTAGTATAATTTAGTCCAGAATTCATCCATTCTCAGATGTGCCGAATTTGGCCTTTTAAAGAGGAGATTGACCTTCTCCCATCTCTTGAAAACTCTCCGTCTGTGAAATTGCCACCTATCTACTAAGTTAAGGCAGTTTTAACACTTTGAAAAATAATGAATTTGAAAAAATCAAATATAATTAAAGATAATATGCTCTGTGTACTACTTTAAAGCCTTAAAGTTGACAAATATTTTATTAGTGTTGTAGTAGTTAATATAAATGTAGTTGTTTTACTGTGAAAACTGAACTCCATGAACAGAAATTTGGATCTCTGCTCTTGGTTAAACTAAAATAACTTATAAAAAATTCATTTTGATACATTAAAGCATAGGTTTTAAGATCTGAAAGTGTGCTAATTTTATTTTTCTGTACAACTTTTTCATTTATTCTACCTTTTTTGGTAAAAGAAGGACATTTTCCTATACAGCCTATAAGTGCGCAGACTTACACAAAATTTAATATGCTGATCTTATTTACTATTTTTAAAAATACTGTATCATTTTTTATTTTTTGCAAATAGAACTTTAAAAATTCATAAATTTCTTATTGAAATAATTATCTATTGACAAATGCAATCTTACGGACGAACGTGCCATAGAGCTAACTTATCATAAGGATTTTTTGAGGAAACTATACATGACACGTTTTACTACCTTCATCAAGTTTAGCATCTTTCTAAAATACAACGCTTTGCACGCTAAAAATCCTCATTCAGTTTTATGGCATTTTCCAATACGAAAGTCTGTATATTTTCCCACGTATTTTTATTCGCATTCATTTTCATCTTTTGATAGAACTTTATGCACATACCTAAAAACACGGGGTTTTTTCTTCCCACGAACAGCATTTTACATAATAGAACATGAAATCATGTACTGCAAGCAAATTTTTCTCCCAAAACCCATCATTTTGAATAAAGAAATATCAACCTCGCTACAAGATATATAAGAAGATAAACATTAAAAAATCTTCTGGAACAGTGTGGAAACCCAGCCGTATTCGAATTCATAAGAATGGTATCCTAAATATTTTGATAATTTTATGAATTTTGATAATAATGTAATCAAGTGAGAGTTAGTGATACTGTATGTCTTAAATATAACTTTTTAGCCTCATGTAATTTTTTAGCCTCACTAGAACTACTGCTCGCCCAACGATAAAAGGTCGGCTTTGGCGCGCTGCCAAAAAAATGGATGCTGTGATTTCTTTCATAGGAAAGATGAGTTCAGATGTGCAAGGACTCTTAAAATTCTATACGGTAGTAGTGTTTCTTGAGACATTTGGACTTTCATTTCCGATTTACAAAATACTTCCGTATTGTCAGTTGGCCAAAATCTAGCCAATAAGTGTCTAAATTGGCAACACTGTCAGCACATACTAGAGAGAGAATTTCTTGCACATCTGAACCCATCTTCGCAGAATAAATTTTTTTGGCAGTGCGCCAAAGCCGACCTTTTATCTTTGGGCGAGTAGTATTTTTATAAGATGACTTCATGCTACAGAAGACACCCTCGGGATGTCTGTTGCTGAATTCATATAGCACATTACTAATCGATTGCGCTCTACTTTAAATCCGATAAAAACTTTATGAATCGTTTTCAAATTTTTGGTGCAACACATCTAAGCAAGCGTAAGTTTTAAATGTATTGTTACTTTTTGACTGATTTATTCATCACACTTCTGTGTTTGGCTTCTTTGACCCGTTTATAATTATTCTTCAACATTTTATTTTTCTAAGCAAGTGCGGTTAGTGCGTTGGACAATTCGCAGCGAAAAACGGTTCTTTCAAGAACCTGGTTATAATATCCAACCTGCCCTGGGCACCTCCAAATTACAGCAACAACAATATCCTTCAAGATCCCTCAGTTTATTGTCATAAGGAAAGAATCTACTGAAAAGTGGCGACCCTTGAAAAATGCAATCGACCTTTGAGAGGGCAATCCGTCCCACAGATTTCATACGTAAACGGCAGTCTTTGATCAGTCAGAAAATGAGCTCATTTATCCCAATGCTAAGCCAATCACATTCTTTCTTAGTGGTGCAACAGACTAAAGTTGCTTACTGAGGGAAGAAACGCTATTAGCTTAATTTTGGCAATCAGCTAACATTTAAAATTTCATTAACTCCGACTAAAAGTGAGTGGCTGTGATATCCTATGGTTAAGGTATCAGACTAGCAAGCGGAGCATTAGAAGTTACATCCACGACCATTAACATGTATCACTGCGATCAAAGCACATAGTTCTGAAGGTTTTCTAGGGAATGGTTTAGAGTGGTGAAAGAGTTCAGAAGTTGCTTTCCCTTCTAATGAGAATCTAAATTATAAAGGAAATATCAGGAAGGGCGCAAGTAGCACTTATCGAGACATGGCTCTTGCTAAGCAAACTTGATAAATGTAGAATTGTGGTAGCTCAATTAGCAATGCATAAAAATTCAAGACAAAATGACCCAAACTCAGATTTAAGCTACTATCATGTACCATCTTGAAACATGCAATCTGCATCTACGGAGGTGATTTTTCTTCTGTTTTGTTTAGACAAAGCACACTAGGGCTATATGCTAAGTGAAAGAATGCCTCGAGGGTAAGAAATTTAAGGGGTTCTAAAGCATATTCAAACCGACCAAAACTCCAAACTATTAGATTGACAGCTGAGTTGTTGGCCAGAATCCAGGGTTTCGCATTTCATCCGTCTGCCAATATTTAGTGTCTTATCCAATTTGCTATTGGTCCGCCCTACCGAGTAGTTTTTGAGCGAAACCAATGCGCTAAAACTCACGCTTTTACCGAAGATCCATGTTTTCAAAAGGCTTTCCGTAGTCACACGTTCACGACAAGAGTTGCCGTTTTTCAGGTTTCATGAAGTGGCAAGCTGTGTCATAAAATTGATAAGAAGAATAATGGCATCAAAATTTCAAATTTTGGCAAAAATGAAACGCTTTTTCCTTTCAAAATTTTCTGTCATTTTTCAATATTTCATTCTCATGAATCTGTCTGGTGATTCTGCGTCTATTTTTATTTTAGCTGATGGCAAATTAAAAACTATTGTGGGCATTATAAAATTGAAAAGCTAAGCATTTAAATAGACAATGACAGTCAACATATTTTAATTTAAGTTTAATTTGAATTTTATAATTATTTCCAAATTTCTCTCAAAATTTAAGAGTTATTTTAAACTATCTTAGTTCTTAAAACATTATTTTTAGGCAACGATTCGAGTTTTATTCTGAAGTGGTCTGATTATTATTTACTCATTTAATTTGCTATACTCTTTGGCTGTACTCAAATACCGCGTTCGCCAAATTATTAAAGTCGTTGCACTAAAATCATTCAAATGTTTAATTGAATTTATTTGAGTTACAGTGGCTATATATTATTTTTTATCGAATAAAACTAAATAAATTTTTTAACATCATTTTGTTTATCAAAAGATAACTTTTTTCAACACTTTCCAACAAAGTTGAACAGTGTTTATTATTCAGTTTATCTGTCTGACTGTCCGTGCTCTAACTACCGTAAATATGCATCGATTACTACGAAATATATATATATATATATAAAATAGTCTCATGTACTGTACCATCTACCCTATTGAAAATGGGATGAAAATGGGTGGAATTGAGAATATTGTATGTCGAATAGACAGTTCTTTTACAGGAACACCCAAAAGAATTCCAATACATTACACTCTATGACCAGTCGTTTTTAAAGTAAATTTTAGAGATACTCGACAATTTAAAACAAAACCAAATTGGTGTATGTTATTAAGGATTGAAAAATAATGCTCTCAGTTGAAAATAGTGTCTGTAGCATCTATATTTCTTGTACGGGAGCATTCAAAAGATTCCCAATGCATTACAGTCTGCGGTAGTTTAACGTCATTAGTCGATTTCAAGCACAATGCAACTTTTATAACACTTAACTGTTCATTTAAAGGATGAAATTTAAAGGATAGCATTTAAAGTTCTTTTACAAGGTCTCGCAAAATTACATTAATAAGTGATATACAGTCTTTCTGAGGTTTTCCCTAAATCTCGCCAAATTTGACGACGATGCATCGTCATATTTGGTTAATACTTTTTTTTTTTTTTTAGGTTTTATACTCGATGCGTTTGGAAAGATTTGTCTTTTTTCGATTTTTTAAATTTTACAGCAAAGTAGAAACAGGAAATTTAGTATTTCATGTTTTTGTACAGCGAGTGCAATAATTTCACTAGCACTCTAAACAACAATAAAACTCCCTATAAATCAAATAATAAATGAATAAGAAACATTTCTAAAACTAAAAAACATTTTTCCAATGAATGTTGGAAAGTATTTTTATGAACGAGAAAATAAAATGTAGGCTAACATATTTGAAAAAAAAAAGCATAATATTTAATTTATATGAAAATGATTTATGCATTTTAGTATTTTGGTGTTCTTGTACTGAACGTATCTCCATTTAAAAAAATAATAAATTAATAAAATAAAATAAAATAAAATAAACCAATATTTTTCAAATGGAATCCCTCTAAAAATATTTTCATAGAATATATTCAAGTTAAGCGATAATGCAATTCAGTTATTTCTCTAAAGCATAATCAAGTTCTGGAGAAGACAAAAATCATAGTATCCCAAACAAACTTTCATTTATTTTGCTTTGTATTACTTATTTATTCTGTTAAATCTTTCGGGGTCACACAGTGTGGTAGAAGTGTCGAAAACGTGAGAAAAGTCACCAAACAGAAAAATTACATTTTTGAAAATTTCCGCATTTACTTGATTCCATTGAGATACAACATGAAAAAAAAATACATCCAGAGAAATGAATCCCTCACTAGAAGAATAAAAAAAAGTGCATCATACGGAAAAATGGCAAAAAAGGGGACAAAAGTTTGTTAGAAAAATTTGAAAAAAAAGAAAAGAATTCAGAACGTACAACATAACACGCAAGGGAAAAAATTCGATCATGGAATGACAAATTTAGCAGTGTAGTTTTAGCCACTTTAAATTTGTTCTGGCTTTAAACTAATGTTTGTTTCCACCCTGCGGTTTAATTCGGCGCTGTTCTTAGTTCATAAAGTTTCTTTCTGTATTTTTTTATCATCTCGCCAATACTGAAAATGCCTTTCATGTTGAGAGCTTTTTTGTTCTTTCTTTTTTTTCCAAGTTCGTTAAAATAGCAACCCTGCTTTTAAAAAAGGAGTTGCGATAAAAAAAAAAGTTCTGTACGTCAGTGGCATTCCTTTTTTAATTTATTTTTCCAAAGAGAAGAGGTTGAGGTTGGCTTATGAATAATAATGACTATTAAAATAATAACAGCTGTTTTTAAATGCAAAATACTGGGTGAAAACATAAATTAAAATAGTCCGATAACAGATTTTAGACATTTAATTAAAACGTTAATTTCCTTAGTGTTCATGGCTTAAGATCTATTAAGATGTTAAATTTCAAAGAGTATAACGCCTGCAATCAAAACTAAATTTATGACTTTACAATTTATTGTCTGCTCTTTTTTGCTGCTTTTTTGTTGCTGCCGCGGTTAGCCAAGCCCACTGGTTAACCGCGGAGAGCCGCCAGATCGTCCGCATAGTACGGAGATTTGTGAAATGGAAGGACTGACATGATATTGAGCTCCAGTGAGAGGAATATTGACTTAGTTCAGTGTCTCCTAATTTTGATTTAATTCCAGATGAGAGACCAGCACTTGGATTGACACCCCGCAGGCACTGTTTCAGCAAGGACGAAAATGGATCCAACACAGATTTTACGTGCACCAGCTGTCTTAAGTTTACACGATCCCCATAGCAGTTTAGCGGAGAGGGGTTATCATCCTCCCAAGCGCTGACCCAGGTCGGCACTGCTTCACTTTCGGTGTTCTTATGGGAGCTGAGCATAAAACGACTGGACCATAATAGGACTCTTTTAGTCCATGCGTGTGCTACTCGCAAAAAAAAAAAAAAAAAAAAATGCTTCTGCATTTACTCTCTTACATACATACAGGGTTAATCTAAACTCTTGAACAAAACTTTAAGAGGTGATAGGGCGCATAATAAGGAATCAGAATCACATAGCAATATGGGGTCGGCAACATGGTCTTCATGTAGCTGTTAATAATCACTTTGGAAAAAGTGCTGAAACAACAGTGCACTTTCCGACCATTGCTCGTCAGAAATTAATGTATTTTCCTCCGAAAACAGAAGACTAAAATTCATTGTTTAAAAATTCTATTTTATTTCACGGATGAAATTTTTGGAGTCGAGCCTATTGTTTATGAAACTTGGTTAAGAAATTAGACAAACACTTCAATACTTTTCACAAAGTGGTTATTACCAGGTAAGTGAAAACTGCGTTTTTGACCCCACGTTGCTATGTGATTCTGATTCCTTATTATGTGCCCTATCACCCCTTAAAGTTTTGCCCAAGAGTTTAGATTCACCCTGTATATGGAATACTTGTGTATTTGTACACAAAAATAGCCATTTTTTTTTCTTAAGCTTTTACGCGATATGTATTGTTATGCTTTTATACTGATATTATGTACCTATCTTAATTATAAATAAAACTAACGAGAATCTTTAACCTTTTAATTTCATTTTTGATTCAAGCTTTTATTCTAATTTAACATGCAGCATTTCAAATAAGTGAATTTAAAATCAAATAGCTTTTAATTCTGTACATAGATTATTTCATGGATAAAGTACTATTATTATTGTGCATTTAAATAAAGTACTTATTTTTATATGCTTATTAGTTTTATACAATATGAACTGCATTTTCTTTAAAAACAGCATCAACCTGCATACTAATTACACATTAGTAATTGACACATTTCATTTGAAATGTGAAATACCGGTTACTTTAACGTAAATCACTTCCACTATTTTATATTCTGTATATCCTTTTAATTTACTCAACACTTATAAAAACATTTACTCTTTTAAAGAAATATAATGTTATTTATTAAGAACAATAATGTATTTTCTATGAAAAAGAATGATCAGAAATAGCCTTTTGGCAATTTCTGATAAATTGTTTCATAGTTGTCATTAGTTCACATTCAAGATTTTTTTATTTAAGCCACCACAGTTTTTTACACTGTAAATTATCAAATTAAATAATTAATAAATAGCTTAAATTGATAAGAATTGAAATTACCAATAAAAATAGTGTCACGATAAGTTTATGAAAAAAATTGTTGATGATATATTCTGTTCGTTACTGCACTTTATGCTAATTTTACAAAAACAAAATGTATCATGAACAAACAGGGAAGCAGGGTATTTTTTGTAACACATAACTCATTACAAAAGAACATCACGTTTTTTAAATTAAATAAGAAATTAAATCTTGGCCTTTGCAATTAAAAAAGCCTCGCAAAAACTGAGTAATTAATTGGTGAACTCGCTCATATACCCGAAGTAAGTTCAGAATTTTCTGGCTTTGAATACCCAAGAGTGTATTGTGCATTCGGTTTACGTTCTTATTTTGCTAAAGAACCAATAAAAGAACAACAAATCCTTTTAAAAGAGCCTAACAAAACTCTCTCCGTTTACTAATGCCTATCATTTGCATTCCTTTAAAGGCAATTTTTGAGTCTAACCATTTTATCTCAGAACACAATCTAAGTATAAACGAAATTAAGATCTCAACTGTTCGTGGTTAAGTGATATTTGAAGCTTCCTGAACATGATTACATTCTGCAGTTCTCTTTTTAAATTAATTATTGGCGGTATTTTCAAAGTTTCGTGATTCTCTAAAAGTTATAAATAATGCAAATTTATTTTAGATTTTTTGCATCGAACTATTTTAATAGAATACCTCTAATGATCATTCTAATTATTCATTAAACATAAATTTTAAGCATCATTTAATATGGTTTTGAATTGTTCAGTGAAACATATACAGGGAGCTTTATAGGACCATTCAAACTCTGCATAGCCAAATACCTCGCTGAAATACATAAAAATGCCCAACGAAGTATATCTCTAGGACCCACGAGAAAAAATTATTGCATAATATTTTGTAGAGGGGGAAAAAAGGAAAAAAGGTGTTTGCATATGTTTACATAGGAAGATGTTCAAAATGTCAACGAGTACCACGCATATTGTGGCATGCATGTACGCGGCATTTCAATGACTGATTGCACACGTTGTAGAAAGATGCTGTCCATGAATGAAGACAAGCAACTAGGTTATTCAATATACAGCAGACCACCCTATAACATGGTAGATACGTTCCGTCACGAAGGTAAATGTATAGGAGGGGACACTTCTCTTAGAAAGTTCGATAACGCTGTTGTTGCAAACAGATGGCGCTACGCACACTGGGTAACTGCGCATCTCCTGCTTCTGCGCATCCAGGTTGTTTATATTTCCATCGAGGCGAAGTAAGTGGAGATCGTTGAATTAGCGGATCTTCAAAAAAATATGAAATACATAGACTGATGAACGTGATATATAATAATTTCTGTCTTCAGGTGTGTTTTAATTACCTAATTGTCTTAGAATACTATTTCGTAATTAATATAGGCAATAATTTCGAAGCGAAGTAATATTATGTATGTAATGTCGTGTTATTATTTTGCCCAAAAGCTGTATTTTAAGAAATAGTAGTAAATTTAGAAGAATGTTGTATGTGTGAATGCAATATTTAAAAAGTATTTATTTATAATGACGATCACACTCAAACAAGCAGTATTTACATTTATTTCATGCTGTGACAAATTTTAACACAGCTTTAAATTGCCGCTAAAAAACTCATGTTAAAATGTTAAATTCATGTTACATTTCGAACTCGCACCATTTTCTAATGTAAATATATACCGCGGCAGACGAAAACTTCTTTTCTGTGAGCCACGGATATACACACTCGTTCACAAATATAAACTCAATATTTTAATAATCTTAAGAGATAGAACATTTTTTTAAATCTTTTTTTATTCATTTGTTACTAAGGCAACCATGTAAGCAAAAGCAAAAGAAATATTTTAAATTTAGTGCTCGCGTTAATAATCTCGTTCACATGCTAGATCGGAAAATTAAAAACAAGTAAAATTAGTTATCAATTAGCACGGGAAATGCTTTATTCTTTTGCCGTTAGGATCGCTGCACGTCACTAGATTTCCAATGTTTACATAATTGAAACTTATTTGGGGTACCAAAAGTTTAACATTACAGCTATGGAGAGTGTCCACTCCTATAGTATATCTCCTTGGTTCCGTGTTATAGGGATCCTGTTGTACAAGTCCTGAGCTATGCTCCACCTGGAGTGTAAACCACGCTGTTCAACAGCTGCACATTTTATATGAGGAATTTATTTCACATTTCACTTAAATACTGCTTACTTGATACTACGAATGGACCAGAGATAACTTCCTCTAAATTAAATCGGGTTTAAATTCGCGGATTTATTTTAATATAAAACATTTTATTTCTCAAGTTGAAATGGAATAAAATAAATGAAAAGTTCTTTCAGATAAGTTTAATGCACACCACAATTAGAAAAAGCAGACGATATACAAGTCTCTTTTTACGTGTTATAAGGAACCCGATCGCAATTTTTTCGCGGTGTTCTAGGGATCCGTGTTGTATAGACCCGAGTTATAGGGGGTCTACTGTATAAGGTAATTCCTTTGATTGGTTCCATAGGAAGAAATCTGGATGTCAGATGTGGCGATCGTGGCATTTACGTTCAATTTATTTGCCGATGTTAGTGTTTCTAGTAGTCTTTTTTTTCCATGTGCCGGATATGATGTCATGCTTTTCTTTAGCATTTTTCTCTATGAATGTCGTAGAAGTACAACTCTTTCGGCATTTTTTATGTACATAAAGGAAGAAAGTTGGCTGTGTAGAGTTCGGGCAGCCTAGATGAGACAGTCTGCAAAATCAATTCTCTGTGTTCAATTTTACGTAGAATACTTAATTTAAAAATGGAGTCATTGATTAATTTCATTTTCTTTAATATGATGTACACATTACAAATGAATTCTTTAAAGTGTGTTAATTTTGCATCGAATTTACTAATGGGTGAACCGAATCAAAGATATACCTCAATAATTCCTTATAGAGATGTTCTTTTAAAATTTTTTCACAGTCTTTTAAGAGTGCTTTCATGCGTTTTTAAAATCCTGACTTTACAGGATTTTAATTTAACGCAGTACAAACGGCACGTCTTTTGTAAGCAATGGAAATCATTATTTTGTGTTGTCAATAAATTCCTTTCATCTACTTGAATGAGTGGCTTTTAGGCAGAATTTCTTGTTGGAGATATTTTCCAGGGGTTAGATGGCCTGAAAAAAGGCCTATAATACCCCCAGACAAGAAGCCTAACTGACATATAATCTTCTTAGCAGCTTGGAAAATGGTTAGAATAAAAAGCTTTTTTCTCCACATCAAGCTCCAACAATTTCTTACGTAGCATGAGGAAGATTACTGAGTTCAGTACGGCATTGAATCCAAGTTTAACCGGTTCATTACTATAAAAAAAAATCGTTCCAACTCGTATACTTCGGAAGCTACTTAGGTTTCAATTAACTTTTAAAAAAACTAATTATTTTAAATTAGTTTTTTTTCATAAATGAAACAGTTAAATGGCCTTTCTCCATGTTTATTTTCCTTTCAGTGTTTAAAATTTCTAAGTCTGTCCTGTGACAGACGTCCGTTATCATTTGTATACCTTTTTTATTTTTCGGATAAAACTCTTTATCAAATTAAGATTTTCATTTTATTTTCATTTATGAACTGATAATAAAAAATATTTGAAGTAGAACGCCAACTATCCGAATCAATTGAGACCGGACCCCATTCGGATAATTGGATTTTTTCCGAAAAAGGGTCTAGTATGTATTTTAATTAATTATTCTATGCAATGTATATTGAAAATGGGAGAAAAAAACTATTTTTAAAGAAAAAGAACTTTTAATTAATTAAATGAAAAGGCAACACGTTTACATGTTAAGCGTACTGACAAGTGCTGTACATTAGTACAATGTATATGTAACGTATTGTAAATGAAAGTCATTCCTCCCGCTACGCCTACACTAGCTTCGCGGCGGGAGGGACAATAGTGCGCGTAGATGGAATCATTATTTTGAGAATCGCAGTACGTTTCCGTCTTAATTTTTTTATGAAATTCTAAAAGTGGTTCGGATAATCAGTGATTTGGATAGTCGTAGTTCGGATAAATGGAGTTCTATACTATAGTATTAAACGTTATATGTTTCACAGGAAATGTAATATTAAATGTGTCTAAATATTTACGCAGTTTGTGAACTAAACTTTAGTAAAATTATATTGAAACGATCAATAAAACATACCAAAGTTTTAAAAGAATTTGAGTTTTTTAAATATTTTTTAGTTATAAGTGTACTTAAAGAAGGATGTTATTTTTTTCTAAATGTGCTTTTGTTTGTATATGGAAAAGCAATGCAGTGACAAGTCTCATCAAAAACTTATGTTTAAAAAGAAAGGAGTTGACAAGGTTAGTACTTTGCTCGTTAACATCTGTTTAACACACGTGTAAAAAATCCATTACGATTAGCGATGAAAAAACAAAACTCGCCGGTCATTATTACATCCTTTTGGATACCAATTTTTCTTGGGCAAAATATAATTATTTCGAACCGACTTAATTACATCATTTTATGTTTTTACGTTTAAGAAAACTAAATCTCATTATTTGCAATTATATGAGCATGTTATAAAACAATTTTGTTTATTTAAATTCTTGAAACCTTTGTGGATGGGGTATGAAAATGAACTCCATCTACAAAGAAAATTTCCTAGAACCAATAATACATTTAAATTTAGTCGGAAAATGCTCCAGCTGGCAAATATGGAACTGAGTGACTGGCGTGAAACTGATTTTAAAAAAATTTAATGTAGAAGTCATATTTTTTCTTCCATTTAAGTTAAGGATTTGCTGGAACTGCCGATTCAAAAGTATCTCTCAAAATGTTTATGATTTTGATCACTGTTTGGAATTTGGATAAAAATAATTTTCAAATAGTGCCGCCATCTTTACTTCGAGAACGTAACTAATAGCTTTAAGTATAACACTTAACAAAGTAAGATTACTTTAATACAAACGCACTTCAAAAGCACTAAAACAATAGGCACTTAGAAATTTGATTTTTATTTTACAAGAATTTTCTTATAAATTTTGCAGTCTAGAAATTCCAAAACAAACCCTAATTTCTATTATGCAACTCTTAAATAATGATAAAATGTGACAGCGAAAGAGTGCTGTGGTTGTACACCCTCCAAAAAAAGTATTCGAGCAAGAGAGAAATTTCCTACGTTGGTTTCGTATATTAAAAATTATTTATCATAGAATATGAATGAGGCTTTGTATAAATATGACTTTCCATATTTCAATCAAGTTATGCGTTTTTTAAAAACTCAATTATTATTGGCAAATCTATAATAGGAAATTTCTCTCTTGCTCGAATACTTTTTTTGGAGGGTGTAGGTAGTTTTTATCATTTACCATGATATTGAAAAAAAAAATCTACAGTTAACTGATATTAAGCGCCGATAAAAATAATGCATTAATAACTTTTTTTTTAGGAGTAATGAAAATAGAAAAAGCACCATGTGTGAGACTCTAGTATAGGGAGTTTGCTCTTTGAGTACCGTAAATTTTAATTCTCTATATATAAATTAGAGATGTATTCTATATGAGACACATAATGTCACGCACAAGATATAATTAATAATAAGTAATTAATAAATTCTCTGAATAATTAAATAAGGAACATATTTAATGCTAAGAATCTTTGTAAACATTTCTATAAATGAATTGCACTATCCCAATATATGACGTTAAAATATTCGAAAAACAATATGTGCTTAGTGAAAATTGCGTTAATATAGTATCTAACTGACCTGTAATATAAATTCTGATTGAAAGTTTTAAAAGTCGAATATCATTTTTGCATAAAACTATGGAATCAAAATTATTCTATAATGATAATAATTGATTGATATAATGATAATAATTCCTAGATTGAAGTATTAAACAAGCAATAAAACTTCTTCAGCATTCAGTAAGAAACTATAACTTTAATATTCATGTGCTTTTTGTTACGAGATTCTTGCACTAGATGGGGCCATTGATTCATTTTATAGAGTCAAAATATGAAATTAAATCTTAAGATCTCAAATTTTTGGGTTTGTCTTGTTTAGAAATGTTTCAGCGTTGCTTGGTTTATGATAAAGGGATGTGTATTTATATTTTTTCCTAGAATCACCCTATCATTTATTTATTTATTTGTTACACAAAACATTGTAAACAGAAAAGTAAAACAACAATCCGAATAGCGTGTGGGCCGTAGACTTGAGTAAAAATTGATATTGTATAAAATATGTATCAAATTAGTGAGGTATCTCAGAAGAGCACCAGAAGCTTTAAACAACCCATTCAGACATGTGAGTTGCCCTATCTTGGGAATTAATATTTAACAAAAACTTTTAGAAACACGAAAATGCCAAACACGAAAATATTAAACACAAAATACCAAACATATATTATAAGTATTGCGAAAGTATTTACTAAAACTCTCCCCAGGGGAAATATTATCTATTTATACCAAAGTTTGAGCATATATTTCAAAAATATGAATGCACTCTAATTTTGCAACGATATTCCAAAATTCTATTTTGCAACATTGTTATTATAAACTTTTAGCATTTCAAAATTTAAAAAAAATAATAATACGTTACAATACTTATATCAAATATCACTTTCCCAATTAACATTCAGCCTCAACCGATTCATCATAGGGTCGATGTAGAGAGCCAATATTTACTGGAATCATATATCTGAGAAATAAGTTGTGCTTTAGAAATATTCGTTTTCTTTGAGATTATTTTCAGAAAATCTTCAAAACTGAGTAAGCATGTTACATTGGAAGTATTTGCCAAAACTTCAAACATTGCAAAATTTAGCTGGTCAGTATTGCTTTCAAATAATATTATATTGTATTATCAAATACGTATCAAAATTTATTTCTTCTTTATAACTTTTATTTAAAACAATTCAGTGTAAGAACAGTTTAATAATGTTAGAAATAAAAATGTAACAGGTTTCACATTGCCTGTAAAACTTATTTTCCAGTAATGACTGTTGCTTTGCCGTCAAAGACATTTCTAAAACCATCGCTCTCAATGGGTTATCATTATATTTTTATTATTATTTATGTTTTTTCTTCCTTAATGTGATGTCTTTCACCTTTTGCAACTCTTCCATAATCAACATTTTTGTTTAAAGCTGTTTCATTAAAATAATTCAAATGGTAACGTTAAAATCACTTTAAATTTTTCGTACAAATGCTTTTTTTACACATCGTTCTTTTTCTATAATTCTCACATAATGATTTTTTATTTGATATTATTTAACAATAAAAGTCTAACAAACAGTATTAGAAATAAAAACTAACAGTATTTTAGTACAAATAGTGTTAGAAATAAATATACTTTATTTCCTCTTCACAACTTTTACTTCGCAGTCCAAACCATTATTTGTAAAGCCATGGCTCTTTCTTTTTAATGTTATGCACTTTCTTGATAAAATATTCAAAGATTTAATTATATCATGTGTAACGAAGTAAGAACACACTAAATACGTTTCTTATTTTATAATTAAAAATAAACTACTAAGTTTAAAACAAGTTCTCAGTTTTCTCATTGTTTAGAATGTAAAATCCATTCAAATACGTAAGTCACGAGCGATATATGAATTCTTTTTTCAGTTTGATTTCTGAATATTCCAGGTTGATTCTACTCCTTTGTGCAAAGTTGTAAATGAAAATTTTAAAATAATAATAATAATAATTATAATAACTTAGAAAGTTCTTAACTGTAGGCGTTTTTTTAAGCTTAGATAAATGGGAAAAACTAATGATACATTTTTTGAGGTTTTAAGCAATTTCCTATTTCAGTTTCAACTCTATCATAAAACACAGTATACATTCTTTAAAGTTTGAAAACTGTTTATGTATATTACAAAATTATCTAAAAATTTGCTATTGTGCGAGTTTGGTAGCGCCATCTATTGGGGTTGGACGAATATTGAAATTTGTATTTTCTTGTTTGGTGTAGGAGGGGGGGGGCGAAAAGTTCTTTTCACATTTCACAAAGAAAAATAGAGATAACTGTAAAATTCTTGCTGTAAAATACAGCAGTCACGAATGCCTAAAAATCAATTTCAGGAAATTTTGAATATAGAGGAGAGACCAAGGAGAATAGAAGTGATAAAACGGGGAGGGTGACAATCTTTTGTGGACGAAAAAAGCATTACCAGTAAATTCTTACTTTAAAATGTAAAAAAATATCAATCCTATGTCTTGGCCCATCTTGTCTGTAGTTAAAAACGGGTTGAAATTTTTTTTTGTTTGAATGTTATGTAAGAAAACGCAATTACTTTGTTGCCATCCCAATATATTTGTACTCTGAAGATAACGCAGTAGATTCTTACATAAGGCTATCCCTTTAGGCTAAATTAATTAACTTTGTTGACGAGAGAAACTTATAAAGTGCGAATTTCTAAACTGAAAGTACAATCCATGTTTTTCTTAATATTCACTAGTGAATTATAACACAGAGGCTGTCTGAAATAATGGCATTTTCATAAGAATGACAGTTACTTAAAGTTCTATTTTTTATTGCTCTTTTGCGAAAAAATGCAAGTTTTAAAGAATTCAATTGCAGTAGAGACTCGAAAGAATTCAGAATGTCTCTTTGCAAGCTTAGTTATGTAACTTATAACAGTTATGAAAGATTCCTAAAATTAAAAAATTAAACAAAAAAATTGTTAGACACGGGGTATTTCGCAATATTTGTCTACTCGAAGTGAGCCTAGGTCCCTTTTGCAATCTAATTTTGTGCGTTAGAATTTTTTATGAAAGTTGCATAACACATACATGTTTAAAGTTAATAAAGTGAGCAGTGCGATTTGTGTAGAAGTAGTGTTAATTTTTTCGAGTCTAACATTTCTGATTTATTTTTAAAATCCTTTTAAAATTCTTGTGCAGCGTTCAGTTTTCCAAAAAGAACAACCTTAATTTTTAAGGTACTTTACACAATTAAAATATCCTTATACTGTCGCTCATTGTACCGAATGACGGAGGCTTGTCAAATCTCGTTACATTGAACTATGCTGTATTTTCCTTTCTATAATACATTGTTTGTAATTAAACTTATAATACTTGAATGTCCAAAGCCTGTTCTTTACATAAAATTTTCACTGTTGTAAGAAAATGTAGCATTTTAAGAAGTCAAACCACGTCTTAAACCAAATAAAATATTCCGCCACAATACTTATTCAGTATGTTCTCCGTTATTGTTATTCAATTATTCGAAGTACATAGCTATTTTACACTGTCTTATTCAAATTGCTGACTCACCGACTTTGATTCAATATTACAAACAAAATTTCTTTTTCTTTTTTTTTTTTTTTAATTATCATTATTTCATCCTCTCTACATCTCTTTCTTTTCTTCTCATTAAATTATCGCATAAAGAAAACTTTTTATTTAACACAGATTATTAAGACTATTTTAATGTAAAATGCTATAATTTAAAATGTAATCAGTTTATCTTTGACTGCAAAACATCTTTATTACAGCTGTTCCTGTTTTGACAAAGACCTTTATTTTCAGAGACATTCTCCTTCACAATAAACGTTTTTCGCTGTCAGATGCTTGCAGAGCGATCTTTCTGAATTTATTCCACAATTTACATTTGAGATGTTCCTTCTTGTAATTCTATTGTACACATTTTCATTTTATTTAACACTATTTAGAATTATGCGAAAAGAAAAAAAAACATAAATATAATAAGGCGTTATTCTAGCCGGCGTGTTATGATGTATAGTTACGTATAATTACAGCCTAAAGTGCTCCTGTTAGCAACGTTATGATACCGTCAAAAATAATTGCAGCACAACGTGAGCTTAAAAGGAAAACAATTTCATTCAGCCTAACGATTTAGTAATAAAAAGAGTCAGATGTAAAAATGTTAGATATAAAATTGATTAACGTAATTTGATTATTTATATTTATGTACCAAAACCACATGATATTTTCGAAATACTCCGTTAAATACTATTTAGCAATAGCAGTTTAATAAAGAATGATGAAAGTAAAATTGTATTCGTTTTCACTTTGCCTGTAAAACTTGTTTTTCCTCCAAAACAGTTGCTTTACAGTTGAAGGAATATGTAGTGACATCACTCTCGAACTTTTTTACATATGTTCATTTTTTAAATTTTTCAACTTTATAGACTTTTGATGATTTTTCAACTTCATATAAATCTGTCATAATATTTTTTTCATTCCATTTAATAACAACAGTTCACTATGAGTGCTGGAAACTAAAAAAGTATTGGGTTCACTTTGCCTGTAAATTTTGTTTCCCCTTCAAAGCAGTTGCTGTACAGTCGAAGACATATACACAGACATTCCACTCAGTTTGTTTCTACATATAATCATTGTCAAGATTTTTTTTTATTAAGTCTGTCATAGTCATATTTAAAAGTTGTAATTCGATAAAATGAAATCTCCCTAACAGTCTTGGTACGGCTGCTGAAAAAGAAAAAAAAACGCCCACTTACTCTTCATTTGGCCGTTATTCGTCGCACAGCAAAGTTATATATATCATTCGTTTGCGTTACACTTTAATTTTCTAGTAATTTATTTTGCATAAGGAGCCGTCTTCATATTTAATTCTGCAGCAACATTGTATTTTCACTTTAATAAACGAAAGAAAACCTTCAAATTGCCCTATTTTCACCAATTTTCTACGATGATTTCCGGAGATATTGCGAATGCTTTTTTGCGCTATTTTAAGGGGTCTCCTGCAAATTGAAAACCGGTATATGTAGGTAGGATCCAAACTTTTCGTCTTTCATTAATGTTGCTCGCAATAGTTAAAAGAAATAAATATCATTTACAAGGAAAATTCTATTTCCAGTCTTTAAGTTTTTCACACGAATAATATCAGGAGTAAAAAATAGAACATTTAGTCAGTGGTCCAAGGACCAGTGAATCCATAACTTCTCTGGTCCGTAACATTTATCACTGATCCATATACATGATTTTAAAAAAATTCCAAACAACTGCTTACGATTTTGAAAATCTTTCTAATTTTGAAATTGTTATTGAGAATTTGAAGCTTCTCTTATACAGGGGAAATGTTGCCAGGAGTGAGAGGCTGTTCTCTGCTCTTTTGACTACAAGCATGAATGTTGCTCAACTGTGGTCGAACTTGAAGAATGGTTTCATGATTAAAAATTTAGTTGAAAACTTATTTCTTTGACTTTCATCTATAAAACGCAACTACGTTTTAGCCAACCCAATATTATCACTGCGTTTGTTATTTACTTTCTTCATTAAATATTATCGTCTGCTGTGTGCAGTACAGGATATAAAAACTTTTGGTGGTATTTAATTTACCGTCTGATGAAAATTCAGTCAGCAAAGTGTCATTTTGGATGTTTGATAAAGTATGAGCAAATATTGAAAGAGGTCAAATCAGGTGTGCATCCAGGGGGGGGGGCTGTTTTGAGTGGTTCGGAAGTATTTATTTTTATATATGTCAGGCGAAATCTTGATGCATTGCATTGCTGAGAACCAGAGGTAGTTACTTACATTTACGGTAAATACGAAAAAGGTTGCTTGTGAAGCATAATCCAAAAGGTAGGGCCGTGTAAAATTTTAACTTGTAGCGCCTCGGAACGACGATGGCATAAATTCGACAAGATGATGGGACACGTAGTCATCCGATAAATTTTTGGCATTTAAAAAATTAATTTGAAAATCACAATAACATGAAGATTTCCCTGCACACTTTGAGACGCACTCATCTGTTGAGAAACGAGATCTATTCTTTTACAGGCAGGATTAGTTTTCTTCACAAACGAAAACGACACATAAGAAATTTCCATCAGAGTTCACATGTATTACGCTGAAGAACAAATTTTGTTGAAATGACGAAAACTCAATTGAAGCATTTTTTTATACATACTTTTATTCAGACCTTCGAAAAAATTAGGGCTTCTGGATTATAACAATTGAAAACGATGCACATTTACACAGCACAGGAACTTGAGGAAAGCACACATACAAATACATGATGACTAGGGGGAGCATCTTCATAAAAAAATAATACAGCGTGCGGCCTAGAACCTCGGTGGGCAAACGCCTCCGTCACCATAAAAGTGATCGGTGCGTGGTATATATTACGTGTCGGTGGGCAAAAGCCTCCTCACATGAAGTGAGTGGCTTGCCCCCTCCGAAAATTACTCTCCAACTGCTTAAGAATGACCGTTAGACTATCGCTATAGAAAAAGGGAGCTCGAACTTTCTAGAACAAATTTTAGCAGGTGTTTTTCGAGCAATATGCTTCTTGCGCAGCAGAGGAAAACCGCAAACACATCTGTTTCAGCGGAGCAGAGAATACATATGCGAGCGAAGAGGTGTTGTTATTATTATTCTTTTAGCATGAGAGAAAACTAGCGTCAACTATTATTTTATTTCAAAGCAGCTGATAAGAGGGAAATGCTTTAGAAGTACGTTAATGCGCTGTAATTGAGAAGGCCAAGAGGAAAATTGAAAGCTTTAAAAGATAGTTATTATTTAAAACTTTTAAATTTAATTTAGAAAAGATTATTAGTTTAAATTTAGACAATATTAACTAGGATTTGTATTAATAATTTTTCATTAAAAAATATGCACGTTGTGTCAACTTGACATATACTCCCCCAAGTTTTCAGAAAAAGATTACATTTTCAGCATAAATATTAAAACAGTATATCAATCAAAGTCCAGTAATATTAAAAAATTGCATAAAGTTCTTGCAGAAAACCTTAAAATTGTCCGTCTTGATTTTACATGATTCAGTCTATTGTTATACTAAAAGATCACGAAATCTAAAACTGTGCTGATTTCCCACATCTGTGCTGATTTTCTAAAACTGTGCTGATTTATCAGGTCCCTGCATTGCTGATATTGTCAGCTGAAAAAGATTGTCAACAGTTCTTGCATATACATATTTCAATAGTATTTGATATCAAAATAAATATAATATTTCACACAAAAATTCAATAAAATCTTCAATAAAAAGGTAACCCGGGATTTGTTATATCAAAAAGAAAGAGCTCTGATTTTTTTTTTTTTTTTTGAAGTGGTACCACTTGTAGCCATTCAAAAGGATTTCAATACAACATTGTTCTTATTTAAAAATGTAAAAAAATTTGCCATCTTGAAAGAAAAGGGACATACAAAATATATACATTTACTTTATCTAATATTTCACATTATAGAAACAACACACACTTACTCATGTCTTTATTTTACTTATTTATTAATTTTTTTTTAATTTAAATAACATTGTGAACAAAAATTTTTAAACTTCAAAAACTGAAAGGGCTTTGGTATGCATTGTACCAAATGAAAATTGCAATTATAGCATTGCAAGGCTAAAACTTTTCGCTGAGTTAGCTTCCCAAAAAGGAAAGCAAAAAGGAAAAAATGCTAATCAGCTGAAAAGAGAAAAAGTAATTAAATTCTATGGAAAATTCCTAAAATAAGGGAAATGATCACAGAATATAATACTTATAAGAAAAGGGTGGTCAAGGAGTGGAAATCCCAAAGTCGCACAACGACACAGTCCAGTAACAATTGAGAGAAAAAATGAAAAAAATTGAGTGCAATAGTTTGATTTTACTTACATCAAACGGGATTTCTTCCAATTACTAGAGGAGAAGGGGAGGATAGGACAGTAGAAGAAAAAAATTGTCAATGTTTACCACATTGGGGAATCTAAACTGCCACATAAACATGTCACAAGAGAATTATGGAAAATTAAAAAAATATTTTAAATTTATTACAGCAGTTGAAAGAAGAAGGAACAGGTTCAATACAAACAGGTGATCAGGCTGTTCGCATTGAAAGTGCCCAGTAAAAAAAACAAAAAAAAGTTAAATTAATTTTTACGTGGCCTAAAATTATAAGAGTGCGAAGTAGGAACCTGATAGTGACTATCAATAACAGGCAAGTCATTAAGTAAAGACCTTCGAGGAGGAGCAAGTTTTAACCTATCAATATGCATTTTGCGAACTGAAGTGTCAGGATTATCTAATAATTGAATTGAATAAATAACAGGAAAATATTTTTGTATAACCTTATAAGGTCCAGTAAGATGTTTATTATATTTATCTTTAGACTTTAAGTAAACAATATCACCAGGGAAAAGAAATCTAAGCTTAGCATTTTCATTTTTCTTTAAATTTTGTTCATATTGTGCAGACTTTAGATTAGAATATGTGTCAGCATAAATTCGCTTCAGGGTGGACATTACTTGAGACAGATAATGAGCTTTATCTAAATGATGAAACTGTAGCTGTGGGTCATACGTGTCAAAAATCATAGGTAACTCTCTTCCAAATTGTATTACATTAGGAGAAAATTGAGTAGAAGAATGTGTAGAAGCATTATACATATTTACATGAATGTTTATAGCATGAGCAAAGTTATAACCATCTTGAATTAGAGCATTTACAGTTGATTTAATTGAGGTATTGATTCTCTCACTAATTGAATTAGCCTGTGGGTGTCCAGAAGTAGTATGTCTTAATTTAATTCCAAAAACTTTGTTAAAGGTTTCAAAAACAGCACTAGTAAATTGAGTACCTAAGTCAGTAAGTATAATGGCAGGTCTGCCAAAAGTTGAAATGTATGAAAATAAACAGTTAGCAACAGCATCAGTAGTAATAGAGTTTAAGGGATAGAGCTATAGAAAACGAGTAAAATGATCAATTATTGTAAGAATATGTTTTCCATTATTTAGAGGTCCAAGAATGTCCATAGAAATTACTTCATTAGGTTTTTCAGGTATGTGACTATTTTGCAAAGGAATAGGTGGAGTAGCATGAGATTTTAAAGTTATGCATTTAGTACATGAATTAACAAAGTTAACTGTATCAGCATACATACCAAACCAAAAATAACGCTGTCGAAGAAATTCATATGTTTTTGCAATACCAAAATATGGTAAATGGGCAATGGCCAAAACTTTTGTCTTTAGAGAGTTAGGAACAACAATGGTAGGATGAATTTCCAAAGATTAAGATTCTTTAGCATAGTACAATAATTTATTATGAGGATGTAGAAAATAACATTTATTGTTGTTGCTGTTGTTATTAGAATTCAAATCACTTATAATTTTTGAAATAGTTTTGTCTTTTTGTTGTTCATCAAGAAATGTTTTACGAAAAATTTCTAAAAGTGGGTCTTGTGGCGAAGATTGTGAGACATTTAAATAATTAATATGTTCGAAATTATCAGGTTTTTCAGAAATTGCATCATCAATGACAGGAAGTACATCATTATTTAAATTTAAAGTACTTGGTTGAGAATTTATGTCATGGTGTGGTGGCGTTTCTTCAAGACGTGAAAAGTAATCAGCCAAAAGATTTTGTTTACCAGGAATGTGTTTGAAATTAAAAGTATATTCACTTAATTCGCATAGCCATTTAGTAGTGAGATCAGCAGGAGAAGTAGTTTTTCTATAGTGTTTTAATGGTTTACTGTCTGACATAACAATAAATTCTCGATTGTATAGAAAATGTTTAAATGCTAAAACAGAGTCATGTAGGGCCTTTAATTCAATTTTTATGGCTGGATAATTTCTTTCAGATTTAGATAAAGATTTGCTAAAGTAAGAAATAGGATGCAATTCACCATTAAACTCTTGTAGAATGACACCAGAAATTGCTTGATGACTACCATCAGTATTCAAATTGAAAGGTTTAGACCAGTCAGGTAAACAAACAAAAGGTTTAGTGAAGAAAATTTTCTGTAGTCTATTGAATGCTTCAGTGTGAATGTCAAGCCATTGAAAACTTTGTTTAGGACAAGTTAACTGGACAAGAGGATATGTTAGTTCAGCATATGAAGGTATTAAATTTCGATAAAATCCACAAACTCCTAGAAAGCGTTTAAGTTGTCTTTTTGTTTTAGGAATTGCAAAACTAGTAATTTTTATAATATTGGAGGAAATTGGTGAAATTTTATGATTTGATAGATGAAAGCCCAAATAATCTATTTCAGTAAGATGGAATTGACATTTATTTGGGGATAAGGTGATGTTATTTTTGATTAAAGTAAGGCGTCAAGGTTTTGAAGCGATTCCTCGAAAGAATTTGAACCAATAACCCAACTAGCACACATACGTTGGGTTATTGACTGCACGTGGTTGGCACAAGGTTGTTACGTTGGGCAAACGTTGAATGTCCATATGGAAATGTCGGTATTCTGTTGGCTAAAGGTTGTGTTGGGCAACCGTTGGTAAACAACCGTTGGCCATCGGATGGCTGAATGTTGTGTTGGGCAACCGTAGGTAAAACAACCGTTGGCCATCGGATGGCTGAATGTTGTGTTGGGCAACCGTAGGTAAAACAACCGTTGGCCATCGGATGGCTGAATGTTGTGTTGGGCAACCGTAGGTAAAACAACCGTTGGCCATCTGATGGCTGAATGTTGTGTTGGGCAACCGTACCATTGCGCATGCTCAGAGACACACATTCAGGAAACCGGGAAGCGATAGATTCATGTCCGTTCGCCGTTCCGTTTCCGCCATTTCTTGTTATGATGTGTTGATACACTTTTATAAAGTGATTGATAGTTGAAATCTGAAACGAATATTTATCTTTTCAGCTATATTTCTGTGAATTTTATTCGTTGCATAGGTTCGTAGTAACTTGAATCACGATAACTATTATTATTGATGCATTGATTATAGTTCGATTGTCCACAAGCCTAACGATCTTCAAAGTATGTAAACGAACAACTTACTATGCATCTATGATAATAAATATATAATAATTGCACAGTGCTTATTAAAAGATGCGTTTTGGATTACTAAACAATGCTAGACAACTTAATAATAAAGTTTTATTTGCTCATAGTTGTACAACAGTCGAGAAAGTAAAATTGGACACAATTGTTGTCAGAGTCACAAGGTTTCGTTCCGACGTCCAAGAGAAGAAGAAACCAGGTAAATGCAAATGTACGCCCGAGAGATGGCGTGGCTGTATATAAGGACGTTTAAACTTCATGTGTTGTTCGGTTCAGTGCAACAGAACGGTTGCCGTTGTGTACCTGTATATTGTTCATTAAAATATGTTCTTTTTAGTTTAAAGCAGTTGACTGGTGTCGCTTTATTTAACAACCACTGCGTCAAGTGGTTATGGGCCCAGGTGCCCTGTTAACTGTAAAAGATTTAATTTAAAAGAATAAAAAGTGAAAAGCGAAAAGAATGACTGATATCACGTCAGACTATTTAAAGTTCCCGATCCTAAAGTTTGATGGGAAGAATTATCGGCGATGGTCATTGAATATGCGTGCAGCGTTAATGGGAGTTGGAGCCTGTCGGATTGTCACCGGTGAAATTCCTGCAGCTGACGACGGGGAAGATCTACAGGTCTCGCTGACGGAAAGGATGGAAGTTCAAGCACCGGTATCGACAGCAAGGAGCGCGACCTTTACTTACGTCTCAACGAGAAGGGTTTTGCTCTCATTTACGGCAGTTTAGAAGAAAGGTATCAACTTCTACTGGATGATGTAAGTTCCTCTAAAATTGCCTGGAAGATCATGAAGGACAATTTCGATATGGACAGTCGTGCTAAACTAGTAAGACTTTTAGATGAATTTTTTTGCATAAAGTTTGATTCAGATAATGAAACTATTGGTATGTTTATTGAAAGAGTAAAGCAAGCAGCGTCCAGGTGTAATGAAAGTAAACATAAGTTAGACGATTTGTATATAAGTTTTCAATTAATTAGAAATTTACCAGATGAATATAATGGTGTTGTTCAGAATTTGTATACTGTAAAAGATGAGGAATTTACTGTCGAAAAAATTACAGAAGCATTACTTTTAGAGAACAGTCGTTTAAGTTTAACGCAATACGATAAAGTGAAAAGTGAAAATATGAATGTACTTTTAACTAAGCGGAATAAGTATGACGATAGTCGTAAATTACAAAATTTGGTAGGGAAACGGAATTCCGCTAAAATTGGCCCTTGTTTTTCCTGCCACGAATTCGGACATTTAAAATTCAACTGTAAAGTAAAACCTAAGTATCGTAAACAAGATCAAAAATTTAAAGATGTGCCGTGCAATATAACTGAAGCACATTTCGGGAAAAATGTTGGTATTGCATCAAATATTGCTACTCCCTCCCCTTCGTTTAATTCACCATTCACTTTTACTTTAGATACAGGTGCAACAAATCATTTTACAAACGACCGAACACGTTTAATGAACTTTAAAGTAATAGAAAATCAAAGTTTATCTGTAGCTATTCGGAATGGAAGCGCGCCTATTAAAGGAATAGAGAATACGAAGTTTAAAGTAAATTGCAATGGTCAGTTCAATGTCGTAACTTTATATAATGTACTTTATGCTCCCGATTTAAAAAGAAATCTCCTTTCAGGAATAAGGCTTGATAAGTGCGGTTATAAAACTATTTGCGGTAGAGGTAGAGCCGATGTATTCTTTCCTGATGGGATTAAGTGGATTTCATTTAAATTATCTGATCAATTTTATGAAGTAAATGTGATTTGGGATAGCGAATTAGAAAAAGTAATTAAGTGTGATGAAAAAGTCGAAGTGGAAAATGTTAGCGTAAGCCAGACATCTCACGATGAAATTTGGACATGGCATCGTAGATTAGCACATTGTAATTTTAAAAAGCTATCAGATATGTCTAGACATGGAGCTGTACGGGATTTACCGAAAATTCCCCCTTCTAAAGAAATTTGCAATATTTGTCGGGAAGCTAAATCAAAGCGGGCATCTTTTCCTGAATTGGAAAGAACGCGAATAGACTGTCAATTACAACGAGTACATATGGATGTATGGGGACCTTCCCCTGTTAAAACCAAAAGTGGATTTAAATATTTTGTTTCCATGATTGATAAGTACTCCGGTAGAGTTTGGATTTATCCTCTAAACAAAAAATCTGATGTATTTGACAAGTTTAAATTATTTTTAACGATGGTTGAAAAGCAAACGGAAAGGGAGTTGAAAAGTACTAGAACAGATAATGGTTTAGAGTTTTGTCCTGATAATTTTACGCAATTCTTAATGTCTCGCGGAATAAAACATGAGAGGACTGTTATATATACACCAGAAATGGGTGGTATAGCTGAGCGATTTAATGGTTATGCATTTCATGCAGTAAGAGCACTACTATTAGAATCAAAACTCGAGAAAACATTTTGGCTTGAAGCCTTGTTTACCTACATTCATGTTAGAAATCGTTGTACTGTAGGGAAGAAATGTAAAAGTCCCTTAGAGCTTTGGTATTGCTCAAAACCCTCGGTGGAACATTTACGAGTATTTGGCTGTTTAGCATACGCACATTTAACGAAGCAAAAGCGTGATAAACTGTCTGAAAGATCAATCCCGGGTATTATGATAGGGTATGCAATTAACACAAGAGGTTATAGAATCTACATCCCTTCCACTCAAAAGGTAATTGAAACGGTTCATGTAAAATTCGATGAAACGAAGATTGCTATGGATGTTTTGGGAGAATTAAATAACACACCTACACAAATTGAAACATTCCCTCATGAAATCGTATACAGTAATCGATAGTTCCTATTACATATTGAAGTACTTGACACAATAATCTCCAGTGAGTCTCTGTTGGTTTACTAGAATATTGGGACAGTAAAATAACTGGAAAACTTATATCTGGTCTTGTCCTACTTGCCAAAAAGAGGAGGGATCCGATTACATTTCTATACGGATTTTCAGAAATACTCTCATCTTCTCCGGACTTTTTAATAACTACCCCAGAACTCATAGGTACTTTAACTTTATTATCTGGAATGTCCGGATAGGTTTCTTTCAATTTTGATATATAGGTTTTCTGGTGCATAATTAAATCACCATTAAGATAGTCAAACTTAACACCCAAAAATGTTGAAATTATACCTAAATTTTTAAATTCAAACTTTAATTTAATCAACTCGAATACCTTTTGCATAATGTCCTCATTTTTAGCAAATACAGCAAAATCATCAACATATACAAGTATAAGATTAATCCATTTAAATTGATACACTGTTACAATTTTCTAACTTTTGAAATCCTAATTCCAGGAAAGTTTTGTCTAGTTTTATGAACCATTCTTTACCAGACTGATGCAGGCCATATAAAGCCTTTTTCAATTTAAATACATGATTAGGAAACATTTTATTTTGAAAACCTGGTGGTTGATTTATACACACCTCTTCATTTAATGTACTATATAAATATGCATTCTTTATATCTAAATGTCGTGAAATCCATCCTTTTCGAACAACAAGAATTGACATAAATAGCCTTACTAAGGTAAAATTTACAACGGGAGAAAATACTTCTTTATAACCAATACCTTCAATCTGCCGATATCCCTGAGCTACTAAACGGGCTTTGAAACGTTTAATTTTTCCCTCAATCTTTCTTCAACGTATATACCCATTTACTTCCCAATACTTTAATTCCACTTGGTTTGGGAACTATGCTATAAGCATCTCTATCTTGTAAAGTTTTTAATTCATTTTGCATTGCCTCAAACCATTTCTGTTTTTCGGGCAATTGTTGAGATTCTTCGTAATTACATGGAATTTTAACTTCAACTAAATTTTTTTCGGTTTCTGAAAATGAATCCATAGTGTCACTATCAGTTTGATCTCCCTCCTCTTTCTCTTGAGGGGAGGGCTTACTAGAAAAGTTAAAATTATCAGGTTTAAATACAACTCTGTTTTCTGAACAATATTTTTTAACATCATTTAAACTTCTAAGACGAATTGACTTGTCTGGAAATTTTGGGTAGTAATAAATATATGTACGTCCCCATTTATTTGTTTTAATTTCACGTTTCCAGTCAAGAGGTTCGTCTAACTCGTGCTCTTTTGAATTAAAATTTAACGTATTTTCTGGATCTATTATTGGAATTGCTATTGTTAAATTCTTTTCATGAGGGAATGTTTCAATTTGTGTAGGTGTGTTATTTAATTCTCCCAAAACATCCATAGCAATCTTCGTTTCATCGAATTTTACATGAACCGTTTCAATTACCTTTTGAGTGGAGGGGATGTAGATTCTATAACCTCTTGTGTTAATTGCATACCCTATCATAATACCCGGGATTGATCTTTCAGACAGTTTATCATGCTTTTGCTTCGTTAAATGTGCGTATGCTAAACAGCCAAATACTCGTAAATGTTTCACCGAGGGTTTTGAGCAATACCAAAGCTCTAAGGGACTTTTACATTTCTTACCTACAGTACAACGATTTCTAACATGAATGTAGGTAAACAAGGCTTCAAGCCAAAATGTTTTCTTCAGTTTTGATTCTAATAGTAGTGCCCTTACTGCATCAAATGCATAACCATTAAATCGCTCAGCTATACCACCCATTTCTGGTGTATATATAACAGTCCTCTCATGTTTTATTCCGCGAGACATTAAGAATTGCGTAAAATTATCATGACAAAACTCTAAACCATTATCTGTTCTAGTACTTTTCAACTCCCTTTCCGTTTGCTTTTCAACCATCGTTAAAAATAATTTAAACTTTTCAAATACATCAGATTTTTTGTTTAGAGGATAAATCCAAACTCTACCGGAGTACTCATCAATCATGGAAACAAAATATTTAAATCCACTTTTGGTTTTAATAGGGGAAGGTCCCCATACATCCATATGTACTCGTTGTAATTGACAGTCTATTCGCGTTCTTTCCAATTCAGGAAAAGATGCCCGCTTTGATTTAGCTTCCTGACAAATATTGCAAATTTCTTTAGAAGGGGGAATTTTCGGTAAATCCCGTACGGCTCCATGTCTAGACATATCTGATAGCTTTTTAAAATTGCAATGTGCTAATCTACGATGCCATGTCCAAATTTCATCGTGAGATGTCTGGCTTACATTTATGTAACATTATGTAACATTTTCCACTTCGACTTTTTCATCACACTTAATTACTTTTTCTAATTCGCTATCCCAAATCACATTTTTTTCATCACACTTAATTACTTTTTCTAATTCGCTATCCCAAATCACATTTACTTCATAAAATTGATCAGATAATTTAAATGAAATCCACTTAATCCCATCAGGAAAGAATACATCGGCTCTACCGCAAATAGTTTTATAACCGCACTTATCAAGCCTTATTCCTGAAAGGAGATTTCTTTTTAAATCAGGAGCATAAAGTACATTATATAAAGTTACGACATTGAACTGACCATTGCAATTTACTTTAAACTTCATATTCCCTATTCCTTTACTAGGCGCGCTTCCATTCCGAATAGCTACAGATAAACTTTGATTTTCTATTACTTTAAAGTTCATTAAACGTGTTCGGTCGTTTGTAAAATGATTTGTTGCACCTGTATCTAAAGTAAAAGTGAATGGTGAATTAAATGAAGAAGGGGAGGGAGTAGCAATATTTGATGCAATACCAACATTATTCCCGAAATGTGCTTTAGTTCTATTGCACGACACATCTTTAAATTTTTGATTTTGTTTACGATACTTAGGTTTTACTTTACAGTTGAATTTTAAATGTCCGAATTCGTGGCAGGAAAAACAAGGGCCAATTTTAGCGGAATTCCGTTTCCCTACCAAATTTTGTAATTTACGACTAGCGTCATACTTATTCCGCTTAGTTAAAAGTACATTCATATTTTCACTTTTCACTTTATCGTATTGCGTTAAACTTAAACGACTGTTCTCTAAAAGTAATGCTTCTGTAAATTTTTCTACAGTAAATTCCTCATCTTTTACAGTATACAAATTCTGAACAACACCATTATATTCATCTGGTAAATTTCTAATTAATTGAAAACTTGTATACAAATCGTCTAACTTATGTTTACTTTCATTACACCTGGACGCTGCTTGCTTTACTCTTTCAATAAACATACCAATAGTTTCATTATCTGAATCAAACTTTATGCAAAAAAATTCATCTAAAAGTCTTACTAGTTTAGCACGACTGTCCATATCGAAATTGTCCTTCATGATCTTCCAGGCAATTTTAGAGGAACTTACATCATCCAGTAGAAGTTGATACCTTTCTTCTAAACTGCCGTAAATGAGAGCAAAACCCTTCTCGTTGAGACGTAAGTAAAGGTCGCGCTCCTTGCTGTCGATACCGGTGCTTGAACTTCCATCCTTTCCGTCAGCGAGACCTGTAGATCTTTCCCCGTCGTCAGCTGCAGGAATTTCACCGGTGACAATCCGCCAGGCTCCAACTCCCATTAACTCTGCACGCATATTTGATGACCATCGACGATAATTCGTCCCGTCAAACTTTAGGACCGGGAGCTTAAAATAGTCCGACGTTATATCCGCCATTCTGTAAGCTTTTCGCCTTTAAATTCTTTTAAATTAAATCTTTTACAGTTAACAGGGCACCTGGGCCCATAACCACTTGACGCAGTGGTTGTTAAATAAAGCGACACCAGTCAACTGCTTTAAACTAAAAAGAACATATTTTAATGAACAATATACAGGTACACAACGGCAACCGTTGTGTTTTGCAAGATTATAATGACTAATGAGATTTCAGATTTAGAAGTAGTTATTAAACTAACCCTACTTCAATTTTGAAATCTCGTTGGTTCACAGCGGTTAATCAACAACAAGGATTTAAATTTGTGCATCAAATTGTTTTGTTGTTAAAGGTATGTATAAATATTTTACAGTTTTAAGAATTCAGTATTTAATATTTTACAAATGTGTTATAGTACTTTACAGTTCATATATATACCTATATTACAACTTCATTTTGTTATTTATTTATTATTTTAGAAGAGATTTTTGTATCTACACCTGTTATATGCTACAGGACTCAAATTTTATAGAGAAAAATACATAATCTATATGCAATCAAATACTCTTTGAGAGTACTGGAAGAAAAAACATTTTTATTGCTTTGACAAGTCTCTTCTACTGCGTATTTTAGTTGAATGAAAAATATCAGTAGCTCTTTAAGTAATACGCTGTGACTGAGAGTTCAGGTCCATGAACTGAAATCAACACTGATTTTTTAAAACTTTTCTTCAGACATTCTATTTTTTGCATTAGAGAAAGGATGCGCTATGGGGAAAAAAAAAGAGTTCTCTCTCTCTCTCTTTTTTTTTTTTTTTTTTTTCAAAATTTTCTGCAATGGTAATTATGCGGGACGCGTCGTAACTTTTTTTTGCATACCATCAACGACTTTTTTCATTTTATGTGCTATAGCGTGTAAGCAGCATCACTAATACATTCTGTTGTACTGATATCTTTCTCATAGTCAGATAATATAGATGCACCCGTGTGTTGATACTTGCATGCGTCCTTGCGATACTTGCATGCGTAATGCATATGCATTACGCATGCAATATTTTTTTTTCGTTTACTTTGCAGTCAATATCTACAGTTAACTGAAAATAAAAATAGAACTACGAAATGTCATTGTATTCCATACCAATTTTATTCGGGCAAACTAAAAATTAAGAATCTAAAAAATTACGTAAATTGAAATAAATGTAAAAAATAATAAATAAATATTTTAGTAAAGAATGATTTCTGTGACATTCTTCAGTGACTTTATACTCCTATTGGATTTCCCCACATGAATATTAAAAATAAAAGAGATTAAGCCTCCTTACAAAAGTTTCAATTGAGTAAATTTTCAGAGGTTTTGAGAGACACTTTACAAAAGTAACTGTCAAAGGAGAAGGAGGGATATTAATCACATTTCAAAAAATAAGCATTATTTCCTTTAACGTTATATGTTTTTTCTTTTAATTAATTCGGAAAGTTTTTATGATTTCGGTTTGCCTGCCGTCCTGGTTCTCTAAAACTGTAAAGGATAGCTTCTGAAAGGACCTTCTAAATATTTTCCTGCTTCCGATCTCTCCCACCTCCTTTTTTTTAAACAGTTCATAAGTTGCACCTGCAATATTAATTTTCCTCATAGTGCAAAATAGGTTAGTTTTCTACAGATTAATAAATGTTTGTAACTTGACAGATCGTTTACTATTTGAAGATAACACATTTCTGTTAGTGACGGGACTAGAGCCAGTTTTAAGCAAAAATGTTGGGAGGGGGGGGGGTGTAAAGATAAAATTTTCTGACGATATATACCAATATGCTTTCAAAAATATACACCGATTATCTGTCCTCTTGGGCGGTTTCCTCCAGATGTAGCGTGAATACGCATTAAATCCTCTAAAAGTCCTTCACCCGAGGCACCCCCACCCTAGGCAGATACTTAATGTGCATGTTTGCCTTAAATACACACTACATTACATGATCTGGAATGAAGTTGGCTTGAGGGGACAAAAGGGACTTGTTTACTGGCACAAAAATCACTAAAAGGAAAATTGTAACAAGACTATGTTCATGATATAGTATAACTTATAATAAACTGTCGGCAGAACTGGTAATTTATACACTGAGCATTTTACAGATTGGTGATTAAAGCTGAAATTTGCTGACAGTCCTTTGGCAACTGACGATTTTGTCGACAAAAGTACTTTTTAGGGGGGGTGGGGTGTCCGCTCGCCCTCCTCCTAAGCGCACAGAAACCCACTGTTGAGGTGGAACCATATTTGATGAAAGAAAAAATGTGACTATTTGATAATATGCTTCGTTCTACATATCTGCCGTCCCTTAAAACTTATCTGAATCTGTCACTGCATTTGCTGTTAGTAAAATAATTAAAAACTTTAATTTCAAATTTGACAGTTTTTCATATATCTATAGAAATGTTATGAAATAGCACATCAATTTGTCAAATATTCGTCAAATATAATTATCCAACATTAGGTTTCTGCATTGGCCTAAAATATGAAACTAACTTATAAATGTAACGGTTAACAATTATGATAGCTAAATGTTAAAAATAACCAATTTCCAACAGTTGGATAATAGAGTGACAACATACAGATTTTACGGTGTCCCAATGTATACATTTACACGTTAACCCAACGTATGCATTTATACATAACATAATGTATGCATTAATACGTTAGCCCAACGTATGCATTAATACGTTAGCCTAACGTATGTATTTATACGTTAGCCCAACGTATGCATTCATACGTTTGCCCAACGGTTGGAAATATGTTGGCAAAACGTTAGTGTATACGTTGGCCCAACGTAAGAAATAACCAGTTGCCAACCGTTGGATAACCGTAAGCCAACGTGTCATTTCAACGTTGCCCCAACGTATGCATTCATACGTTGCCCCAACGTATGTGTGCTACCTGGGAACAATATCATCTTGATATGCCATAACTCCAGAAACCTCAGACTCTTGTAAGATATTGTCTATTAAAGCTTGAAATGTGCTGGCAGCAGTTTTTAAACCGAAAACAAGGCGGTTGCTGCGAAAAGTACCCCAATGTGTAGTAAAAGCAATAATATCTCTGTACTCATGAGGTAAGTCAATTTGCCAATATGCACTACATAAATCCAGTACAGTAAAATATTTATAGTTTGATAAATTAGAAATGATTGTAGAAATTTTTGGTAGTGGGTAAGCCGATGGTTTTAAGATAGCATTTGAAAGTCTTAAGTCAAGTGCCAGTCTGAATTTCGGTTTAGAATTAGGATCTAGAGCTTTCTTTTTTACTAAAAGCATAGGAGATGCCCATTCGGTGGGAGTTCTTTCAATGATACTGGCTTCCTGCAGTTCATTTAGTTGTCTCAGAGCCTCATCTTGTAAGGATTGAGGGATGGGAAATGGTAAAGTCCTAATTAGGAATTTATTTATAAATGATAACTGCGGTTTAATTTTATCTGTGTGTCCCAAGGTTTTCAATGATTTTGAAAAAGCAGAAAAATGGTTCATTAATATTTATTTTATTTGGTTTTGTTCACTGTGAGTTAAATGCTTCAACTCAAAGTCATTTACTGTAAGCTCATTCTTTCTTTGTTGAATTATTTCATCAGAGGCAGTAATAAGATTGACATGGTCATCAGGCATATTTGTGTGAATATTTAATTGAGCTTCTTCAATAGGACTTACAGTTCCAATACTCATTGCTTTTTAAGTGTATGGTTTCATCAGAATTATTTTTCACATAGATATAAAAATGGGGATTTTTAATATCAGAATTAGCAATGGAATGCATTGAATCATAAATTTCTAGTTTTAATGATTGTATATTGGGTTCAAACAAAAATTCTCTATACGGACAGTTATGCAGATTAAGTTTTACATATTGAAAATCATCGGGGTGTAAGATCATTTTTATCAAGTTTAATTGTAATAGACATGTCATTACTTAACTCTTGTGTAATAGGTGATTCAGAATTAGTCATGTTATTTACAGTGGTTGTATGAATTTCCCGGTTCAGATGCTGATTTTTCATTAAGGGAACAAGCACGTCACCAATCGAAACAGTTCCAGAATGTGGATTTAATTGTAAATTAAATTTTTGAATAAAATCAAATCCAAGAATACCCTGAAATTGAGATGAAATGGTCAAATTGGTGATGAAAAAGTGATGTCTAAAATGCTTATTATTTATTTTAAATGAAATTTCAACACAACTAGAAAAGGCAACCTCAGAGTTAATTGTACTAATTTTAACAGAACGTGAAAGAAATTTATAATTAATTGCATGTTTTAAATTATTGAAAACATTCTGTGATAAAATACATAAGGATGAGCCACTATCTATGAGCATAGGAATATTACTATTATGTAGTTTAATTGGAATAATTGGAAGCTTAAATGAATTATCAGAAACACTAGCAATCATTTGGCATTCATCCATCACAAAATTATCAGTTTGAGATTCAGAATTCTTACAAATATTTATAGGTTGTAAGGTTTGAGTATGTGTTGATCTTAGTGAAGAAAAAGTATCTGGATGAGAAAAGGTCATAGGAGGAACACGAGCATCGGGAGCTGGAGTTCTTATAGGTGGAAGTTTTGACGTAGCTGGTTGGGGTAAAGTCACTTGAGAATCTCGAGTACCAGCACCAGGAGTTCTCAATAGAAGTTTAAATGATCATTACTGGGTAAAAAGGAAGTAGCATTCATATTAGAAAATTGTGATACCACATTTTGTTGAGAGGCATTACGAGTAGGCAAATTTTGGAACATAGGATTAGGCTGAGTTATGGGCTGAATTGGAATAAAAGAGTTTTTCATTTTGAAACATTGGTGGACATTATGCCCTTTTTTGTAGCAGAACTGACAAGTTACAGAATATTTCTTAAAATTATTTGCCTTTGTTTGTCGAGGAAAATAGTTGTTGGAATTTTTGGAAGCTCTATTATTATGCCTAGATTTATATTCAGGGATGTTAACTCCAACACTCGATTTGGGAGCACCCCGGGAGCAGAAAAAATTTCATTTGGGAGCACCTCGGGAGCAGAAAAATTCCATTTGGGAGCACCTCGGGAGCACAAAAAAATAGTTTCCGAGAGGAAAACTAAGATTCGAGATCAGAATTAACATGATTTTGGATCATAAAATTGAAGATTAAGGAACACAATAAATGCATACAAGAAAAGCAAAGTTTGCGAGCAAACACCATTTGCTAAAAGCAAAACACTATTTGAAAGCACTTTAGGAAAGCTGTGGAAAAAAAAGGGTGTATACAGGCTATGCTATCAGCAACTTGGTAAAAACAATACATATCAGGAGTCAGCAACCTTTCTGTGGTTAAGTCATTTTTTTCCTACTCAAGAACCATGAGTATGATTTGTATGCGGCTTGCGAGCCACAGGTTGCCAATCCCTGTCCCTTTTTTTTTCTTTTTCAGAATTATTTAGGGAATCTTCCTCTCGAAAAAGGGAGCACAAATAAAATGAAAACTAAATTTTAAAACAAAAGCTTCTATCTCATTCTTTGGTTCTATTACAAATCACAAGTAGTACTAAATGGAGATTTTTGAAAACCTAAATATCATACCTCTTATACAACAACACGTAATTGGTAAGCAGTATCGAAAACAAAATAAATTTGATGGCTAGAATAATTAAATGTGTGTACTTTTAATAGCATATGCTTTTGTATCAGTAATTTAACCTCATCTAATATTTACATATTCATCTATAATACTTGAACACACTATACAAAGCAAATGTAAACAAAAAATATTTAATGACTGTTGAGAGAAATTAAGAATTATGGGAAGTTAAAAATTAAGATTATGAGAAATTAATAATGAGATTACAAATTAAGTATCATAAGTTATCTAGTTTTCTATTTATTCTTTTTTTATTTTTATTAATTTCTTCATGAACTTTTTCATTTTCTTCTAATAGTTGTAATGGTATTGCAAGTCTATCCTTCCCTTCCGTTAATAGAATCTGTCCACTTTCTATAACAGCGAGTGGCGGCTCGTGACCTGCTTCAGTGGTGGGCCCGAAAAAAATAGTGCCAGTTCAAATCGGGAAAATACATATACATAGAGCTGTGGCGGATCGTTACCCATTTCAGAGGAGGGGGCTTTTTTTTTAAGCTCGAAAAGGTAAAACATATGAATCGCTTTTGTAAACAGTGTGAATACATAAAAACTTTTCGAATAACAAGTTATGAAAGGCGTATTGATTTCTCCTTTAAGTTTTCATTTAAAGACAGCAGATTTATTTTGCACCAAAAAAACATTTTCCTCCATTTTTCTTTCTCAAAAAGGTACAATATCAATTTAAAAATAAACAAAAAAACAATGTATGTGTACATGTTGAAAAACGAATTGGTCCATAATGTTTCATCTCCAAATAGCAAATCGTGCCCCTTCATAAACAAAAAACGGTGAACGTTGCGATGATACTTGTTTGCCTATCTGGCCGGCCCTGATTAAGGTGACTAACAAAGCCCGACTGGTCCGATCCGGGGCGGCTAGAATGGCTTCGGAATGCAGCTTTCGTACGCAGTTTGAATCTTGCTTTACTGCTAACTAGCTTTCCATACACGCTTTAAAAGATAAATGAGCGTGGCAAAAATTTAACAAAGAGTCAAAATGACGTATTCGGCGCAGACCGGCGCAAAAATCGGCTAAAAGCGCAGTTCGGCGAAAGAATTTGTGTTTCGGCGCAACTCGGCGCAATCGGCGCAGAATTAACATCCCTGTGTATTGATTGTTTCTATAGTTTTTATGAAATTGTCTGTGATAAGGAAGACTACGTTGAAATTTAGAGTTATTGTGTTTATCAGAAACACTATCCTTATTATCATCTTCGAGTTTATTGATTTGCTCTTTTAGCGAGTTTACTTCTTCGGTTAATGATCTTAATTGGGAGGACTGAGCTCGAGGTGGGGAATTAGCAGAATTAATTTGCTGCAATTCATGAGCTAGGGAAACAGCCTTATCATACTTATTTACTTTTTCGATTTGTAATATTTTTCTGATATCACGAGGAATTGCATTAAGAAAATGATTAAATTTTATCGTATCTAACGCTTCTTTATCAGATATGTTGCTGTAAACCTTCTTAGTGATTAGATCTAAGCGATGGGATAGGTTCAGCATGGATTCATAAGGAAGTAAACTTAGACTATGTAACTGGCTTATATTAGCCTGAGTATTATTAGTTCCTGAGTATTATTTTTGAAATTGTACATGAATTTCATTAATAGTTTTTGCCTCAGCAAAAAAAGGAGATTCTGCATAATATTGCAGAGCAGCACCAGAAAGCTTAGTACTTAGAAATAATTTTGTTTGTGCATCATCCCAATTATTTAAATTCTGTATGTTCTTTACTTGATTAAAGAAAAACTCCAATAAATGAGGTTCTCCCTGAAAAGGCAAAATATTAAGAATGGCTGTATTAGATATATTTGTCGATTTGGCTATTTTATTTTTGCCTTTTGAACTCATTTAAAATTATGCACAGATAAAAATATGACAAAAAAAATATGTAATTGCTACTTATGAATTCTAAGTGCACAAATAAACATTTCTAAAGCTGCTTAATTTATTTAACTGGTTCAGCAGTATACTCAGAAATAATCAACTATTTAGATATATGCAAAAAATATAAGATAAATAACGTTCATTATTTCGATGAAAATTACTTTTTATGAAATATGTATACGCATATATTTATAGCAAAAAAATCAATTATAATAATATCAATCACTTTAATCAAAATTCAAATAATGCATAAAACTATAATACTAGATATATTTATATGAACACTCACTCGTAAAATAAAAAAAAGGTGTTAACACATAATATAATAAAAATTTAAAAAAGGTTGGGATCCCCCAAAATAATAAAAACATGAAGTAAAATTAAGCGCTCATTTTTCAACACATTTTTTTTTATTTGCTTCGTCACAACGCCACAAGAATAAAAACAACACACTGCAGCACTAGCCCGAAAATCACGACGATTTTAATACACTATCTGATGTTGGAACGTCCCTGGTACACCGGCACCATTTTGTTTTGAGTGGTTCGGAAGTATTTATTTTTATATATGTCAGGCGAAATCTTGACGCATTGCGTTGCTGAGAACCAGAGGTAGTTACTTACATTTACGGTAAATACGAAAAAGGTTGTTTGTGAAGCATAATCCAAAAGGTAGGGCCGTAAAAAATTTTAACTTGTAGTGCCTCGGAACGACGATGGCCGACAAGATGATGAGACACGTAGTCATCCGATAAATTTTTGGCATTTAAAAAATTAATTTGAAAATCACAATAACATGAAGATTTTACTGCACACTTTGAGACGCACTCATCTGTTGAGAAACGAGATCTATTCTTTTGTAGGCAGGATTAGTTTTCTTCACAAACGAAAACGACACATAAGAACTTTCCATCAGAGTTCACATGTATTACGAAGAACAAATTTTGTTGAAATGACGAAAACTCACTTGAAGCATTTTTTTATACATACTTTTATTCAGACCTTCGAAAAAATTAGGGCTTCTGGATTATAACAATTGAAAACGATGCACATTTACACAGCACAGGAACTTGAGGAAAACACACATACAAATACATGATGACTAGGGGGAGCATCTTCATAAAAAAAATAATACAGCGTGCGGCCTGGCACCTCGGTGGGCAAACGCCTCTGTCACCATAAAAGTGATCGGTGCGTGGTATATATTACGTGTCGGTGGGCAAAAGCCTCCTCAGATGAAGTGAGTGGCTTGCCCCCTCCGAAAATTACTCTCCAACTGCTTAAGAATGACCGTTAGACTATCGCTATAGAAAAAGGGAGCTCGAACTTTCTAGAACAAATTTTAGCAGGTGTTTTTCGAGCAATATGCTTCTTGCGCAGCAGAGGAAAACCGCAAACACATCTGTTTCAGCGGAGCAGAGAATACATATGCGAGCGAAGAGGTGTTGTTATTATTATTCTTTTAGCAGGAGAGAAAACTAGCGTCAACTATTATTTTATTTCAAAGCAGCTGATAAGAGGGAAATGCTTTAGAAGTACGTTAATGCGCTGTAATTGAGAAGGCCAAGAGGAAAATTGAAAGCTTTAAAAGATAGTTATTATTAAAAACTTTTAAATTAAATTAAGAAAAGATTATTAGTTTAAATTTAGACAATATTAATTAGGATTTGTATTAATAATTTTTCATTAAAAAATTTGCACCTTGTGTCAACGTGACAGGGGCTGAAGGGGCTGCAGCTCCCCCCCCCCCCGCCGAAATAGACCTTTCATTTTTTCATTTAGCTTACAATTAAATACTGGGTCAAATTCATGCCTGTAATGTTGAGGATGTTAGTTTTTCAGAAACAGCACGTTGTATTGGAAGACATACGTCTATTGCATGTTATTCAATACAAAGAAAATTTTTATTTGAGGAGAAATAGTAGTGGCCGCTTTATAAAATTTACCATCAAACTGTACTAACCTCCATCCAATTCATTTTCTTCAAAACTTGCGATTTTTTAATATAGCTTACTTTAATTATTTTTATGCAAAAGAAATCTAAGTTACATTTTTTACGCAATTTTCAAGAAACTGTTACTGAATAAAATTTTATATGGCCCCCTAAACTCAACAAAATAGGTCATTTTAATTAATAAACTATGGAAAGTAAAAATTTCGCACAGCCATATAAAATTATTTTCTGCATCTATTTCCGCTAAAATTTGGTTAGGTTGCTATTCATATTTTTTTTCGAATATTAATATCATAAATCATAATTCATATTAAGAATTTAATAAAACTGATAAGAATAGTATATTATGTTTGGGAAATTCAGATCTAATAGTGGGAGGGGGAATCAACTTTTTACGATAAATATTAAATGAGATATGAGCTCAAATACGAAAAAATATTTTAACATGGTGAGATGCAATTTTCTAAGCTCATGATTCATTCATTTTTAGTTCAAATGTATTGGAAATTGGTATCCCGGGAGCTAATAAGCTAAAATTTTGAAAAATTTAGTGAAATCTAGGTTTTGCCAATGGAAAAAAAGTGCGAATTTACCTATAGAGATGGCCTCTTGTATAAATTTTATGTATAGCAAATTAAAGTGTACGGTAATCGTAAACGATTGGAATATTTAACTTAGCTACGACGATTGACGGCCAAATAAAGTGAAACTGGGATGGTTTTCTTCATTTTCGCAGCAGTACAAAAATTAAAATTAACTATATCACGCCAGGGAATCAAAAAAAAAAAAAAATTACGACGATTCTTCATAAGCTGCACCACACGCTGAAATAAAAAATGGGGCCTTTTTAATGTTTCGAAGAGTAACTATTTATGGATTTTTTTTAAGGCTTTTATCTAAAAGTTTCGTAACTGGTAAAAGTTTACCGTATATTTAATGTATAGTACAGCTTGCAAACGTACTGAAATTTTTCATCTTTCATAATTCCGCCATAATATATACAGGGTGAATCTAAACTCTTGCGCAAAACTTTAAGGAATGATAGGGCACATAATAAGGAATCAGAATCACACAGCAATGTGGGGTCAAGAACGCAGTTTTCACTTAGATGGTTATAATCACTTTGAGAAAAGTATTGAAGTGTTGTCTAATTTCTTAACCAAGTTTCATAAACAATAGGCTAGTCTCCAAAAATGTCATCCGTGAAATAAAATAGAATTCTTAAACTATGAATTTTAGTCTTCTCTTTTCGGGGAAAAATACGCTAGTTTCTGGCGAACAATGGTGGGAAAGTGCACTGTTGTTTCAGCATTTTTTCCAAAGTGATTATTAACAGCTATATGAAGAGGATGCTGCTGACCCCCACATTGCTATGTGATTTTGATTCCTTATTATGTGCCCTATCACCTCTTTAAAGTTTTGTCCAAGAGTTTAGATTCACCCTGTATATATAACTAATAAGTGTATACTACAAATATGGCATACGCCGCATGAAAAAATATATAACAGTAGATGCAAAAACTACTAACCTCATGTGGAAAAAACAGATGTTGAGCCAACAAAGTACAATTATACAATGTTGTAATAGGATGGAATGGAAATTATAACCACTGGCATCGTCAGGAGCGATCACCAGTAGATTATAATTAAAGACAATCAAAATAGTAGGATTTCTGTTGTGTGGCATATCAAAAGAGATCTTCACTGCACATTTTTTAGGCTCTATCCTACTATAAAATAAGGAAACATATTTAAATTCTACTAAGTAGCAACATTTCACTCTGAGTGCTGGAAATTTAAAATGTATTAGGTTCACTTTGCCTGTAAAACTTGTTTCCCCTTCAAAACAGTTGCTTTACAGTCGAAGACATATACATTGCCATTACACTCAGTTTCTTTCTACATCGAATCATAGTTAAGATCTTTGTTTTTTAAAAGTCTGTCATAGTCATATTTTAAGGATGTACGTCTATAAAATAAAATCCCCCCTCTCATGAGTCTTGGTACATAAATTGAAATAAACTATATCACGCCAGGGAATCGAAAATACAGGATGATTCTTCATAAGCTGCACCACACACTGTTATAAAAAATAGGACCTTTTCTAAAACTATAAGAAAAATATTTTTACACGTGGAATTGCAAAAGATAATGTATCGAAGGGTAACAAGTTCTGGAAATGTTTTCCATTTTTAGGGCTTTTATCTAAAAGTTTCGTAATTGATAAAAGTTTATCGTTTATTTTAATGTACAGTACAGCTTGTAAACGGACATTCTAAAAATTTTGAATTACTTTATATAATTAGTTTATTTGTATTTATGTAAAAAACTAACAAGATTTTTTACGAAAAACACGGTTTGATACTATTTAGTACAAGCAGTTTAATAAAGAATGTCGGAAACAATATCAGTTTAATTAAAAATGTATTTCATATAAAAGTGCATTCCGTTTAACTTTGCCCGTAAAACTTTTCTTTTTTCACAAAATTTAAAATAAATTTTCTGCAGAGAATTAATTCAAATAGTTTTGTGCTGTTGAATAAAAAATGTAAGTGATTGATTAATTATTAAGAGATTGTTTGAAAAATTAAATTTTTTCCAGGAAAAATCCGTCTCTGGGGTCTGATGGGACTTGCCAGGGGTTTAATGGGACATATTAATTAAACAACTGAATATGCCACCATTTTAAATTGTATTGCTTAACTTCAAAACATTCCAGCAAAAGACACTCTTCTATATTGCATCATGCAATATCATCAAACAAAAAGAATGCAAGAAGCTCCTCGATCAATGAAAGAGTCAATAGCTATTGGTATTAAAATACATGATGTGCAAAAGTCCTTGACACATTAAAAAAAATTCATAGAAAAGAAACAAATTGTCGTATGAATATGCGGTTAGCACAGTGATATCAGGGATGGACGCGAGACGCGAGAATTCTCGCATTGTCTCACGAGACGAGACAGGCTTTTTTTTGCGAGACGAGACGCGAGACGAGAAAGAAAATATTTTGCGCGACGAGACGCGAGACGAGACAGAGTCTGGTCTCGCGCGAGATTTCTCGCGAGAATTCTCGCATTTTTTTCCGTCTCGCATAAATACGATCTGAAAAGCGACAATTTGCCTGAAGCCTCTACCGTTTAACTTGCGTCTCCTTCGTTTTCGGTCCTGGTATACTATCAGCACTCTACAATACGCACAAACACGTAACATTTAAAATTAGAACAGACGCGAGATATACAAAACACACAAAAGAGAGGATAAAGAAAGAGGCGGAAAAAAAAAAGAAAACAGAAGAGTTGAAAGAAAAATAATAAGTAAATAGGAAAGGCGGTAAGGTATGTTCAAACCACGGTATGTGACCACTTTTAAACGGGGCCCCGGGGCATTAAGTTTGGGGCCCCCTTACTATCCCCTTTTTTACGCATTAAGCCCTTTTACTGAGACCCCCTTTTTTAAGCATTTTAACCCAGTTTTGACCGCTGTTGTACTCGAAAATTGCATTTCAGTTAACTGTAGTTTTTGTACTTTAATCAAATCGTATTTATCACCCCCAAAAAATATCTCTAACTTGATTTAGTGATAGACAATTAGGTAATACCTATATTAAAGAGGAAATTCAGTTTTTTCCCCACAATTACTATTTCAGTACATGAATTTATAATTTAGATAATCAGGATATATATGGGCCCCCTTTTTCTTCAGGGGCACCGGATTACCGCCCCCCCCTTTCCCTTGTGATAATCGGGTTTCGGGTATATCAGAGAGAGATTAGAAGTAGAGCAACTTGCATTCGCATTGATGCTTAGTCTGAGTAGGTCGAAATATGGTTGAATATCCTTCGTTGAAATATCCTTGTACCGATATTATCCTCAAACTTTGCCGCACGTTGCGGCGTGCGTAGGGGGGGGGGTCCATCCTGGTGACAACTTTCTAGGGGCGGTTAAATCCCTATCGTTGGCTTATTTTAAAGAGATTAAAATGACATTTTTTATTCTTATATACTAGCAGCGAAACCCGGCGTTGCTCGGGTTAAAATACACCGCATGTTTAATGGTATAAAAGATATTTAAGGATCCATTTTAAGGAAATTTTGGAACTTTCTAGATCATTCCAGAAATTTTTAGAACTTTCTATATCATTCTGGATCGATTTTAACAGGTGCAGACATTTTGGAACGCTCTAGATCATTCCAGAAGTTTTTAGACCGTTCTAGATCATTCTAAATCGATTTGAACGGTTGTACACGTTTTGGAACTTTCTAGAACTTTCTGGAAATTTTTTAACCTTCTAGAACCTTCTAGATTGACTATAACAGTTGCACACATTTTGGAGTTTTCTAGGTCATTCCAGGAATTTTTAGAACTTTTCCGAAGTTCTCATGAGTTAAAAAAGGACAGATATATATTTTTTTCACATTTTCGCCACCCACTTTCACCCACCGCGACCAAACTCCCTTACTTTCACCGTGAGACCAAGGGGTATTTACCACCCCAACGGGAAGTTAATTCGAGTTGGTGGTGATAGAGAAAACCCTGTCTTTACAAACGAACATTAGCATTTTATATATATATTAAGATTAAGATTAATATCGGACGGAAAGAAATGCAAGCAATTTTTTTTAAACTATTTCTCTTTTCGTTTATATTATCATGTTTTTCCTTCCTTCGGCTTGCAAAACTTTTATAAACTTTTATAAAAACTTTTATACTTTTTCGCCTGTTAGATGTCTTTTCATTTAAAAAAAAAATCCACACTGAATATACATTAGGGGGATTATGGTTTAATTTTTCTGTAAACAGGGCGAACATAACGACTGTAGTACTCTCGCTAAAAATTATTGTGGAAAAGTACAAACGGACAGTCGTCAACAAATTAACTCTTCAGTAATTTAAAATATAAACAAAAAATAAGACGTCTATTAACCAACTGAGATACTATTATGAAATCTAAAATTGCACACACTGTAATGTTATTGGAAATATTAGGCAAATAATAATAATTATCGTTAATATAATCTTGTTTTCATTAATATAAAAATTACACATATTTTAGAGACTTGAAATTGACGTTAAAGTAAATAGTAGAGATTTAATAAAGACGTGCTATATCCGCTTTGTTCGTAATATTGCTATTAGGTGTACCGGGAAATAATGTCATTTACAGTAAATTCAAGCAAATAAGTTCTTAATTACCACAAAGCTCTGCCTAAACATAGGTTTTGTATTTTTTATATTTCAACGCAAGATACGGATTTTATTTTATTTTTATTTTTATTTATTTATTTATTTATTTATTTTTTTTGAGAGAGAGTTGTCATCGATCCTTTTTAGAGAACTAATTTCAGAATGAAAATAAATTTATTTTTAGGTATTCGCGGGGGCTGTATTTTACATCAAGAATTTTATCGTTATTTATTTTTTTTAGAGAGGAGGGATTTGTGAAAAGAACGTTCTGGTTGCCTACCCCCCCTCCCTCCCTTCCGTTCCACAAGTTACGAATATGGATATTATATTATATATGCATATGTATAGATATGCTGGACTTCCATGTGCTTTCTATCACTCCAGATTGGTATGTCGATTTTTCAGCGCTTTTTCAATTATTTTGATATCTTTTGTTTTCCTTTTTTCCTTATTTATAGTACGATAGAGCCTAAAACGTGTGGAGTGAATATCTCTTTTGATATGCCACACAACCGAAATCCTACTATTTTGTTTGTCTTTAATTATAATCTACTGGTTATGGCTCCTGACGATGGTGCCAGTGGTTATAATTCCCGTTCCATTCTTATTTGGCTCAGCATCTTTTTTTTTTTCCACTTGTGGTTTGTAATTCTTGCTTCTGCTGTTATATATTTTTTCATGTGGGGTAAGTCATATTTGCAGAATATTTTATGTTTTACTTATTAGTTATATATATACAGGGTGATTCTCTACTAGACTGCCGAACTTGGAGGGGTGTAGGGGGTGCAGAGACGGTTCAGAAGAGCACAGTAGTATATGGGCGGAAACGTCATCTTCATGTGCCTTTTAATAATACCTTTGGGAGAATTGTTGAAGTGTGCGCCTCATTTCTTAACCAAGTTTCATAAACAATGGCTTTCCTCAGATAATTTCATAGATGTAATGAAAGAAACAATTCTGAAATAACACTTTTTTATCAAGTGCAATCAGTGAAAGAGGGATTAGTTTTTGAAAAACCATAGACTTAACAACAGTCGACGTCTTTTTACTTTAAAAACCGAATTTCAGTTTTTCATTTGCTGTCTTCGAAAATCTGTTTTCTTTCTTTTTTCTGTGTGAGTGTGGGGCCTCGACAAAGGGTGGGCAGTCTGTAGGCAGTCGGACACCCTGGCCAGTTCCATTTCCATTCTGACTAACTTTCCAATGCCCATTATCTCTGTCATCTTCACTCAACCCTAGGGAGAAAAAGACTTTCAGTAAAAGAATGGATAAAGACGTTGTTGCTGATTTGGTTCTGAGCAGATGTCATTATCCATTTCCTGGAAAACTCGTGTGTGTGAAAGAGTATCGGCGAAAATCTCCAGTCTTGGTATATACCTCTAAAAGCGGCATTTTACACAGAAGAATATCACCACCCCTTGTGGTAAAGTTCGAAAGACTGGTGGGCTTTGCAGTAACACACATGTAAAGCGATTAGTATTGTATAGTCGTTCATTTTTAAAGGATGAAACTTAATTGCCAGCACGTTTTCTCCATACATTCCAGAAAACCGTAAGTTTTCTTCACGCTTCCTTTTTACTAATAGAGGGGCGACGCATGGGGTGATCGTTAATTGTAGAAACGGGACAGTGGCTGCTTCCGAGAAAATTAGCACCACCCACACACCCTTTTTTAACAAGATATTTTCACTGCATTCGCCCCAATAAAGAGATCAATGAAGAAAATTTACGATGTTTCAAGAGCTTGCTGTTTGCAATTTCCTTTTCAGGAAATACGATTTTTCTTATCATAAAAGAAAAGAAATAATTGCTTTTCTAAAACTTTTTAAAGGGACAAAGGGACTTTAAAATTTAAACCTATCATTTCTTAATTTTTAGTTTCAAAGTATACGTACAGTTGTTTAAAACAAAGGTTTGCATTTACATTAATACTAAAAATAAAAAATTAAATCTTTTTTTAAAAATTATGGTAATATCTTTAAGAAAAAATGGGCCATAAATATTTTTTTTCAAAATATCTCATGTACATCCCAATTTAATAAAAAGCTGTAATTTTTATTTTATAGTAAACTTGTAATGCATGTATGAAGATAATTGTACATTAAATTTTCAAACAAATGTTATTTAATAGAGATATAGGAATTTAAATGTAACAATAGGCTGGAATTTGAAACAAACAAAAAAAAAAAGCATCATCTCACGTGAATTTATTTTTTATATAAAGCTTACCTTTGTCCAGGGGAGTAGCCAGGGGGGGGGATATCCGGATATATCCCCCCCCCGAAATTTTTGGATTAGTGATGAAATTCCGTCTATTTATACACAGATAAGTTCATATCTCCCTCCCCCAAATTTTCCTGGCTACGCGCCTACCTTTGTCACACATAAAAATGAATGCACACATATGTTCATACATATATTGCAAGTGCATATTAAAAAAAAATATGTCGCTTTTTATTAATTTTAAATGCGCATGGGATATTTTAAATAAAAAAATAGAAGACGTATTTTTTTCTGAAAAATATCAATTTTCATTTTAAAAATTATTATTATTTTTTTATTTTTAGTTTCAATATAGATGCAAACTATTATGTTAGACAACTATGATTTTGTGTGAAACAACTATACATACGATTACAAGTAAAATTTAAAATGGAAAGTTTTGAATATTTAACGTCCCTTGTCCCCTTAAAGATCATGAAATGTTTGCTTTTACAAACAGGAACAAAAATTTTTAAAAATTACATCTCTTTTAAGAAAGATGTATATTTTTTAACACCATTATCAAGGAACATTTTCTTCAAAAAACGTTCCTCGATGCCTGCGTTCTTTGGGGGGGAGGTGGCTCAGATCTTTCCAGGGGGTCTGATCCGTGCATAGTGCCCCAGCGCTACGGCCTTGTTGTGAAGTATGTAATTTCCTCTTCAGGCAATACGATTTTTCTTATCTCTAAGGAAAAGAAATAGTTGATTTTCCAATACTCTTTAAAGAACATAAAACATAAAATGTTTGCTTTTACGTACAGAAACAAAAATTAAGAAATTTGCATCTCTTTATAATTTTTTTCAAAAAGTGTTCCTCGAAGACTGTGCTCTTTGGCCTGGGTGAGGTGGCTCAGATTTTTCTAGAGGGGGGTGGCGGGGAGCTGAGCCGTCCATAGCGCCCACAGCGCAACGGTCCTGCTATTAACATCTGTGAACGTTTTATATATTTTAAAGGATTTATCAGCGGTAAGTGGAATTTTATGACTACGGTGTTTCATACCTAAATATAAACTTAGTGGTATAAATTTAACAGGTCATCTGCTTTTGCTTTACTTCGTGGGTGGATGTTGAAAGAAGCGCATATTTCAATTAGAGGTTTGTTTAAATTGTTCTGTACGATTTAAAAAAAAAATAAGATTAAAATTTTATGCTATTAATAATCACACCAGTTTTCAAAATTATTTATCTGTAAACCGCTATCTTAATGATAATACTGGTCAAAATATCCAAATTAACTTGCTCAACGAACCGGGGTATCTTATACGGCAGTTAAACAGTGACTTCATAAATTTTAAGAAATGCTTGAAATTTGTAAATTCAGCAACTCTAACGTCCTGACACAATTATAGAGATTCTAAATAGCTCCTCGAGATTACAAAGTTTGACGTTTTCAGGAAACAGAATCATGGAGGATTTATAAAATACCGCTATAGTGGATATATGGCTATTTAAATTGGCACCGCTTTGAATATGTGTCACCACGGACCGTGGTGACAAATATTTCATCCACCACAAAACATTTCATCCACCGTGGTCCACGGTGGATGAAATGTTTTGTGGTGCTAAATACCCCAATCTTACAAAACTATGCATAAATTAAATATATATGGAGAGCTTTCTTAATAGGAACCATTATGTGAAATGATTATTCCTTACGCTAATGCTTAAATTGCAAAGAATCGCCATAGAATAAAAAGGACCTATTTGTGCCAAATAATGTTTCTTGAAATCGAGCCTTAAAAAGGAAGAAGCGAAAATAGATAGTATTAATATGCGTAATAGGTAGTATTAGTAGATTTGTAAGGATAATATGAATAAATCACAATATACCACATTAATAAATATTTCATGAAATTAAAAGTGTTCTGTTTATCCTTTTTCAAGGGTTATCTTATCACCAACTGAACGATAAGTAATTCTAATTTGCGTTAATATATCCCTCAGTAATTTCAACAGAGGAGATTTTAGTAAAATATTCGCTTCTTCCCGTATGAAGAGCGGGTGCGCAGCTATTTTAAAACAAACGGTTGTCCATTTCATGTAGTGTCTGAGGTATTTAATGCTACAACTTGAAGAGTATGATGTAGAAATAACACATTTTGAAAGTCGGGAGTTCTCTGCAAACCGCCATGCTTTTAACTTTTCTGATCGCGAATGACACTGACGTAGTTTTTTGAGTCATTATATTGCAATGATGCCAGGTTAATACTCATGACTCAAACTTTACATCGAAAGTCAAATAATTTTGCTTTTATTTTAGATTCCACATCACTGGAATTAATTGAAATTACACATGTTAGGAAAATTTTCGTTTACTACAATGCGAAAAACGGGCACGCAGCTAGTAAATAAATAAAAATAAATACTATATTTTCGGTGGGACATTATATATACGGATTAAAGCTGAATTTCTTTTACTTCAAATGCCGATATATGCTGATATAGTTATTAATATATCTACTAATGTGGCTATATGTAAGTAATTGTTATTATTAATATTAATTTTCAATAAAATCCCAATAATAAGTTAGTAAAAAATGGTAACGAAATCGCAGTCCTTAATTTTGCAAGGCGCGAGACGAGACAGCAATTTCTTTGCGAGACGCGAGACGAGACACAGTGTTTGCGAGACGAGACGAGACGCGAGACGAGACAGAGGTTTACCACTGCGAGACGAGACGAGACAGCCCCGATTCTCTTCTCGCACGTCTCGCGTCCATCCCTAAAGTGATACTACTCAGGTTCTCGATTTTTTTTTTTTTTGACATTGTAAAAAAATATTACTTCCAAATTGTGTTCATAGGTGGCGCTGAAACGTCACAGTAAGAAAAACAAACGTAATGGGATGTGTCTAATCATTTTATTAAGCAGAGAGCAATTCGTTACCAGAGTTCAATGTGTGAACCTTTTGTTGCTCAAACCACATCTAAACGGTACTCAAGTTTATCCCATATACTCAAGTCATCCATGTCCATGTCTTCTACAGTCTCATCCCATCTTCGTGGCCAACCACTTCTTTCCCTATCTAAAACGTTTCCAGTCTCTAAAAACTTTTCATGCCAGGCCAAAATCTTGTTCGACTCGGAGGGTTTTTCCTAAACAAGTTACGAAACTTTCTCTGAACTTTAGTTATGGATTTTAATTGGAATTACCAACCTACGCAGTGCGCTTTCTCAGTCGCAGTCACCATAGCCAGTATGAATGTTCCCTCACCGTCAATGCTGTTTGAAACTCACGAAAAATCCCTATTGGCTGTTATTGCTGAAAGCTGGGGATGCAGCGCCATTTATGAACACATTTTGGAAGTAATTCGTTTAAGATGGAAAAATAAATTCTTGATTCTGTGTGAAGCTTTACTGTGCGCACCGCATATTCGTTCAACAATTTTTTGCTTTTCTGTGAGTTTTTGAAATCTGTCAAGGATTTTTCGGACACCCTGTAGTTTCAATATCATCTAAGTCAGCCTAAGACCCATCTGCTTTTTGGGGGGTATACAAACTTCATACAGTCGTTTTCTTTCTCAAAAATGTTAACATGAATTTCTTGGTCTGGCAAATTTATCTCATCAACAATGTTAACAAAGAATTAGGCGTTTGTTTCATAACGAATTGTATTAATCGAAATCTTTTGGTTCAGATTTTCTCTAGTGGAGCGCTTTCAGGGTCTTGGCGGAGCAACTTGAGTAGATTTGAAACTTGTGAATTGGTGGCTACAGCAACAAAATATTTTTTTCGATGAACACTTTCAACCTTCACGAGGAGCACTTTGTGCTCCGCGGAGCACAGTTTGAGAAAGCCTGATTAAGTTTAATATTGAAATAGGGATTCTCTTCCTTCGATGAGTCATGTAGCGACATGATGCCACTATTTTCTGAGTCGCGTTCTTTCCTCTTTTGTTTTCTAGATCGAGTTGGCTTCGGCGAAAAACATTTTAATGCGTTTTAAAGTTACTATCGATTTCCATTCTTTCCGGTGTATCTGTAAATATTCTGCATTTTCTTCGCTTTCTGCCTGATGCTATATGAGCATCGATATAAATTAATAACCGCATCTCAATTTAAAAGTTAATTTTTCTTTGTGAAACGAAAGAATTGAATTTTGAGATCAGAATTATCTATATTTTTGTCGAAATAAACTTAAAAAATGGTATAAAATTTATACAAATAAAGGACCTATTTTCATTAAATTACTTATGCACAAAATAACTATTTAAAACAAATATTATAGGCAAAAATTTTGCAGTTTTTTTATACTTAATGACGTCCTATTAGCTTCCTTATGAAATGCCGCATTGGATAAAACATCATTGATTTAATCCTTACTAAAAATTAATTATTGATCATATATACAAAATAATGGTTCAAAAGGAAATCAAAACTCGCATTTATTTAATATGAAAAAAAAAGCACTCACCTTCATGCTTAGAAAGCTTGTTCTAAGAAACTGTTAATTTAAAAAACATGCTTCACTGCCTAATTCGGTGTACAGCTAGTACTACCACCTACAGATGAAATTCTGAATACATAGCAATATTATTTCATAAAATAACTCACCTTTCTCAATATCCCCTATGTCTCATTTGCCCAAAGTCTCTCTTATGTTCACTCTTGATATCTTCCTTCTTTTATAATTCCGTCATATTCGTTTCTTAAATGCTATGCTATTTAGTCATAACAACTCAAAAAAGAAATATTGAAAATTTGAAAAAAAAAAAAAAATTTGGCTTCATTTTGACTGTAAAACTTGTTTCACCTTCAAAACAGTGGAATTTGGTTGATGGCATGCGCAGTGCCATCGCAATTAGAGTTTTCTACATATGTTCATTTTTCAGATCTCTCTTTTTTATAATACTGCCTAAGACATTTTGGAAGTACTATTTAAAAATAACTGTTTAATATTAATGTTGGGATTCACTTTGACTGTAAAACTTGTTTCCCCTTCAAAACAGTTCCTTTATATTCGAAAGTCATCTTACACCGTTTTTTTCCACATATGTTTATTGCTAAGATCTTTGTTCTCTTATAATTCTGTCATAGATATATTTTAAGGATGTAGCTTGATAAAATAAAATCTCCCTCACAGTCTTGGTACACAAATTAAATAAACTAATCACCACAGGATGTCTAAAATATTAGGATGATTCTTCATAAAACTGCACCACACACTGAAATGAATGAAAATATGGTGCCTTTTATAAAAATTTAAAACGTCATATTACAGAAAAAATCTTAAATATGGAACTGCAAAATATATTCAATTTTTTTTAATCTAAAAGTTTCGTAATTGATACAAGTTTATCGTTTATTTTAGAATATAGCATAGCTTGTAAACAGACATCCTTTAAAAATTTTGAAGTGCTTGACATAATTAGTTTATTAGTATTTATGTTCCAAAATAACAATATTGTTTTTGAAATACACCGTTAAACTCTTATTTAGTAATAAAAGTTTAATAAAGATTGTTGAAAATAAAAATGTACTCGATTTCACTTTGCCTGTAAAACTTGTTCTCCTTTAACAGTTGTTTTACAGTTGAAAGAATATGCAGTGCTATCGCTCTCAGTCTTTTTTTTCTATATGTGCTCATTTTTAAGATATTTTTCTATTATAATTTTGTCGAAGTATATTTAAATACTAGTTAGCAGTAACAGTTTAAATGAACAGTGAAATAAAAATATTTTCGATTTCACTTTGCCTGTAAAACTTGTTTCTCCTTCAATACAGTTACTTCACAGTCGAAGACATGTCTAGGACCCATTTCTATCAATTTATTCTAAGATAGAAAAAAAATTAAAATTTAAAATATATAGAACATAAAATTTAAAATAAAATAGAAAATAAAATTTAAAATACAATTGAATTAAATGAAATAGAAAATTTTTGACACGTCTTCTCTTACGATCTTTCTTATCTTAAATTTTTTCATGATTAGATTTCTATTTAGTTATGTTTACTTGGGAATATTAAGTATAAACTGTAAAGAAGAATAAAAATATAATCGGTTTCATTTTTCTTGACTATAATCTTGTTCCTCTTCAGAGCAGAATCTTCGCCGTTGAAAGTATTAGAGCCATCCCTGAGTATTTTCTTTACAATTTTATTTTTAATCAAAATGGAAAAACACTTATATTTGTCTTAATAATAGAAAGTTGTGTTGAAAAAAAAATGTTAATCATAGTAACTTTTCGAATAAAACAAAATTTATTCTTTATTTTAAAAACTATAACGTTTGTTTGTTTTAAAATATTAGATGCGATTGTTTTTTTATATAGTAACATTCGAGGATATATGAACTGCAAATTCTATATATACAGGGTGTCTCAAAAAAGGTGATAACGGGCATTAATTCTTTATCTATTGGAGATAAGTGGGCAATGTAAATTGAAAAAAAAATGTTCAAAATAAGGTCTGATATAAGACTCCATTAAGAAAAAATACCTCTCGCTAATTTTCAAAAAGTTACACTTTTTTAATTTCTATACGACCCTTGTACGGGAAAATTCCCAGTTAGTAAAATGTGTTCCATGCACTAATTAGATGATAAACAAAATTTGTACCTTTTACTATACAACGTCACAGAGATATCTTTGAAGAAAGATGATCGGGGACGCTACATGGTTTTGAATATAAACTTTTATTGCTAGAGTGGATTTTTTCCCTTTCGAACCGTTGAAAAGTTATTTAAGTCAGCGTTATATTTATTTTATCATTAGTGTATGGGGAACATTTTACTAATTGGGAATTTTTTTGAACGGGAGTCGTATACAAATTTAAAAAGTGTAACTTTTTGAAAATTAACGAGAGAAATATTTTCTTAACGGAGTCTTATTTTCGGATTTATTTTGAACATTTTTTTTTAATTTACACTGCCCACTGATCTCTAATAGACAAAGAATTAAAGCCGTTACCACCTTTTTTGGGACACCTTGTATATATAAGCTAAATTCCCGTTTCTTATGAACACGTCATTTTTCGAGATCATCTTATTTATCTGTTTTAGAGAAACTATTAAAATCGTATAATTTCATCTCATTATTGAGGTCCCAAAATTCCTTTTTCTTTCTCTGAATATTGAAGCTACAGCTATTATTAGATTATTTATTATTATTATAGACTTTTCTTATTTCATTTTTTCAGCAATAATCTCAAATTTTCAGTTTATTACAATTTTGTAAAAATATTTTTTATAACATGATTGGATTAGCTTTGTGAAAATAGTTTTTCATCATAAAGGATATCTGTACTGCCCCTGTTTCCTTTCATCTTACTTTTTGCCGATTATTTGCTGTGTCCGAAATCCGAATGTTATTTGCTTCGAAATTTCAAAATAGTGAGATGTTCTAGCTAAAAATACTTTTTTGGTATTAGGTCAATAAAATGATATTGAAACAATTTACGTAGGTTGCAAAATCATAAAATATATTTCAAAAATCGTATTTCCTTTAAAAGGGTTTTTCTTTACAAGTGCATCCTCCTTATTTAATTTAAAGGAGATATTTCATTTAGAATACCTCTCAGAGATATAGGTATATATGTATCAGGTAAAGCTGTTATTATTATTTTTTTTACTTAATCTTTTATATTTTTATTCAAAGATCAAACATTTTATTCAAAACTGTCTAGAAAGAACAAGTTTAAATCGTGTGGATCAACAATATAATCAATTTGAGTTCACCTGCAAAACTAGCTTTCCTTTCACAACAGTTTCATTGCCGTTACGTACATTAATTTTTTATTATTTGTATTGAAGATCCCGAATACAAACTTCTTTCACTTAATTTAAAGTTTAAATCTTAAGAATTAACATAATCTGTTTAAGTTTGCCTGTAAAACTGGTTTTCCATACACAAGAGTTTCATTGCCGTTAAGAATGTTAATTTTCTGTTATTAGTATTCAAGATAGGAAATTAACTTCTTTTGTTTCATTTATTTATTTGTATGTTTTGAGAATTAAGAAATCTTACTATATATATATTAGATGTATTAAGACGTTTCTAAAACATGTTTAGAGCATTTCTGTACACTTTTCATGCTATAACTCACATTCCTTGAAACAAGATTTTTTTTTACAGAAATATCTTCCACATTTTCTTCGTAAAAATATTTTGATAGGTTCCTTATCTTAAGACACAGTTTCCAAGATTTTCAAAAATGTATATTAAGATGTAACTAATTTTACAAATCTTTTTGATTCTGTTCGAAATATTTTTTCTTTTATATTTCTACCATATCATAATTTTTTTCTATACTTTTGTAAGACTATTTTAATGGAAAATGTTAGAAATAAAAATGTGTTATTTAACTATTTAAAATGCGTGCTATCACACTATTTAAAATGCGTGCAAAACTGGTTTTCAGCTCAGATTTGCATCTCAATCAAGGACAACTTCTGTTGTGATAGATCACATTTTTCTTGAAAAAGTTCTTTTTTAAAGTTTTAAATATTTCATAAAATGTCAGCACTATTCACGTGATAATTTGAAAAAGATTCTAAAACTTACATGATATAATATGTTTTAGAGCATTCTACGAGAAATGCTCAGGCGTAGAAATAAATTTACGCTTCAAGTTCAACTTTGAAAAGGTTTTGTACATCTTATATTTATTTCCTTTCAAAAACATATTACTTACTCCCAAAATGCAAGTTCAAATATATTCAAATGTATTTTTTTCTACACGAAAATGTTCTTTTTTAACTTTTCTGAGCGAAACAACATTTTTTATTTATTTCTACTTAATAAAAATGAACCAATACAAAATGTCATAAACAAAAATGTTATCTCGAAAGTGGTTTTCCATTTACAGCAGGAAGCACTACAGAGTGGGAAACAACGGAGGGGGCGAAAGGAAATAAAATTGCAACTTAGTGTAGTTAATAATCGGTGAGTTTACCATAGTTTATTTTTTGAACTCAATATATATTTCTTTTCTAGATATGTAAAAGTCAGACTTCATCAGAATGTTCACAGTATCCAGCTGTATAAACTACACATGTGATCATGTTTTACAACAGGAAACCGGGTCATTTTACAACTTCCCGTTTTTCAATAATTGGTTCTAAGTTTATAATGTAACTCTCATGTAGAGGCCAGCTAAAAATCCCCAGCTTAGCATTATAGACAACAAATAGGGAAGTGATAATTTCAAATGGTTTTTGTCTCTGTCAGAGACGCCGACTTTACAAAATTTCTGTGGGTGCCCTAAATGTCCTTGGTGAAGGAAAGATGACCAGTTTGATCAGGAATAGAGATCTATGCAAGACGGGACGAGACAGACATTTGTAATTGGTATGCGAGACGAAACAAGCCCCTTTTTCAGTTTGCGAGACGAAACAAGCCCCTTTTTCAGTTTGCGAGACGAGACAGCCCGATTTTTCGTCTTACATGCATCCCTCATCAGATCACACCCAATTCCTCCTCCTTTGATATGTCTGCAGCAGTGGCGTAGAAAGGTTCAAGACACAAGGGGTGGTCCGTCCTCGTCGGCAAGCTGAAAACAATAGAGCAACCTCTATCGCCCATTAGCAAGCCCATTTTATCCTATGTATATTTGCTTGAAAACCTGCCCCACGTGAGTACCGGATCAAAGGGAGAGGCGGTGAGCAGGCTTCGCTTGAGAGCATTAAACCTAAAATTTAATCAAGTTGCTAGGGGGTTTAACAAACTTTTGAACCCATGTTTAACGTGTTCTCTGTCATTGAAAGGACGCAACGGAGAAGACTCCCTTTTTTATCCGTGTTGCTTCGTGGGCATAGAATGAGAATTTCTACCGTTGCGTCTAAGAAACAACAGTTAAAATCAAGATTCGCTTCAAAGTAGCGAAGTGTTTCTGATGAAATTCCCATAGTTTAGAAAAACGAACTTATGCTACAGCCACCTTAAATTTGCTTGTCTTACGCAGATTATCTGCCGGAATTCAAAGATTCCTGGGCACATACCCCTTTTGTGATTGTAATAATCAGACCTCAAAGGGATGTATTACTCTATTTTCACTTAACTTTTTCACTTTTTTAAGTTTTTATTTTAGGGATAGAATTTTGATTGTTTTTAACTAATCATTAATTTTCAAAGCGAAAAAAAATTGTATTACAACGTTTATTAAAAAACGAACAAACCAACCAAAACAAAAAAAAACTATGCTACAACAATATCACAATCAGTTTAATTTCTTGTCATGTAAGTAGAAATTTTGTAAAAAAGAAAAAAACGTTATTCCGTTTTCAAATGTAACATGCCATGGTCAATTTATTCTTTTTTAATCTATCTTATCCATGTATGAAATCATTAAAGGTTTCAAAAAACGTTATTCATAGTGCTGCTTCTAAGCTTTCATTTGCCGGGTTTATAACAATTTTCTTTTTTAACAGTTTTTAAAAATTACAAAAATTATATCCGTAAAATAAAACTAGATAGTTTAATCAGAATGAATAAATGCAAGCAATGTTTTCTATGCTGAAATGTTTAGGACCATATAAAAAAGATTGCATTTAAATTTTTTAAAGGTTTTACCAAACAGAGATTTTAAAAAAAGCAGAGGGAAAAACACGTTTATCTTGGAGTTAATAATTATTTTTAAAAACTAGGGGCCAAGGCCCCTACAATCGCTATGCTAGCTTTTCGTATGAGATATTTGGCCCCTAATAATTCTTATTCGTAAAAAAGGCATAATTTCAATAGACAAAACCCAAAGATACGATCAGATAGAATATATCTTGGTTCTTTCATGTTCCTTGGAACATAAAAATTTAAACTTCACACTATTTTGAATTATGTAAAACCTATGGAACACCTCGCGTATTTGCCACCCATGAGGATTTTTTATAATTTGGCGACTTACGTATATGTATCGTTCATAATTATTTCTAAGAAAACAGTTCTTCATATGTTTTCTTTGATAAAAACTACGCAACTGCTACTAATGGCGACTCTTCATTATTTGGCGATTTACACGTGCTAATATCCGATAATTACTGCTCATCTAAGGTTACCGGGAAAACAGTTATCCATACATTCATATACATAATCCTTTGCAGATTGGCGTATTAACAGCACGAAATATATCATCTAGTCGCGCTGGCAAATATCCAATCTTAACTATAACTGCTATAATGGCATAGTGAACGTAGCCAAATATTTTTACTGTTAGCAAATACCCAAGCTGAACCTAACCGGCTTTAAAATAATCTGAATTTTAATTATTTTTTATTTTCAAGATACTGGGTTCTAACGTTTTGGAACTCGCGATTTGGATTCGCCCTTCTTGGAGAGATACCATTTTGCCAGATCGTACCTAATGTCAAGATGGCGCTATTTAAATCAGTTACAATTAGTTATTCTGTTTTGGAAAAACGAATAATCGCTAATTCTAAATTCCTGTTGTCTAAAAGAACTTACTATTTGAAAATTGTCAACTTTGTGTAACACACTTTGAGTTATTTATTTCATATACTTTTTAATTTGCCTTAAAATTAGTTTATTTCCACTTAATGTTTGTCAATTGTACGCACTTCTACATACTTGGAATTGCTTTGTGGCAAAAGCATGAATGATTTTATGCTGGCGAGAATTGACAAACCTGGCAACCATTATGTTTATTTTTTTCAGTTTTTCAATAATATCTTCTAAAATAATTCGATTTTAGAAATTTAAGTCAGCTTATCAGGTTTCCCGAAATTTTCCGAATCCGTAGACACCTTTGTCGAAACTCAAATTCCCACGGTTTCGGAAGAGATACACTAACAAGCTTCTGACAGCGGCGGCTGGTACTTTTTTTTTTTTTTTTTTTAGAATAGAGATACTTTGAATTGCTGGTCGTACTTGCGGCTGTGATTTTTCGTACCTAATAAAAACTAAAATAAAAACTAAAATAAAAACTAAATATTTAAAAAGAAATTTTATGGGTTATTTATCATATTTTATACTAGCTGCGTACCCGTTCTCCGCACGGTAGGGAACGAAACTTTTTCTTACATCTATAATTCGAATTGATTCCAGTGATTTGGAATCTAAAAATAAGCAAAATGATTTGACTCTTGTCGTAAAGTTACTCATTAGTTATTCGTAAAGTTAGTGTAAGTACCAGGGATCCGTAACTTAACGTAATGTGCGTTATAACCAATTCGTTATTCGTTACAAATCATAACGCTATTCACAAGCCGAATAACGTTATTCATACCGTAACTTTCAAATCGTTCTTCACGAAATAACGTTATAATCTATAACGTTAATGATTTCAGAAATCAGTATTCGGTTACTTGACCCAAGAGTGCTCGGGGAATAACGTTATATTTAATAACGATATTCAACGTACACTTAATATAACGTTATTCTTTTCTGTGCTATACATAATAACTCTAAGAACAGTAACAGAATGCATTCGGTTAATCATGTTAACCGTTTAGTTTATAACGTTAAACTCACATAACTATTTGATAACGATACAGTATCAATTAGTTAGAATATAACCTTTCGTTCAATAACAATTTAAATACGGTATGAGACCATAACGTTAAAGGAACAGAACGACATCTTCATACCGTTATAACGCAATAACGAAATGCCATTCATATTGACACAATCCGTTACAAAATATAACAAATTGGTCCAATATATTTAAATACGGTATAAGATCTAACCGTTCGAGTAACCTAAAAATTTTGATCCGAATCATCGGCTTTTCGGACTGAGAGGAGGGTGAATGAAAGGTAAAAGTATTGAGTGGGTTCACCACCCGGACTCGTGTTCCGTACATAAAACACAGGATACATGCAAGGACTGATTTTCAGCATGGCATTCGGGGCAATTGCCTGGGCCCCCAACAATAAGGGGCGCTCCCAAATAAGCCTTTAACTTGCACATTTTGAATTTAATTTAAAATGAACAGGGTAGATACTAACAGTGGCGGATTCAGAAAAAATTCTGGAAGTGGCACAAAACATTTGTCTCATATTTCTGGTAAATAAATTCACTTGAATTTAAAAACGAAGTCAATATTCTACACTGTAATTTTCAGGTGGTACGTGTTCCTGTGTCCCTCCCCCCACTCTGGATCGCTGACAATGTATATTGAAGAGGAGTTTTTTTTCATTTTTTCTTAAAGCTGCTACTTCAGCTAGATTATTTTATTGAAGTATTGGGGGTCAAAGATAATTTTTCGTACTGTGATTGTATTACCTTTCATTTTTTAATAAAAAGATAACCTTTTGTGGACACAGTCAGTTTCAGCATGCCACTTTTTTACAATATTAAAAAAAATTGTTTAAAGTGTGAATGTCCAGCGTTTTGTCCTATTCTGCGGCTGTCAATCTAACAGTGTTGAGTTTTGGTCGCTTTTATCCAGTTACAGCGTGAATAGACGTTAGAACCCTTTAAAATGTCCTCCGACCAAGGCACCTCCTCTCTTTGGCAGATAGCCCTTGCGTAGCTTCGCCACAATACAATACAACAGAATTCGATGCAGGGTGGTTTGCCCGTTTCAAGTCTGGTGACATTAGCTTGGAAGATAAGGCAGGACGAGGTCGACCATCGGATTTTGACGACCAGGCACTTTTGGCAGACTGGAAGGGAGCGAAAGCTGGGACTGTTCCGGCCGATGGGGAAAGGGAAAAACGCCTGATAATTATG